>QLTV01003959.1:1673253-1699100 GCA_003457575.1 Thermophis baileyi | reverse complement strand
GAAAGGAAAGGAAAGAAGGAAAGGAAAGGAAAGGAAAGGAAAGGAAAGGAAAGGAAAGGAAAGGAAAGGAAAGGAAAGGAAAGGAAAGGAAAGGAAAGGAAAGGAAAGGAAAGGAAAGGAAAGGAAAGGAAAGGAAAGGAAAGGAAAGGAAAGGAAAGGAAAGGAAAGGAAAGGGATTGCTGGATTAGGAGAACTAAAGTCCATAACTTTGGCGCGGGTGAGGGTGTTGGGGTCAGCTTCTATCTATCAGCATCTCTCTATCCATTTCTCTCTATATATATATCCATCTCTCTCTCTCTATCCATCTCTCTCTCTCTCTCTCTCTCTCTCTCTCCCTCCCTCCCTCCCTCTCCCTCTCCCTCTCCCTCTCCCCCTCTCTCCCTCTCTCTCTCTCCCCATCTCATCTCTCCATTGGATATAGCCAACTCACCTGAGGGTGGCTGCCTACAAAAGTTACTCTGGATAACTAAGTTAATAAAAAATTGGATTAAGCAACCATGCTTTTACTCAACCTGAACAATGAACCTGAACAATGATACATCTTGAAAATGTTTATTTGTGGGTTTCACTTCTTGTAAACAATGGATGGAAATGATAAAACAAGATTCCTCTGCTGAAATCATGTTGCAACCAAACAAACAAACAAACAAACAACTCACAAAAGTAACAGGGCTTTTCAATGCAACATTTCTCAAACCATCCAGGCACCCAATTTTCTCTGCCTTTGAGATTCCAGCCTTTATATTTTCATTCTACTTTAATTCAAATTCATACAGACTTCACGTACCTAGACCAACATGGAGGAAAAAAATCCTTCATGCCAATGATTGATTTTTGACACTTCTGTTTGCTGATCGGGGTAGCTCCAGTAAGTGTGCCTAATCCAGATCGGTCCAAACCTAGGTGCAGCCGGTGAAGCTGGAAAAATGTGGAGAATTTCTCTCTTTATCTCCAAATTCCACCCTGTGACTACAGATTGACTTACAGCCATTCATTTAGTGACCATGCAAAGTTACAACGGCACTGCAAAAAGTGACTTATGACTGGTTCTCACACTTGTGACTATCACTGCATCTCCATGGTTTGGGGAATATACTGGCATGTACTTAGGATTGCTGCACCATACCAAAGTCACAAGATAGTCATTTGTGAACTTCCCAGCCGGTGTTGTGGCCTATCGGCCGCCGGCCCCTCAGCAGCCGAATCAGAGGAGGAGGAGGAGGAGGCGTGGGAGTCAGGGTCAGCAACAAGGCAACCTGACAGCTCCGAGGGGGAAGAGGGAAGCTGTCAGGGATAGAGACAGAGTCGTCGGAGCCTGGGCTGTCCATCAGCCCTCAGATGGAGAGTCAACAGCCCCAGGTCTGGAGGTGGCTGATGAGGAAGAGGAGGAACAGCTGGGTCCAGTGCCTGACACACAGATGCGCAGAAGGCAGAGGAGAGGAGAGCAGTGGAAATCCGTGGGCCGATCCTTGGGACGGAAGAGCCACCACTGCTAGCGAAACCCCACCCTAGCTCTGGGGATAAAAGGCAGGGGGCGGAAATGAATAGATGTGGCAGACAGCTATTCATCTCCCTGCCGGACAAACTTGTCAGCCTGCGAGATAAACTTTTTGCCGGGGCTGCCGGCGCTCCTAATAAAGGAATCTTTTGAGTTCACGTCAGAGGGTTTGTCATGTTTGGAGAGCTGGGTCAGAACATCCGGCTTCCTAGCAAGCAAGTCAATGGGGGAAGCCAGATTTGCTTAACCATTACAAGATCCACCTAAAAAGTGTAGAGTTGCGCTTAACAACCGTGGCAAAGAAGGTCGCAACATCAGCGTGACTTGTTGAACAACCACTTTTGCTTAACAACACAAATGATGGTCCCAAAACTGTGGTCATACGTCGAGGACTACCTCCACTGTTGTAAAGTCTGCAGTGACACTCAAGCATGCTAAGCTCTTGGCTCTCAACTCTGCATGGAAGTTCAACAGGTAGAGCTACCCTTTTCCCCCATCTTCTTTCGTTTCCAAACCTCGTTTCCTGTTTTTGATTTAGCCCGGAGAAGCAACTGTGCTTCCTGGGCACCAGGGGGCAATCAAAGTGTATTTTATGCAAAGCTGACTCTTCTCTCACTTATGCAAAAACCCGGGACCCGGGTCTCCAACATGGGTTTTGCACAGCTAGAAAAGGGGTTTGAGTGGAAACTCAAATTGCTCAAAGCCCCGATTTCTACTTGCTGTTCTGTTGCTCCTGTTGCATCCAGTTTTGGTCACCACACTATAAAAAAGATGTTGACTCTGGAAAGAGTGCAGAGAAGAGCAACCAGGACGATGAGGGGACTGGAGACTAAAACATACGATGAACGGTTGCAGGAACTGGGCATGGCCAGTCTACTGAAGAGAAGGACCAGGGGAGACATGATAGCAGTCTTCCAATATTTGAGGGGATGCCACAGAGAGGAGGGGGTCAAGCTATTTTCCAAGGCACCCGAAGGCCAGACAAGGAACAATGGAAACTGAACAAGGAGAGATTCAACCTAGAAATAAGGAGAAATTTTCTGACAGTGAGAGCAATCAACCAGTGGAACAGAAGTTGCCTTCAGAAGTTGTGGGAGCTTCATCACTGGAAGCTTTCAAGAAGAGACTGGACTGCCATGCCATCTGTCAAAAATGGTGTAGGGTCTCCTTCTTGGGGGGGGGGGTTGGACTAGATGACCTACAAGGTCCCTTCCAAGTCTGTTAATCTGTATCTATCTGTATCTGCCCGATTTCTACTTGCTGTTCTTCTGTTGCTCCTGTTCAGCAGCATCTGGGCCCTTTGAAGCCTTTGCTTGCTTGGCACATCAGGGAAACGGGCAAAGCAGAAATGCACCCCCCCCCCCACAAAAAGAGACCAAAAGGATGAAGAATCGAGAGGGACATAGACACAACCTCTCTCTCTCTCCAGCTGGGAACAGCTTGCAGGCCAAGAACCAACTGCCAGCGTGTTTTAATCTCTTCTCCATCAAGCCTGTGGGGTCACATTTTCCATGACAACATGATACATCCTAAAATACTCAATTTGCTGGAATAATAATAATAATAATAAAAACTCTGGTATACCGAAAGGAAACCAACTGTATCCAAGCAGTCAAAGAACATGCAGTAAGAACTTTCTATTTACAATGCAAATTCTTCTCCCAGATCAGCGTCCGTCCAAACCAAAGGAGGACTTCGGTCCTATCGATGGGCCTGCGTGCATTCTGGGTAAAGGCTCAAGTTTTTCACAAACAGATATGTTGTTCCACTTGACAAATCCAAATGCCTTGGAAAACACCTCACAGAACAATAACAGAGTTGGAAGGGACCTTGTAGGTCATCTAGTCCAACCCCCCGCCACAGCATGAGACTCTACACCATTTCTGACAGATGGCAGTCCAGTCTCTTCTTAAAAGCCTCCAGTGATGGAGCTCCCACAACCTCCGAAGGCAACTTCTGTTCCACTGGTTGATTGTTCTCACTGTCAGGAAATTTCTCCTTATTTCTAGGTTGAAGTTTTGGGCCCAATTGTAGTGGTAAGTCAAGGGCTCCCTATATTATCTTACCTTGAACAACAGTGACAATATCAACAATATCGCCAACGTTCTGCTGTTCCACATGACTGCGTTGAAGGGCTATTCACCCATCCTCGAGTCAGCAGAAAACACGACCAGCATAAAATTTGTTGCCCTCAATCACTATCTAACTTGTGCATCACCAACCATCAGCTGCCTTTGTTCCTGCTCGCTTTCTTTCCAAAGTAACAGATGACATGGTATCTTAATAGGACAGAATGGAATGGAACGGAACGGAACAGAATATGGAACGGAATATGGAACAATAGCAATAGCACTTAGACTTATATACCGCTTTACAGTGCTTTACAGCCCTCTCTAAGCGGTTCACAGAGTCAGCATATTGCCCCCAACAATCTGGAGCAGAGCAGAGCTGGAAGGGACCTGGGAGGTCATCTAGTCCAACCCCCCACCTGCCCAAGCAGGAGACCCTACACCATTTCTGTCAGATGGCAGTCCAGTCTCTTCTTGAAAGCCTCCAGTGATGAAGCTCCCACAACTTCCGAAGGCAACTTCTGTTCCATGGGTTGATTGTTCTCACTGTCAGAAAATGTCTCCTTATTTCCAGGTTGAAGCTCTCCTTGCTCAGGTTCCCGAGTCAGCAGAAAACACGACCAGCATAAAATTTGTTGCCCTCAATCACTATCTAACTTGTGCATCACCAACCATCAGCTGCCTTTGTTCCTGCTCGCTTTCTTTCCAAAGTAACAGATGACATGGTATCTTAATAGGACAGAATGGAATGGAACGGAACGGAACAGAATATGGAACGGAATATGGAACAATAGCAATAGCACTTAGACTTATATACCGCTTTACAGTGCTTTACAGCCCTCTCTAAGCGGTTCACAGAGTCAGCATATTGCCCCCAACAATCTGGAGCAGAGCAGAGCTGGAAGGGACCTGGGAGGTCTTCTAGCCCAGCCCCCTGCTCAAGCAGAACCTATACCCATGATGGCGAACCTATGGCACACGTGCCACAGGTGGCACGCATAGCCATATCTGCCGGCATGCAAGCCGTTGCCCTAGCTCAGCTCCAGCACGCTGCCAGCTGATTTTCGGCTCGCACGGAGGCTCTGGGAGGGCGTTTTCGGCCTCCGGAGGGCCTCCACGGCGGCGGGGGAGGGCGTTTTCACCCTCCCCAGGCTCCAAGAAAGCCTCTGGAGCCTGGGGAGGGCGAAAAACAGGCCTACCGGGCCCACCGGAAGTCAGGAAACGGGCCGTTTCCAGCCTCCAGAGGGCTTCCGGGGGGGCGGGGAGAGTGCTGCCGGGGGGCGGGGAGGGCGTTTTCGCCCTCCCCAGGCTCCAGGGAAGCCTCTGGAGCCTAGGGAGGGCGAAAAATGGGCCTACCGGGCCCACCGGAAGTCGGGAAACGGGGGAGGGGGTCATGCACGCATGCGCAGGGGGCGGGGCAATGCGGGAGGGTCATGTGCGTGTGCGCATGTGCAGGGGGGTGGGGTGCGGGGAGGCATTGAATTATGGGTGTGGGCATGCACGCACGCGCAATAGCGCGCACAAGCTTTCGGCACCCAAGGGAAAAAAGGTTCGCCATCATTGGTATAGGATCTCCTGCCGTGGGCAGGGGGGTTGGAGTAGAAGACCTCCAAGGTCTCTTTCAACCCTACTATTCCATGTTCTATGTTCTATGATCTGTTCCACTCCACGTGGCTCGAGATGAGACGTAGAGTGGGAAGACCCCAAAAGTCAAGAGTTGACCTAGGGACCGTCTCAGCTCATTCTATCTCGCACAGTTCCTGTGATGGAGGAACACAGCAAGAGGGAACAGTACAGATGCTTTGATCTATAAAGAATGAAGCATACTTACGTTCTTCTGGCCTGGAACAGAGAGAGCTTCAGCAGCAGATAAGGCTTCCTCCATAAGTTTTGCCTGGTTGTTGCAAAGCCCTGTTTCCAGATTGTCCAGGTTTTCATCTTTAATGTCCACCAGAAAAAAACTATCTGGGAGAAGGAAGAATATTAAGGGTCATATTAACCTTGAGACAGGTTGCTTAAATTCTGGGCCCCAAAAGGGCCTACAACATGAGCAAAAAAAAAACCCCACATTTTTTTACACCATGATTTGTAACCTAGCACATTGTTCAAACCTAGTGCATCTTATGGCTGAATGCGTTGTGTGAATCCGAAAAAGGAGGTAATTCAGTAATTGAGTTATATCTGCTACATGCCTACAAAACAGTACAAAACTACAGATCATAAAATCATAAGTCTGGAAGGGACCTTGGAGGTCTTCTAGTCCAACCTTCTGCTCAAGGCAGGAGACCTTATACCATTCTGGACAAATAGCTGTCCGCTCTCTTCTTAAAAACCTCCAGTGATGGAGCCCCCACAACTTCTGGAGGCAAGCCGTTCCACTGATTGATTGTTCTCACTGTCAGGAAATTTCTCCTTAGTTCTAGGTTGGACCTTCCTTGGACAAATGATAAAATGACAAATCTCTGTTACAAGCTTACCTCCAACTTATAAATTGAGAGCTTACAGCCTCTCCAATTTGGGCTGAAACTCTGACCACCAGCCATGTAGGCTGATATTAGCAATAGACATGGAGACCACAGCTTATCAACCCTTAGGCCATTCTATCAGTGGAATTTTTTTAAAAAAACCCAAATGAGTCTTGCAGTAAAATGTAACTGATGGTCTATTTAAAAAAAAAAAAGATGTTGAGACTTTGAAAAAAGTTCAGAGAAGAGCAACTAGGATGATCAAAGGCCCGGAGACTAAAACATATGAAGACATTTGGGTTTGACTAGTCTAAAGAAAAGAAGAATTAGGGGTGACATGATAGCTGTATTCCAATATTTGAGGGGCTGCCACAAAGAAGAAAGGGTCAACTTATTTTCCAAAACACCAGAAGGCAAGACAAGAAGCAACGGATGGAAACTAACCAAGGAGAGAAGCAACCTGGAATTAAGGAGAAACTTCCTAACGGTGAGGACAATTAACCAGTGGAACAGCTTGCCTCCAGAAGTTGTGGGCGCTTCATCACTGGAGGTTTTTAAGAAGAGAGTGGACAGCTATTGGTCTGAAATGGTATAGGGTCTCCTGCTTGAGCAAGGGATTGGACTAGAAGACCTCCAAGGTCCCTTCCAGCTCTATTCTATTCTAAAGCACAACCTACTAAATCTTAAAATCTGAGATGCAGTATCTTTACCCCTCTCTATACTCAACACTTGGCCCCATCAGGGAGAATTGCCCCCTTCAGTGTCAATTGGAAGTCTAAAGAAAGGTTTGCAAACGTATCTACCTCCATTGAAATGATGTAGGAAAATCACAAGATTAATAAATACTTCAAGCTAGGTTCTTCCTGCTTTCATTCTTTTTCATTCCTCTTTTTTCATTCTGCTTTTTTTCATTCTTCATTGTTCTTCCTCCTCCTCCGTCTCTTTCATTCTTTTGAATTCTCCTTCGTTGTTCCTCTCGTTCATTCTTCTTCCTCTTCTTCCTCCTTTTCCTCTTCCTCCTCTTCTTCCAGTCAGTGTTCCTAGCAACTACCTGGACAGGTCCCTGAAGTATTTCTTGGCAAGATTTCAGAAGTAGTTTGCCATCACTTCCTTCCTAGCACTGAGAGAAAGGGACTAGCCCAGGATCATCCAGCTGGGTTCACACCTAAGGCAGGACTAGAACATTCCAGTTTCTAGGCTGGTGCTTTAACCACTACACCAAACTGTCTCAGATCTCTTCTTAAACTTTCACATAAACAAAGCACGGAAAGTGTGTAGTGCTTGAAGTGACTAAATAAATCTAAAAGCCACTGCCTTCCAATGCAGCCCACATATTGCAACATTTCTCATGGATTTTCAAAGTCACCAATTTTCCAGCCGAGGCAAAAAATCCTGCTAGCCTTCAGAGGGTTGACTTACCTCTGGAAATGCAAGATTGTCAACTTGGAAGGTAATGCCCCAAGGGGGGGGGGGAAGGGATGTCCATTAAAAAGCAGAAAGTCCATTAAATTCAAATGGGATTTTGCATGCTCTAATGTTGTTATAATATGCATTCCGGCAATGGGATTTTATGCATGCTTATTTTGCATATAGCTCATGCATTCCATGCATGTGTAAAAGCGGGAATGAGATTTTACACATGCACATTTTATCTATTCTATCCAAGCATAGAACATCAAATGGGATTTTGCAGATGTGTGAAAGGATATTGTGTATGTTCAGATTTGCATTCAAAAGCCACAAGATGAGCTCCATTAAATTGGAGGTGTATTGTACCTCCTTTATTTAACCTCTGTTTTCTCCACCGCTCTAACATTTCTACATAGGTACTAATCAGATCTGAATGTAGAACATAGAATAACGGAGTTGGAAGGGACTTTGGAGGTCATCTAGTCCAACCCCCTGCTCAAGCAGGAGACCCTATACATTTCAGACAAGTAGCTGTCCAGCCTCTTCTTAAAAGCCTCCAGAGATGGAGCATCCACAATTTCTGAAAGCAAGCCGTTCCATTGGTTAATTGTTCTCACGGTTAGGAATTTTCTCCGTAGTTCTAGGTTGCTTCTCTCCTTGGTTAGTTTCCATCCATTGTTTCTTCTCTTGCCTTTTGGTGCTTTGGAAAATAGCTTGAGCCCCTCCTCTTTGTAGGAGCCCCTCAAATATTGGAACACTGCTATCACGTTTCCCCTAATCCTTCATTCATTCATTCATTCATTCATTCATTCATTCATTCATTCATTCATTCATTTTTATTTTGTCAAGTACGTATTTGGTAATATACATAGATATAACATTATTTATATACATAAGATGGGTACAAATAAAAGGGAACGTTTGGACAGGGACGGTAGGCACGCGGGTGCGCTTATGCACGCCCCTTACTGACCTCTTGGGAATGGGGTGAGGTCAACAGTAGACAGTCTAAGGGTAAAGTTTTGGGGATTTGGGGAGGAAACCACAGAGTCAGGTAGTGAGTTCCAGGCATTAACCACTCTGTTGCTGAAGTCGAATTTTCTGCAGTCAAGTTTGGAGCGGTTCACTTTGAGTTTGTATTCATTAGACTAGACATCCCCAATTCCTGCAACCATCCTTCGTGCGACCAAATAAGGTAAAGGGTACCCACTCTACAAAGCAGATATCGTTATTACTAAACACGCTGACATATTTCTGAGCGGAAGAATGCCCTCTAGGATTAACAGCAATCTTATTTTTAACATCTTTATGTACTGATGGAAGTTGACAAAGCACGTGGTTTTTGCTTCCATCCCCAGCGAGAGACAAGGCGTTCCACAGAGTACACTGTCTTCCTTCCCAGTAATGCTTGAATCATAGACGGAGCTCATGCTCATTCTCATAAAAACACTTCCAAGAACTCAAAATTCGCTTTATAATTCCAGAGACGTCCAACAAACAAGCCTTCTTTACAGTCATTCCTTTGAGCTAAGGCAGAGAGCTCTCTATCTACCTCAAAAGACAGAAAGCATCACAGGGCAAAATCTTAACTGGAACCATTTTATTTTTTTAATTCTTGCCAGCCAAATATCTTCAATGTGTACAGCTGCATCCCAAAATCCAAGAATTACATTCATGTTTTCTTGAAATACAGTGAAATACAGCTGGATGCAAGCAAACATTTCAG
The DNA here is from genome assembly GCA_003457575.1 of Thermophis baileyi. Lineage (NCBI taxonomy): Eukaryota > Metazoa > Chordata > Lepidosauria > Squamata > Dipsadidae > Thermophis > Thermophis baileyi. The sequence goes on along the minus strand of QLTV01003959.1, from coordinate 1,689,932 downwards.
CCGTGCTGGCTGTTGGGGGGGTGGGGGGGGGAATCTTGTATCTGTAGTATGATGCTAAATTTATTTACTTGTAAATCTAGGCCTCAGAATTGTTTAGGCCTTCCATTTTATCTCCGTTTTCTTAAATGTACCATACAAAGGACATTTACCTATCGCACTACTGTTCAAAATATTTGGAAGTAGAAATATAAACTGATGGATAAGTAGTCCTCAACTTACAACAATTCGTTTAGTGACGGTTCAAAGTTGCAACGGCACTGAAAAAAAGTTACTTATGATCATTTTTCACACTTATGACAACTGCACCACAGAGCTGTGGTGGCGCAGTGGTTAGAGTGCGGTACTGCAGGCTACTTCTGCTGATCACCAGCTGCCAGCAGTTTGGCAGATCGAATCCAACCAGGCTCAAGGTTGACTCATCCTTCCATCCTTCCGAGGTGGGTAAAATGAGGACCCAGATGGTTGGGGGCAATAGGCTGACTCTGTAAGCCGCTTAGAGAGGGCTATTGCTATTGCAGCATCCCCATGGTCACGTGATCAAAATTCAAACAGTTGCAAATTGGCATCTATTTATGACGGTTGCAGTGTCCCGGGGTCATGTGATCCCCCTTTTGCAACCTTCTGACAAGCAAAGACAATGGGAAAGCTAGATTCACTTAACAACCGTGTTACCAATTTAACAACCGCAGGGATTCACTTCACAACGGTGACAAGAAAGGTCGCAAAATGGGGCAAATCTCACTTAACAACTGTCTTGCTTAGCAGCAGAAATGTTGGGCTCAATTGTGGTTGTAAGGCGAGGACTACCTGTTCAGTATTTTGTTGAGGCAGAACAATACAATACGAAGAACAGTTGCAGGATCTGGGCATGGCTAGTCTAGTGAAGAGAAGGACCAGGGGAGACATGAGAGCAGTCTTCCAATATTTGAGGGGCTGCCACAGAGAGGAGGGGGTCAAGTTATTCTCCAAGGCACCCAAAGGCCAGACAAGGAATAATGGATGGAAACTGATCAAGGAGAGATTCAACCTGGAAATAAGGAGGAATTTTCTGACAGTGAGAGCAATGAAAGAGAAGTTGCCTTCAGAAGTTGTGGGAGCTTCATCACTGGAGGCTTTCAAGAGGAGACTGGACTGCCATTTGTCAGAAATGGTGTAGGGTCTCCTGCTTGGGTGGGGGGGTGGACTAGATGACCAACAAGAACCCTTCCAACTCTGTTATAAGCGCTCTTCCAATATTTGAGAGGGGCTGCCACAGAGAGGAGGGGGGTCAAGCTATTTTCCAAGGCACCTGAAGGCCAGACAAGGAACAATGGATGGAAACTGAACAAGGAGAGATTCAACCTAGAAATAAGGAGAAATTTTCTGACATTGAGAGCAATCAACCAATGGAACAGAAGTTGCCTTCAGAAGTTGTGGGAGCTTCATCACTGGAGGCTTTCGAGAGGAGACTGGACTGCCCTTGGTCAAAAATGGTGTAGGGTCTCCTGCTTGGGTGGGGGGGTGGACTAGATGACCTACAAGAACCCTTCCAACTCTGTTAATCTGTCTAAACACTTAATATGTCAGCCAGACAGGAGGTGACCAAAAGATGAGGGGAATTCCAGCCATTACATAATAAAAGTCCCTTTGTGTAAAAACTGCCAGCCTTACTTTTCTAGTTTCTCGTTTCCACAAAGGCTTCCCTTCTCTGCCGCACATACATACACAGGAGCTGGAGAGCATAAAACCTTCCTGAATTTACACGGCTGAATTGCATTTAAAAAAAAAAAAAAGTGATTCTCCATAGTCATATATAAAGAGGATATTCTGGTTGGAAAGTTGCAATAAACCCACCCCGGAGTGGTTTTAAAAACAATCTGCAAGGGTTATTAACAAAGGGGCGGGTGGGAGAGGAACTAGAGTTATAAAACATGCAATGAGAGGAGTGGTCTTCTGCCCCCCCCCCTCTTCCCCAGAGTATAGGTACCAGAAAACCATCCGGAGAGTAAATTTAGAAGAAGCCGCCTTGCGTGTGCCAGATTCCAGAAATCCCCAGCATTTCTGCAGAGAGCTCGAAGAGACTGTGCCATCTTAAATAACCCAAGCCTAGTAAACAAGGTCAGGACGTCATATGCGCTGGTTCTCCAGCCACAATGTCAACAGTGAGGTTGGCCAGCAGATAGCAGCAACCTTGGCCTCGTTTTTTTTAACACACCGCCGTTCCCTTCGTTCAGGCTGGCGGGAAAGGAAGGATTCTGTTTAATGCAAAGGAAACAACATCCCTTCTTTACGACAAGGAGAAATCCACCAGCGGCAGGTCTCCAAAAATGCTTCTCTCGCTCTCTCTCTCTCTCTCCCTGAATACGAAGCGGATGGGAAGCCTCGATAAATGGCTTTCTCATTTTATTTTAAAAGGGTGACCCTTGCAAAGAGTTTGCTGGTTTTAAATGAAGCAGAACAGTCTGATGCTTGATGAAGAGTGAAGAAAGGTGCTTCCAACACACACTCATGAGTTTAAAGGGACAGGAGAAGGAAGCCATTTTTGGAGGCCCCAGGTGCAGAAATTGACCTGAAATGAATCATTGAGCAGCGGTGGCGCAGTGGTTAGAATGCAGTACTGCAGGCTACTTCTGTTGATCACCGGCTGCCAGCAGTTTGGCAGATCGAATCTCACCAGGCTCAAGGTTGACTCAGCCTTCCATCCTTCCGAGGTGGGTAAAATGAGGACCCAGATTGTTGGGGGCAATATGCTGACTCTGTAAACCGCTTAGAGAGGGCTGTAAAGCACTGTGAAGCGGTATATAAGTCTAAGTGCTATTGCTATTGCTATTTCCACCCCTCCCACTCTCAAAATCCAGTCTTGGGTTGCCTCAACAGAGGGATCGTTTCAAAATGACGTGAAGGGATAATACAACTTTATACTGCCCTGGTAAGACCACACTTGGAATACTGCGTCTTCTGGTCACCACGATACCAAAAAATAAATAAATAAAGATGTCGAGACCTTAGAAAGAGGACAGAGAAGAGCAACAAAGATGATTAGGGGATTGGAGGCTAAAACGTACAATGAAGGATTGAAGGAACTAGGTATGTCTAGCTTAATGAAGAGAGGGATTAGGGGTGGCATGATAGCAGTCTTCCAATGTTTGAGGGGCTGTCACAGAGAAGATGAGATTGACATACTATGAGCCGTGGTGGCGCAGTGGTTAGAATGCAGTATTGCAGGCTAATTCTGCTGACTGCCAGCAGTTCAATTCTGACAGGCTAAAGCTTGAGTCAGCCTTCCGTCCTTCCAAAATCGGTAAAATGAGGAGCCAGATTGTTGGGGGCAATATGCTGACCCTGTAAACTGCTTAAAGAGGGCTGTAAAGGGTTATATAAGTCTAAGTGCTATTCTATTCCTATTCCATTGCCATGGTGGTTAGAATGCAATATTGCAGGCAAACTCTGCCCACTGCCAGCAGTTCAATCCTGACTGGCTCCAGGTTGACTCAGCCTTCCCTCCTTCCGAGGTGGGTAAAATGAGGACCCAAATTGTTGGGGGCAATATGCTGACTCTGTAAACCTCTTAGAGAGGGCTGTAAAGCACTGTGAAGCGGTATATAAGTCTAAGTGCTATTGCGATTGTTATATTCTCCACAGCATCTGGGAGCAGGACAAGAAGCATTGGTTGGAAGCTTGTTAAGGAGAGATCCAACCTAGAAATAAGACAATTCCTGACAGGGAGAACAATTAATCAGTGGAACAGCTTGCCTCCCAGAGAAGTGATTGCTCTATCAATGGAGGTTTTCAAGAAAAGACTGGACAGCTGTTTGTCTGGAATGGTATAGGGTCTCCTGCTGGAGCAGGGGCAGGGTTGGACTAGACCAGGGGTCTGCAACCTGCAGCTCCAGAGCCGCATGCGGCTCTTTAGCCCCTCTGCTGCGGCTCCGTCACCCTGTCACGGCAGAGGGATGAAAGAGCCATCATCCTGTCACGGCAGTGGCATGGCCGGAGCCTTAGTGCGGGAGCGAAGCGCCCCTCTACTTGCCTTTGTGCGGCAACAGCATTCCGCCTTCATTGTGGTACATTTGCTGTTGCCGCCAGCAAAGAGGGCTGGGAGAGAACGGCGGGGGCAAATTTTGCGGGGTAGGGGCCATCCCCCAAGCTTGGCCTTCCTCCTCCCTTGTCGGTGGGGCCAAGAGAAAGAAGGGCAGCGTGGGGAAGAGAGAAGGTCGGGCTCAACCTGATCATCTCCTAGAGCAGAGGTCTGCAACCTGCGGCTCTGGAGCCACATGCGGCTCTTTGGGCCCTCTGCTGCGGCTCCCGGTCACCCTGTCGCGGCAGAGGGATGAAAGAGCCATCATCCTGTCACGACAGTGGCATGGCCGGAACCTTAGTGCAGGAGTGAAGTGCCCCTCTACTTGCTGGGGCCGTGTGGGGGGGAGCAGAGGCATCAGGGCTGCTCCCCCCCCCTCAGCAAGCCAGGCCTGGAGGAGCGCGGAGAGTTGCAGGCAAGCGCCAGAGGGTCAGAAGTCGTGCTCCGATGTTGCCCCAACACTTCTCTGTCCCGAAGTAGGATTGTGTGGGGAGAAGGGGGAAGGGTAAGAGGGAAGAGGGAAGGAGAAGCCCGGCTGGCTTTCTTTTGGCGTGGGGCGGGGAGAAGACCCAATACCCCCTCCATGGCCTGCCCCCTGCTCTTGCAGCGCCTTGCACAGCACAGTGAAAGCTAGCGTGCTTCACAGTGGGGGAGCCTGGGTCTCCTCCCCCTCCTGGAGCCCATTCCCTGCCCCACTCGCCCCTGGCAGCACTCACTCTCTCTCTCTTGGGGCGGAGAGCAAATCCAGAAGGGGGGAGAAAGAAAAATGGGTAGCAAAAAGCCCCAAGGAGAGCACGCAGGGCTTTCTGACAGAGAGACAGAGAGAGAGAGAGAGAGAGAGAGAGAGAGAGAGAGAGACAGAGAGATACACAGAGAGAGGGGGGGAGAGAGAGAGAAAAAAGACAGAGATGAGAGAAAGAGAAAGATGAGAGGGAGGGAGGGAGAGAGAGAGAGATGAGAGAGGGAGATACCTATTTCCCATAGAAAACAAAACATGGGGAGCCACAAAACCTGGGTAGGTGTGGCTAGGGGGGTCATGTGACTGGATGGGAGTGAGTGATGTCGAGTTGGCCATGCCCAACCAGGTTTTGTGGCTCCCATTGTTTTGTTTTCTGTGGGAAACGGGCCCAAGTGGCTCTTTGAGTGTTTAAGGTTGCAGACCCCTGGACTAGACGATCTCTGAGGTCCCTCCCAACCCTATTTATTCTATGTGTACTACGTTGTGTGAAACTTTGTTACCTTTTCATGACCCCCAAAACCAACTGCCCCATTCTGCACAGACAGGACCATTACAAATATAAATCACACTTGCCAAACATCCGAATTTTGATCACATCACCATGGGGGTGCTGCAAGAATTGGTAGTGTGAAAAACGGGCATGTCACTTTTTCAGTGCCATTGTAACTTCGAACGGTCACTAAACAAAAAGTCGTAAGTAGAAGACTACCTGTAATGAGCTTCCCGTCAATCTCTAGAATGTTCTAGAAATACACACACACAGACAGAGACACACACAAATATGTCACCTTGCTAATCTTGACATTTCCAACCATTTTCATGGAGTCAATGGAAAAAGCAAGGAAAAAAGATCAATAATTACCTTCCCCAACTCAACACCCAATGGCTGTGGAAGATGGGAGATGTCCTCCTCAGGACCCTGGGTTGGGATACAGCTGTCAAATGGAGATAGGACAGATGACCAAATACAATATCCTTGACACACAAACCAACCAACTACATTTTAGCTTACCACATTGTTCAAACCCAGCCAGTGTGGTTGTTATCATCCCAGAAATGACTAATTTGATCAAAATCACGGCGATATAAAAAGTGACCACACCAAGCAACTACTATAGCTTGTCCTTCATTGTCCTGAAATGAAATGTTGACTGGTCAAAAACCACAGACTTGGATTTCGTCGTCACAGAGATAGCACAGGCTGAATGAAGGGAAAGACAGAAATATTCTACAGCCCAAAGAATGTATTCCCCCCCCCCAAACACCACAAAAACAAGCAAATCAAAGCCAAGTGGCTTTAAAGTGACGTCCCACAAGGAAAAACAAGATGGCTGTAAATTATCACATAGGCCTTTCTATGGTCTCCCCCGTAAAGTAGATTTCTTTTTAAGAACTGACCGTAGGTTATTACAAAATCCAAATTACAGTGCATGTTATATCTCACAAGCTGGAGATGGTGCAACAGCCAGGAGCCACTTCTGGGGAAGGGAAGTGCGCTGAAAGTGTGTTCTGACCTAGGCTTCACCAAATCATGAAACAGACTCCTTGTCCCGAAAAAACCCTTTTTATTTGGCTAATTCCTAGCATTCACATCCAGCAAAGTCCCGGCAAACAGTCTTTCAAGGGTGAATTGCAAACACAGACCTTATCAGTCCTTGGATAGTTGCCAGGCCGATAGCTTCTTGACTCAACGCTGAACAAGGAAATACTTGGCAAGGAGTCTCTCAGATAAGCAAATCTTCACAAATGAACTAATTGTTTCCTGCAAACACCACTCCCCTTTCGCTATTTATTTCCTATGGGAGGGGCCATTTAGCGTCCTCTTGTGCCTTTACTCCCAAGTCAACCTCTGTTCCTTAATTGTTCCCTTCTCCTGACAGCTCTGAGCATGCGCACATCGGGAACAGGCTCCAGCTGTTCTTCAGCCCCCCTTATCTCCGACTCTGAAGGTAGCTGATAACTGTTGGACGGCCCTGGCCCCATCTCTGCCTCCGATGCAGAGCACCCATCAGAGCCTTCCCCAGACTCCAGGACTGGCCCATGTTCCTCTCCAATCTCCTCACTGTCAGAGTGTGCCGCCAGCTCTGCTGGCGGGCCAAAACAAAGAGAATGAGGGATTGCAGTGGTAGGTGAGAAAGACCTTGGGAGACTGGACAAAAAGGCCGGCCAAAATAACGGTCAGAGAAGAGACAGCAGAGCCCACAGCTGCATAATGGGAGAAGGAGGCTCAGAAAAGACCCTCCCTAGTTTCTCAGTAAAGGAGGAGGGGAGAAAGATTGTACTTTCAAAATTGCAAGTGTCTGTCAATGTTAATTTTATAAGAAAGTCAATGGGGAAGCCAGATTCACTTAACAACCGTATCACTAACTTAACAACTGCAGTGATTCTCGCTTAGCAACAGAAATTTTGGGGTCAATTTTGGTCGTTAAGTCAAGGACTACCTGTATGTTTAGAAATTAAATGCTACCGTTGGGATTCATTTTATAAAATAAAACCCGTTGAGGAAAAGAATGCTGTTATCATCCCGAATAAAAAAATTGTAAAGTAATAAAAACAGATTATAAATCTGATCAGACTGAAAATGTGAAAAACAAAATCAAAAGTACAATTTTAATACACTATTAATGGTCAGATGTATCGTGGAAAAAATGTCATGGAAATTTGGAAAACATCCTACTGGTATTTTTACTTTTCACCATGAGGCTAAGAGTATAAAATACATACAAGTGAATCAGTACAAGTACAAGAAGCAAAGGCTAAATTCATGATTTTACTACCCATAAGTTCTTTTTACAGCTTGCTAAGCCAGAAACCAACCACTGTGGTATGAAAACATAATTTACGGCTCACTATACATTGTGTACCAGCCAATTGTGATTTCTGCAGTGAACCAATAAACCACGGTTTAATAAAGTAAGTATAAAATAAAGAACTTAGTCATTCAACCGGAAATAGAGAGCATGTTTTAAGTTCCAGTTCAGAAGTCCAGGGTTCAAATCACATTAAAAGATTTCTTGAATTCTTTTGGCAAAGAATTAGAATACAAAAGAATCAGGGGAGAAAAAAAGAAAACACTGCCATCCATCCATCCAGTCCTATCTTGCAGATCAATGTTTTTTTCAACCTTTAAAGACTTGTGGACTTTAACTCCCAGCATGCTGACTGGGGAACAATGTTCCCTCTAAGCTGCGTGGCTGCGCAGCCGCGCATGTGACAGGGAATTGCCGCGCGGCAGTTTCCAACTGCCGCGCAGCGATTTTCAATGTCAGAGGGAACATTGCTGCGCGGCCACACACCTGACAGGAAATCGCCGCGCGGCAGTTTCCAACTGCCGCGCAGCGATTTTCAATGTCAGAGGGAACATTGCTGGGGAATTCTGGGAGTTGAAGTCTATGCCTCTTAAAGTTGCCAAGGTCAAAAAAAACAGTTGTAGACAGAATTAGAATTTAAAATACAAGTAGTCCTTGACTTACAAGCGTTCATTTAGTGACCGTTTGAAGTTACAACGGCACTGAAGGAAGTGATTTATGACCATTTCTCACACTTACGACTGCTGTAGTGTCCCCATGGTTACAGATCAAAATTCAAGATGCTTGGCAACTGACTCGTATTTATGATGGTTGCGGTGTCCCAAGCTCATGGGATCACCTTTTGCGATCTTCTGACAAGCAAAGTCAATGTGGAAGCCAGATTCACTTTACAACCGTGTTACTAACAACCGCGGTGACTCACTTAACAATTGTGGCAAGAAAGGTGATAAAATGGGGCAAAACTGACTTATAACAAAGGTCTCGTTTAGCAACAGAAATTTTGGGCTCAGTTTTAGTCATAAGTCGAGGATTAGCAGTATGTAACTTCTATGCCCCTCAGTTCATTATAAGGTTGCTTTAATACCCTGTTTTTCTGACAAGAATAAACAAATTCACTGTTAATGAAGGAAGGAAAAGACTTTGATTTGCGCAAGACTGACAGATCTTCAAAATACAATTAAGTCGGAAATGGCAAAGAGGGGAAAGGAATTATTACCAGCCTGTCTTAAGAAAATAAAAACAAACCACATAAAAGTTTGCTTTCAGAGTAAAAATTGTTTCAAGTTTGCATAAACAATGCCCTATCTTTAGACTTCAGATGGACTGAAGGCAGGGAAAACAACAATCAGCCTCAAAACACAGCCCCAGAAAACTTTACATTGCTAAACAACATCCCTTACAACATAATAAACATTACTTAAAAGGACACAAGCCTTTAATTGTTACCAAATGTGTATTTATTCAGAAATGTGACAACGCCATCTCTACCAAAAAGCACCAGGATCCAAGAAATTCAACATTTTTTAGGGTTTTATTTCTACAACCTCTCTACCACCGTCATCACCAAAAAATATGAAGTTATTTTCAGCAACTTCTATGAAAATTCTTCATGGGGAAAAAAAAGAAGAACGTTATAGCTATTTGCCATCTGTTGCTGGCAATATTCTCTTGCTAAAAAATTGGCCCCTCAACTAGTTTCGTAAATTACAAAAGCAACATTTTCACGGGGCCCATCAATAAACAGAGATTTGCAGCAAGATTTGCTTGTGTCCATAAACCAGGTTTGTTTTAAGCTTTGCTGAATAAGTCCTCATCGGTGGCCTTCCCTAAGCCATCAATCCAAGATGGTAAACCACATTTGGCAGGGTTATAAATCAGGCTAGGACTTGATTTAGCCAATTTAAATGCAGCAAACCACAGTGGTCTGGGTTCAAATCCGACCTGCTACCTCACAAATTAGAAAATCAGGAACTGGAGTCACCAGGCAACCTATTATATCCTAACCCTATTATACCCAAGTGCAGAGGTTAGTCCAACCTTGGCAACTTTAAAAACTTGATAAAATCAGCATAGCTGGCTGTGGAATTCTGGGAGTTGAAGTCCACAAGCCTTAAAAGTTGCCAAGGTTGGACACCCCTAGCTTAGTATATAAACATTGATTTTATCAAGTTCTTAAACGTCTTTGTATATCCTTCCCCTTTAAGAAAGCTCAACATCAATGCATAACAATATATATTTGAAGCCAGAAAGAGGGAGGTGCATGTACAACCCTCTAAGTCCAAACCATCATCGTTCTGTGACTTAGTGTGATGGCCTCTTTACGCCTCATAATGCAACTTAGTTTCGGTGACTTTGATTTAACCAGGGGTTGCTCATCATAGCTTTGGCCAAGCAAGGTGGGCAGAGGTGTTCAGAAACACATGTCCAAACTAACAGAATAACGAAGTTGGAAGGGACCTTGGAGGTCTTCTAGTCCAACCCCCTGCTCAAGAAGGAGACCCTATAACATTCCAGACAAATAGCTGTCCAGTCTCTTCTTAAAAGACTCCAGTGATGGAGCATCTACAACTTCTGGAGGCAAGCTGTTCCACTGGTTCACTGTTCTCACTGTTAGGAAGTTTCTTCTTAATTCCAGGTTGCTTCTCTCCTTGGTTAGTTTCCAACCATTGCTTCTTGTCTTGCCTTCCGGTGCTTTGGAGAATAGGTTGACCCCCTCATCTTTGTGGTAGCCCCTCAAACACTGCTATGTTACCCTTGGTCCTTTTCACTAGACTAGATATACATACCCAACTGCAATGTTCTTCCTGTGTTTTAGCCTCCAGTCCCCTAATCATCTTTGTTGCTCTTCTCTGCACTCTTTCTAGAGTCTCAACATCTTTTTTTATAATATGGTGGCCAAAAACTGGATGCAGGATTCCAGGGGTGTGTGGTCTTCCCAAGGCATTATGAAGCGGTACTAACACTTCCAGCTTTGCGCTCAAGAACCGTCTCTCCCCGCGCGCGCAGGAGCCCCGAGATTTTCCCCAGCCTTTGACCCTTTCCTCCCAAAGGCAGAGCTGAGACCCCCGGTTGCCCCTGAGGTTCTCCTCCTCGGCAGGGTTGCAGAGCGACGGCGGCAGTGCCCCATCATTCTGCGCCCCAACATCTCTCGCTGACTCCACGAGCGCGCCTTTTGCAAGGCGCAAAGCGACTGCTATTTTGCAAGGCGCAAAGCGACTGCTTGCTTCGACTTCCCAGCCCGGGGCCGCCTCGCATGACTTCCAACCCCTTCCCTGAACCCGGCAAGGATTGCATTGCAGAAGGGACAGCTGCACTCTGCGCATGGCCAGAGGCCTCCTCTCGCCTTGCGCCCGTTCCGGTTCCTTACCGGCACCGCCTCTCCCCGTGCGCAACCGAGAGGCCCCCGCCATCGCCCTTCCTGCCCGCCCTCCGGGCTTGCTCGGGAACCGCCCTCGGCCCGTCCCCGCGCAACGGGGACGGGGCTAAGCCGCCCCGCTTTCGTGCGGCCGGGCCGGGAATGCCGGTGTGCAAAGGAAGGCCGTGCACCACGCGGAACCAATCGCCGTTTGCGCACCGTCTCTGGCTGAACTCCAGCGCTGGTGGAGGCGGAAGCGGGGCAGCTGGATTCACTCAGGCCTGGGTTTGCAAGTTGCAGGCGGCTCAGCCCACTCGCTAAGCTGTAAACAATGGTTTGCAAACCACAGTTGCAGTTGCGTAACTTTTTTAAGCCGTGGACAGTCGTCGGTTCGGCTTGGAAAGCGGCGGATGGCAATTCAAGCAAGGCTGAATTCATACCGGGCTCTCAGCCATAAGTCAAGATTGACAAATTCTGGCACATCCACATTCATTAGCCATCAATGGTACCTCATATAAACCAAAAGCAAAAAGTGGCGTTTTGTAGAGCACCCAGTTGCCAAAACTAAACACCCAACCACTGTCTCCTGTCTAGCATCAGTTTGGGGGAAGATATGAGTAGCTGGTTTCATTGGGGAGGCTAGGTAGTCCTCGACTTACGACCACAATTGAGCCCAAAATTTATGTTGCTAAGTGAGACATTTGTTAAGTCAGTTTATAGCAATAGCACTTAGACTTATATACCGCTTCATAGTGCTTTACAGCCCTCTCTAAGCGGTTCACAGAGTCAGCATATTGCCCCCAACAATCTGGGTCCTCATTTTACCCACCTCGGAAGGATGGAAGGCTGAGTCAACCTTGCCCCATTTTGCCCCATTTTACGACCTTGCTTGCCAGTTAATCATTACAGTTGTTAAGTTAGTAACGTTTTTAAGTGAATCTGGTTTCCCCATGGATTTTGCTTGTCAGAAGGGCTCAAAAGGGGGATCACATGACCCCGGGATACAGCAATGGTCATAAGTATGAATCAGTTGCCAAGCATCTGAATTTTGATCATGTGACCCAGGGGCAGCTGCAATGATCATGAGTGTGAAAAACAGTCATAACAAGTCCCTTTTTTCAGGGCTGCTGTAACTGAACGGTCACTAAATGAACTGTTGTAAGTTGAGGACTGCCTGTACAATAATGATCTGACCGTTTGTATGGCTTGTACATAGTAAGCGGTCACTGGTGAAGAATTTAAAATGGGCTTCTGTGTGTGTGTGTGTGTGTGTGTGTGTGTGTTTGCCCATGCATACACACACAGGTAGTCCTTCAGATACAGGTGAGTCCTTGGCTTACAACCACAACTGACCCAGGAATTTCAGTTGCTAAGCAAGGCATGAAGTGAGTTGCACCTGATTTTATGGCTTTTCTGCCACATTATTAAGCAAGTCGCTGCAGCTGCTAATTGAATCATGCAGTCGTTAAGTGAATTTGGTTTCCCCTTTGACTTTGCTTGTTGGAAGCCAGGTGGGAGGGTCACCAGGGACAATCACATGACCCCGGGATGCTGCAACCATCATAAATGCATGCCCGTTGCCAAGCACCCACATTTTGATGATGTCACCTTGAGAATATTGCGAGCTTCCCAGGGTCCCTCTGCAGGCTCCGTGGTCTCATCGCATTTCTTCTCTATCTCATCTTCCCTGAGTCTTCCTGCTCCCGGGGTAGACCAGGTAGCAGCCGGGGCTCAGGACCCCGGAGAGCTGCTCTGACTGGAGCGGAAAATTTTAAGAGAGTCGGTTTAATGTCAGGGTTCCAAGTAATACACCCATAGCAAACAAAACTCCGAGGCAGGTAGATTCCTCAAAGAATAGTTTTATTTGGATATATCATATTGGCACAGTTCTGGTGAAACTCTGAAGGTTCCCTCGGTTTTCACCTAATTAAAAGTAAAAGTTTTTCCCTTTCCCAAAACAATCAGTCACATGGTCCAATCAGGTTGCCGTCCGGTTGCCTGGTAACTCCTCTCTCTCTCTCTCTGACCAGGTGTGAGAATGTCCTTGGTTCCCAGGAGAAAGTATTTTGTTTTGGCTACAAAACCCCAGCTGTCTCTATTCCCCCCTCCTTCCCTATCCCTCAGCTCCAGTGTGGCAACATTGAAGCTCCAAGATGGCTTTGGTCAGGTCAGCTTCAGGGTTGACATCATGGTTGTAAGTGAAAAAATGATTCGTACCTATGTCACTTTTATATCAATGCTGTTGTAACTTCAGACCAGGGGTGAAATCCAGCAGGTTCTGACAGGTTCTGGAGAACCGGTAGCGGAAATTTTGAGTAGTTCGGAGAACCGGCAAATACCACCTCTGGCTGGCCCCAGAGTGGGGTGGGAATGGAGATTTTGCAGTATCCTTCCCCTGCCATGCCCACCAAGCCCCGCCCACCAAGCCACACCACGCCCACCAAGCCACGCCCACAGAACCGATAGTTTAAAAAAATTGAATTTCACCACTGCTTCAGACAGTCACAAAGCAAACGGTTGTAAGTCAAGGACTACCTGTATTCTTTGCTGCTTTGTGACTCATAAAAGTGATGTCCCATTCTGTGGACTTGATGAATATGATGCTTTGTTGGTGGCAGTATACCTTTATTGAAGTCAATGACCGCATCGGAGAACAGAATATCAAACCACATAAAAAGCAGAAAACATTTTTTACATAGTTATAAAACCCTAAAATTAAGGCAGTATTTTCCTGTGGCAAGCAATGGCAGCATACGATGAACGGTTGCAGGAATTGGGCATGGCTAGTCTAGTGAAGAGAAGGACCAGGGAAACAGAGAGAGAAGGGGGAGAGAAAAAAAGAAAGAGGGAGAGAGGGAGAGGAAAAAGAGAGAAAACCAGAAATGAAAGGGAGAGAAAGAAAGAAAGAGAAATAAGAGAGAGAAAGGTGGAGAAAAAGGGAAATGAGAAAATGATGGAGGGAGAGAATGAGAGAGGAAAAAGAAACAAATGAAAGAAGGGAGAGAGAGGGAAAGAGAAATAGAGGGAAAAGGAAAAAATGAGAGAGAAGGGGAGAGAAAGAAAAGAGGGAGAGAGGGAGAGGAAAAAGAGAAACAAATGAAAGGGAGAGAGAGAAATGAGAGAAAAGGGGAGAAAAAGAGAAAGAAATGAGAAAATGATGGAGGGAGAGTATGAGAGGAAAAAAAAGAAATGGAAAGAAGGGAGAGAGAGACGGAGAGGGAGAGAAATTAGAGCTGGAGGGAGAGAATGAGAGAGAGAGAAAAGAGGGAAATGAGAGAGAAGGGGAGAGAAAGGAAATAAAGAAAGAAAAAGGAAGGGAGAGGAAAAGGAAAAAGAAAAACAGAAGAGAGAAAGAGAGACCCATTTCCCACAGAAAACACCTGGAGCCACAAAACCCGGGCGTGGCTGGGGCAGGTCATGTGACTGGGTGGGAGTGACATTGAGTTGGCCACGCCCACCCAGGTTTTGTGGCTCCCAGTGTTTTCTGTGGGAAACGGGTCCAAATGGCTCTTTGAGTGTTTAAGGTTGCAGACCCCTGGTATAGGGTCTCCTGCTTGAGCAGGGGATTGGACTACTAGAAGACCTCCAAGGTCCCTTCCAGCTGTAGAAAGTTAGCACCCACCCCTCTCCTAGAAGAATGAAATGTTTTAGGAAATATTAATAAGGCAGAATATTATATTTCCCTAAAGGGAGAAACATGCTCTTTGAAAGGAGCCCCCACCTTCCTTAATAGCCCACAGCAGATGTCAGAACTTAAGAGATAAAGAGACAGATAGCTCTATTCATAAGCAAATACCCCCCCACCCAAAATCCAACAAAAGGTAGGATTACAGAATGAAATGTTTTAGGAAATATTAATAAGGCAGAATATTATATTTCCCTAAAGGGAGAAACATGCTCTTTGAAAGGAGCCCCCACCTTCCTTAATAGCCCACAGCAGATGTCAGAACTTAAGAGATAAAGAGACAGATAGCTCTATTCATAAGCAAATACCCCCCCACCCAAAATCCAACAAAAGGTAGGATTACCCCTCAGCCACAATAGGAATTGCCCAATGCCCCTTCATTGCATCACCCTCAGAAACGTCAACCAAACTTAGCTCAGACAAACACATAGGATTTGTCCTTTGCCTATAGAGCCAGCTATGACCCCTACATGGCGCCATGGGAGTCTGACAACAGCCAATAGAAGACATGTTCTTGCACAGGAACAGGAAGTTCAAGTGCAAAGCCCAAGAGAAGGATTATTTATTTATTTATTTATTTATTTGTTTGTTTGTTTGTCAAACATGTACAAGATAGCAGGTCTAGGTATAAACATAAACATAATCAAAGTGAATACAGATAGATGAGGACAATAGGACAGTAGGACAGGGACGGTAGGCACGCTGGTGCGCTTATGCACGCCCCTTACAGACCTCTTAGGAATGGGGTGAGGTCGACAGTAGACAGTCTAAGGTTAAAGTTTTTTGGGTTTGGGGAAGAAACCACAGAGTCAGGTAGTGAATTCCAGGCATTGATCACTCTGTTGCTGAAGTCGTATTTTCTGCAGTCGAGTTTGGAGCGGTTTACATTAAGTTTGTATCTATTGTGTGCTCGTGTATTGTTGTGGTTGAAGCTGAAGTAGTCACCCACTTTCAACTCCATGTGGTCAGCTGCCCAAAGCCACATGTGGTTCTGCTTCATCATTAAACCATCTTTCCAATCAGCCTCCATGTTTCCAGTGTCTTTCTCCCGGCTTGGAACTGAACCAGATGGATCTTTCTTCCAACACAGCTCTATTCCGATTGATAGATTGTCTGAATTTTGATCACGTGACCATGGGGATGCTGCAACAGTGTGAAAAACAGCCATGAGTCACTTTTGTTCAGTGCCCTTGTAACTTTCAATGGTCACTTAACAAATGATTGTAACTCAAGGGCTACCTGTATACCGATAAGACGGAAGGCTGTTAAAATCTTAATCAGTATTGTTCATCATAGAAGCTGAAGACCCAGAAGGTGTGGGGGGGGGAGCCATCTGCATTTGATAAAAGCTAAAACAAGCTAAATCTGTGTTTATTCCTGTGCAGGACCTTATTTTTGCCTCTTAACTTCCTACTCCTTTCGCTTCTCACTGAGATCAAGTAACTGATCATTACCATAATGATGTAGTAGGTGAAGGGGGGAAAACAGCCCTTTACTTATAAACTTGTTTACCTCGGCCCAGTCTCAGTTAATCTGCCCCTTGAAGTTACCAACCAGCGTCCCCCACGTTATCTCAGCTGGCAAATATGCACTATAAAGACTATGTCACCATGCAAAGAACCACATTTACTGGGAAGTTGTAAAACAGCAATTAAAGGGAAGAGGTACAGCTTGTAATCTTCGAGTCGCAGCAGGTAAAATGTGTATTAATCACATCATCCCAGAAAATCAATTGTCTTTTTGTCTCCGGATACTTTGATGTCGGTAAAGTTACTTCTGTTTCACTGGCTCTCTTTCCTATCTGGCTCATTTTGTGCATCAGGAGCTCCATGGGGGAGAGAAGTAATCTTTTTTGGAAACACCGTGGGCTGCACAGATCCCTTTATTTCTAACAGCAGGAGTGGCAAGAATATTTAGCATTATAGGAAGAAGCAATCGCTTGCTGGTGCTTCAGAGATGATAGTTAGATAGATAGATAGATAGATAGATAGATAGATAGATAGATAGATAGATAGATAGATAGATAGATAGAT
>QLTV01003959.1:1602219-1644259 GCA_003457575.1 Thermophis baileyi | reverse complement strand
CCTTGCTGAATTCCATTCCATTCCATTCCATTCCATTCCATTCCATTCCATTCCATTCCATTCCATTCCATTCCATTCCATTCCTCTCCCTCCCTCTCCCTCTCTCCCCCCTCTCCCTGTGTCCATCTCCCTCCCTCCCTCCCTCTCCTCCCTTTCTTTCTCTCTCCCACCCTCTTGCTCCCTTTCCCACTCTCTTCCTCTGTCTCCCTCCCTCCCTCTCTCACCTTCCCTGTGTCCCTCTCCCTCTTTCTTTCTCTCTCTCCCTCCCTTTCCTTCCCTCTTTCCCTCTCTTCCTCTGTGTCTCCCTCCCGCCCTCTCTCTCACCTTCCCTGTGTCCCTCTCCCTCTCTTTCTGTGTCCCTCTCCCTCCCTCCCTCTCTCTTTCTTTCTCTCTGTCCTGGGGAATTCCTTGCCACTTCTTCAAAGCCTCCACGGGAGGAAAAGCCGCACCTCTCTCTCGTTCTTGGGAATTATACCTTTTCCCCCTTTTCTAAAGTATACAAGGTAGTATACTTTACAGGTGGTATACTTTTCGACTTACAACAGTTTGTCTAGTGACCGTTCAAAATCACCGAACAAAGTGACTTGGGACGCTTTTCCTCGCCTATGACCGTTGTCGCATCCCTATGGTCACGTGATTTAGATTCAGATGCTTGGCAGCTGACTCAACATTTATGACGGTTGCAGTGTGATCCTGCAGCGGAGTCGGACAAGCAAAATCAATGGGGAAGCCAGATTCGCTTAACGACCGTGTTACTAATTTAGCAACTGCAGTGATTTACTTAACAAACGTGGCAAGAAAGGTGGTAAAATGGGGGCAAAACTCACTTAAGAAACGTCTCCCTTAGCAACGTGAGTCGTAAGTCGAGGAATACCTGTATTTGCTTTCGGTTCACAGCTGGGCTACATTAAGCCTTTTTTGCTTCGTTGGATTGTTTTAAGAGAACGTTTCTTTTTTCTATTTTTCCGGGCATGTTTCTGCACGCACACCGGTTATGCTGTGGAAAGTCATTTCTCATTGGAGGAATTTCAGCAAAAAAATAAATAAAATAAGGGCAGGAACAATATGGGGTCTTGTTCAAAAGGGGCTCCTGTTCAGCTAAAGCAATTTTTTAGCAGCAACTGTGGCCAACTACAGGCAGTCCTCGACTTACGACCACAATTGAGCCCAAGGGTTCTATTGCTAAGCAGGGCAGTTGTTAAGGGAGTTTGGCGTTAAGTGAGTTTTGTCCCGTTTTACGGACCTTTTCGCCACCATGGCTACAGTAAGTGAATCACTGCAGCTGTTAATGCCAGTCATTGAGTGAATCTGGCTTCCCCCACTGATTTGGCTTTTCAGGGAGCCAGCTAAGGTTACAAATGGTGATCTCGTGACCCTGGGACACTGCAACCATCATCAATACATGCCAATTGCCAAGCACCCAGATTTTGATCACGTAACGGTGGGGATGCTGCAACAGTTGTAAGTATGAAAAATGGTCAGAAGTCACTTTTTCATTGCTCTTGTAACTCTGAAGGGTCATTGTATAATAGAATAACACAGTTGGAAGGGACCTTGGAGGTCAATCAATCAATCAATCAGAATAGAGCTGGAAGGGAACTTGGAGATCTTCTAGTCCAGCCCCCTGCTCAAACAGGAGATCCTATACCATTTCAGACAAGTGGCTGTCCAGTCTCTTCTTAAAGATGAAGCACCCACAACTTCTGGAGGCAAGCCGTTCCACTGGTTAATTGTCCTCACTGTTAGGAAGTTTCTCCTTAATTCCAAGTTGCTTCTCTCCTTGATTAGCTTCCATCTATTGTTTCTTCTCTTGCCTTCTGGTGCTTTGGAAAATAAACTGACCCCCTCCTTCTTTGTGGCAGCCCCACAAATACTGGAAGACTGCTATCACGTCCCCCCTAGTCCTTCTTTTCTCTAGACTGGCCATACCCAGTTCCTGCAACCCGTTCTTCATATGTTTTTGTCTCCAGGCCTTTGACCATCTTAGTTGCTCTTCTCTGAACTTTTTCCAAAGTCCCAACATCTTTTTTGTAACGTGGTGACCAAAACAGGATGCAGTATTCCAGGTTTGGTCTTGCTAAGGCTTTATAAAGCGGTACTAATACTTCACATTATTTTGATTCTATGCCTCTGTTTATACAACCAAGGATTGCTTTAGCTTTTTTTGGCTGCTGCCGCACAACGCTGGCTCATGTTTAAGTGATTATCCAACCCCCTGCTCAATCAGGAAACTCTATACCATTTCAGACAAATGGTTATCCAATCTCTTGAAATTTCCAGTCTTGGAGCACCCACAACTTCTGAAGGCAAGACGTTCCACTAGTTGATTGTCCTCACTGTTAGGACGTTTCTCCTTAGTTCCAGTTTGCTTCTCTCCTTGTTTAGTTTCCATCCGTTGCTTCTTGTCCTGTCTTCAAGTGCTTTGGAGAATAGGTTGACCCTCCTCTTCTTTGGGGCAGCCCCTCAGATATTAGAACATTGCTATCAGGTCACCTCCTAGTCCTTCTCTTCTCTAGACTAGCCATATCCAATTCACTTAACAACCCTATTACTAACTTAACAACTGCACGGATTCACTTAACAACTGTGGCAAGAAAGGTTGTAAAATGGGACGAAGGTCACTTCACTGTCTCGCTTAGCAACAGAAAGATTGGGCTCAACTGTTGTCGTACGTCGAGGACTACCTGCATGCCAACTGCTTCCTGCAAGCTGAATTTCACCCTCCCTGGAGGGGCCGGGTTAGGAAAACACCTTCAAGAGCTATTAACTGGGGCAGAAATGCTTTTTCTGCTTTCATCAATCGCTTTCTAAAAGGGAGGGGCTGGAAGACTTGTCCAGCCATTGAGAGTAATTTGATCAGCTTAACAGAGGGAAGAAAAAAACAAACAAACCCCCAAAACATTTCTTCATCCAAGAAATTATGTCAATTTATACCTATTAGCAGGCTCTTCCCCCCCCCCCCCGTTAAACGGCAGTTAAAAAGCTATCCTCAAACAAATCTCCCCAACCTTAATTATCCAGGCTTAAACATCATTTTCGCTCTCAATCGCTGGAGGGGGAAACAGGGGAGGTCTTGATTTATTAATAACGCTCTTGCCCGTGAAAATTAAGACTGGAACATCTTTTCTGCTTTGCAAATTTATTTTATTTATTTATTTAAATCTGCATATTCGTGCCCCCTCCGTTCCCCCCTGGCTGGCCTGGTTAAATAATTCCCCCCTGTGTTTAGCAGAATTTCAAAGCTTGCTGGAGGTTCCCCATTCTGGGGGAAAGAAATAAAAATAAGGTGGGGAATTCAGTTCCTTAGCAACGCCCGACAGCCGCCTCCTTTGCCCGACTCCAGCTAGCGAGCTAGCAAAACAAGGTTGAACTGTCATCTGATACCCGTCTAAGCCCTCTGGCTAAATAAGCTCTTTTCCTGAGAATCTCAAACAGCTGAGGCCCCTTAAGCAGTTGCATCCCTCATGCGGGCCTCGAACCAAAAAGGGGGGAGAAAAAAAAAAGGCAAGCAAAATAGTGTTTTTCCTTCCAGAAAGCCACTCAAGTTCTGTATTTGCCAACTCCGAGCCCAGCCGGACACAACCGGGTTGCAAAATCATCGTAAAGCTTTGGAAAACATATAAGGTGGAAAGGCTGGGTCTCTAGAAAAAGAGAGGAGGGGGTCCCCAGTTGAATTCAAAAGATGAAAAAAAATATACCCTGGTTTGATAGAAGAAGAAGAAGAAAAAAAAACCAACTTTTAACAAGGAGCTGTTTCTTTTCTTTGCAACCTGGAAATTTCCAGTGGAAGATTTAAGCCAGGATCGTCGAACGAGTCATATGTTGAGATCCCTATCTTGTTTCAAAAATGCGATCTAGAGTTCCAAATTTTACAGGCAAGGGAAAATTGGTCAGGAAGGACGACACAAGGGGGAAGTGATCTTTTCTGATCACTTCAATCAGCCGTCTCCAATCTTTCTGGCTTTGCGGATCAGCGGGGGGGGGGGGGGGAAAAAGGGGGTGTTTCCGCATGAGCACGCATGTGCAGCTCCATTTGTGCCAACAACGGTGGGCACGCATGCCCACTGCTCGCACAAATGGAGCTGCCCATGTGCATTCGCCCACTGCTTCAGTGGCTCGGTTCTGAACTGGCTGTGGCCTGGAGGCTGGGGAACCCTGACTCAAATCCCTTTTTCTCTAAAATTGGAAAATGGACAGAAAAGCTAGTGTTATGGAAGTAGCGTTTCATGCCTACGGTTGATCTTTGCACTATCATCAGAACACTGAACCTATAAAACATAGGTCTTCAAACTTGGCAACTTTAAGACTTGTGGACTTCAACTCCCATAGCTGGCTGGAGAATTCTGGGAGTTGAAGTCCACAAGTCTTAAAGTTGCCAAGCTTGGGGACTCCTGCTATAGAAGATAGAACCAACAGGGCTGGAAGGGACCTTGGAGGTCTTCTAGTCCAACTCCCTGATCAAGGCATGAGATCTTATTGCATTCCGGCAAATGACCGTCCAGTCTATTTTTGAAAACTTCCATGTAGCCCCCACGACCCCGGGAGGCAAGCAATTCCATTAATTGTTCCACTCTCTGAATATTTCTCCTGACTTCTAGGTTGGACCTCTCTTTAATGACTTCCACCCTTACTTTTTGTTCTGCCCTCAGGTGTTTTTGGGAATAGGTCGACACCCCCCCCCCTTCTCTGTGGCAGCCCCTCAAATATTGAAGACTGCTATCATGTCACCCGTAGTCTTATCTTCTGAACTTTTACAGAATACAGAATAATGCAGTTGGAAGGGACCCTGGAGGTCTTCTAGTCCAACCCCCTGCTCAAGGCAAGAGATCTTATTCTATTCTGGCAAATGGTCGTCCAGTCTATTTTTGAAAACTTCCATCTTACCATAGGATAACACTGGGTGCATGCAGTCATAAAAGTGTATCTATCCATGTACATCAAAACGTAAATAAATTAAAACCGAACTTTAAAATTGTAGGATGAGCAGGGGGGGGGAGGTGGGATCTGTTGTTACTCTATCAACCCTCTCCGCTGCGCTGTTCCCCCACTGGAGCCCCAAGCCACTGGCGGATTAACACCTTTAAGGCCCTTACGAAAGGATGGGGGGGGTAGGGCCAACCTCACATCGGGAGTCCAAGGTATTCCAGAGGGCAGGAGCAACAGCAGAGAAGGCCCTCCTCATGGATCCCGCCAGCTGGAATAATCGGGCTGACTTGGGACCCATAGCATGCCTCCTCTGCCGGCACGAGTGGGACGGGCCAACCCCACAGCAGTCAGGGGAAGAGGAGAAGGCAGGCAAAGAGGGGGAAGGTCTGGATATACGTACAGCATGTCTGGGCAGTTGTCTGGCTTTTCCAGGAGGCCTCCCTCCATCACAAAACGTAGAACTTGTTCATTGGACATGCCTTGGTAAGGCTGCTCCGCTAAGGTGGCAATTTCCCACAAAACAACGCCGAAAGACCTACAAGGAAAAGGTTAAGAAACGTTAGAGCCACCCTAGGCTAAGATTTGTCTGGAGGAACTCAAGATGTAAAACGCGCAGAGATGCAGGAGAAGGAATGGCCGAACCTGGGGGAGGAGTGAAAAGAGGCATCAGCCTAGCATCCCTACATCGCCACAAGCAAAGTCAGTCCAGCTTCCTTTGAGTGCTGTTGATCTTTATCTAACTCTAACCAGGTGCTGACCGTTAGTTGAGAAGATTCCCTTTTGCGCAGAGGCGTTTAGCAATAAATCAGCTTAAGTGAACCTTCTCATGTGTACATGGTCTTATACTGATAAAAACTTACAGAAACACTTGGGTATTGGGGAGAGGGGCATGTACAACAGGCACACAATTCCTGCAATGACAACATCCCACAAACCTGTGTATCTGTGTCACAACAGCTGTGTCATCTGCATACGTTATGGTTATGTTGACAGTGTGGCACCATCATGGTTTGTTAACAGGCGTGTGAACTTTGCTATAAAAATGCAGTGTTGTGTAACACAGCTAGGGAATAATACTGCAATTATAAGTATAAATTACTCAGTAACAGTGGCTAAAAAGATAGGCACAAACTGAATCAATAATAATAATAATAACCACTGTTCTTTTTATGCACTCCCAAAAAATAACAACCCCATAGGGCCTGATCTGGTGAAATTTAATTTGGAATCAATTGTACAAACTACACTTTGGATAAAGTAATAAATTGATTTGTTGCAAACAGACTGGAAGCTTTTATCTCCTGTCTTTGTGAGGCTGCCACGCTGAATCCGACTCAATTGTAAACATTTTAACTCAACCAATGCAACCCCCAAATTCGGCTTTGAATGGGACACTTAAACATGCTTTAAGAATATTCAGTTGATTTTTTATTTTATTTATTGAATCCCTGGCCAGAGGCTGGAAGAAAAACTCAGATACAATAAGTAAGCAGAGTGCAGAAGACAGAAATAATGGCCCAAATTCAAAATAACTGATCATTTAAACTTGATATGGAGAACTCAATCATCTTACCCAAAACATCATTCGAACACAGCCTCTTCAGGTGGCAACTGCATGGAAGTTAGCAACTTTTGATGGAAAATCCACCAGGAGAAAGCCCACTGCCCTTTCCCCCACCCGGATATAATTACCGTATTTTTCGGACTATAAGACGCACCAGTGTATAAGACGCACCAAGATTTCGAAGAGGTAAGTAAGAAAAAAAAAAGTTTTTGCCCTCCCCCAGCCCCCAGGAGCACTCTGCATACCTCCGAAACCCTCTGCGCACCCCGTTTTTGTGAAAAACGGGCCATTTTTCGCTTGTTTTTTGCAAAAACGGGGGCGTTTTTGCCCTCCCGCAGCCCCCAGGAGCACTCTGCAGACCTCTCAAACCCTCTGCGCACCCGTTTTCGGGCGGGGCTTCGGGAGGCCAAAAATGGCTGTATTCGGTGTGTAAGACACACCAACATTTCCACCCTCTTTTAGGGGGGGGGAAGACGCACCAACATTTCCACCCTCTTTTGGGGGGGGGGGGAAGTGCGTCTTATACTCCGAAAAATACGGTAAATCTAAAACCTAAAATTTAATTATATTGGATCATATGAAAGAAGTTTAAAATATTGATGTTCCCTGCAACATTAACTTGCTACTTTGGTTATGGAATGCATTCTGGATCTGTGTGCTATTAAAATTCTTGTTGTCATGACCATTGACTGGATAAAACGGCATCATAGGGCAACCGTTTTTAAACCAAGGCATCTTAAATGGGTTAACATATAGAATGTGTCAAAAATTCAGGACCCAGGACTCCCAAGGGATCAAAATTTGGAGAGGTTGTGGCTGCTTCAGTGCTACTGCTGCACTCATGAGACCTTAATTTTCAACGTTCTGTGACAGTTTCCCAGCCAGTCTCGCAATCCCTTACTCCTTGCCCCGCCCAGCAGCAGCAGTTTACCTGCCTGCTGGGAAGGGAGAAGAGGGAAGGGAAAGGAGATTTCTGATGCTCCCTGCTAGAGTCTCACAAGGAAATCAATGGGGAAGCCATCAGGAAGTCAGAAGTCGCTCCTGCTCCCAATGTTCTTTTGCCCTGCTCATGGTCAAATCATGTCACCTTTTATTTTATTTATTTGATTTCTATAGCCACCCATCTCAGCAAACGACTTTGGGCTGCTCACAATTCAGAACACATATTACAATTAAAATCTTTTCACACATTTTAAAACAATAGAAACAGTAAAAAGAAAGAAATCTGGAGTTACCGAGAGCATCTAGTGCAGTGTTTCTCAACCTAGGCAACTTCAAGATACGGGGGCTTCAACCCCCAGAATTCCCCAGTCAGCATGGTGGCTGGGGAATTCTGGGAGTTGAAGTCCACACCACTTAAAGTTGCCAAGGTTGAGAAAGACCAACCTCATGGCTGGCTCTTTCAGAAGACACGATATTTAGATGCCTGGAGTCTCATTTTGACAAGGAAATGCCTCGGTGACAGGAAAATCTAAGGACGATTTATAGAAAGAAAGAAAAAAAAAACAGCCAGAAGTTAATATCCCTGCTTAATTTATTCATGCCACATAACCCAAAGGGGCTTTTATATTCCAAGTTGTACATATCTGCCGTGTTCAAAATATTCATTTAAAAAACGTTATCTGGAGGGAGGCCATATTTGCTGCATGTATGAATTTTCCACAAGTCCTGAAATTGACTATGGAACTCCTGATAGTAAATGTCAGAATGTCATTTACTCTGGATTCTGGATCCAAATGAGCTCTCATCTACAACCTTAGTTCTGCCGTGTTTATTTTTATTCCGTCAGCGGAATTCTAAAATAAAAACGAGGCAGCTCCGCTCCAAAGTTAGCTTTTCCAGAAAGCTAGACTGCAAGAGAGCAACGGCTTTCCCCATCCCAAGAATTTGGCAGCAGGCAGCCAAATTCTGCAGCGGGTTTCCCAAAATATACAAATCTATATGTAACGGCCATGCCTGCCAAGCCTGGAGATCTAACAAGCTTTGCTGGGGCTGAGGGAAAATAACACAGAAAAACAAGGACACCCGTTTTTAACTCTTATAACTTGGAAGCTATCATATAGAGGAATTCACTCTCAAGTGGATTCCAGCACAGGTAGCCCTCGACGTACAAATTTAATGACTGTTCGAAGTTACGACGGCACTGAAAAAAAGTGACTTACGGCCATTTTTCATGCCTACGACCATTGCAGCATCTCCATGGTCATCTAATCAAAATCCAGACACTTGGCAACTGGCATGTACTTATGACTGTTGCAGGGTCCCGGGGTCACGTGATCAAAATTCAGACGCTTGGCAATTGACCCATATTTATGATGGTGGCAGTGTCCCAGGGTCATGTGATCACAATTTGCAACCTTCTGACAAGCAAAGTCAACGGGGAAGCCAGATTCACTTAACAACCATGTTACTAACTTAACAACTGCAGTGATTCACTTAACAACGGTGGCAAGACAGGTCATAAAATGGGGCAAAACTCTCTTAACAACGGAAATTTTGGGCTCAATTGTGGTTGTAAGTTGAGGAGTACTTGTATCTGGTTCTTCCTGTTACATGTATTATAAGGGACCGGTAAGAAGCCCTGCCTAATCAGAGAAATGGGCCAGTTTTAAAACCAAACAGTTTGAACTTTTGAGGGGGGGGGGGGGTTTAAGCATGATAAAAGCTTCCCTAAGGAAGTAGGCACCCCCCACCCCCACAGATGTTTACAGCTTTCACAGCAGAGTATCTTCAAAGCCACAGCTATCTAAACCATAGCTTTCCAAACTTTGTAATTTTAAGATTCGTGGACTTCAACTCCCAGAATTCCCTAGCCAGCCATGCTGGCCGGGGAATTCTGGGAGTTGAAGTCTAGTCTTAACAACGGAAATTTTGGGCTCAATTGTGGTTGTAAGTTGAGGAGTACTTGTATCTGGTTCTTCCTGTTACATGTATTATAAGGGACCGGTAAGAAGCCCTGCCTAATCAGAGAAATGGGCCAGTTTTAAAACCAAAAAGTTTCAACTTTTGAGGGGGGGGGGGGTGTTTAAGCATGATAAAAGCTTCCCTAAGGAAGTAGGAACCCCCCACCCCCACAGATGTTTACAGCTTTCACAGCAGAGTATCTTCAAAGCCACAGCTATCTAAACCATAGCTTTCCAAACTTTGTAATTTTAAGATTCGTGGACTTCAACTCCCAGAATTCCCTAGCCAGCCATGCTGGCCGGGGAATTCTGGGAGTTGAAGTCTACAAGTCTAAAAGTTGCCAAGTTTGGAGACCCCTGATCGAAACCCAAGAAGGTGAGAAACAACCAAGTTTCAGGGACAGGCAAAGAGCAATCAAAGAATGCTTTTGTAAATAGTTTTCTTTATTACCAAACATCCGAGTGGGTCGTGAACACGCCATCCTTCAGTGATTCTGGGGACATCCAGCGGACCGGCAAAAGTCCCTTTCCACCTTTCCGGTAGTAATCAGTCTCGTAGATATCCCTCGTCATGCCAAAATCTACACAGCACACAACAGACACGTATGTGCTCAGCAAATTGCAGTTCAAGCAGAAATCAAAATAACAGCAAAACCAAGTTTAGCCGGCAGACTTTGGTTGTGTAGCTCTATTAGCTC
The DNA here is from genome assembly GCA_003457575.1 of Thermophis baileyi. Lineage (NCBI taxonomy): Eukaryota > Metazoa > Chordata > Lepidosauria > Squamata > Dipsadidae > Thermophis > Thermophis baileyi. The sequence goes on along the minus strand of QLTV01003959.1, from coordinate 1,634,168 downwards.
AAACTTTTATTTCTGTTTTATAGCACCCCTGGGATGCACTAAAATATCTCATTTTATCTGCAATCATATAGACTGAGAGGGAAATGAGATGGCCACTACGTTTCCTACCAATCTTAGCTTCCTTTATTTATTATTTTAAAGATGGTGATTTTTCTTTTTAAAAAAAGCATGCCGGGCTACAAAACCAAATGAAGTCCTCGGTGCTCTCTGAGCCTGGTTGCTGGCTTGCAGACTTTTCATGACCTGACTAGGTAACATTATCAGTGTGAGGAAGGGTAAGGTTTGCTTCCTGTTTATATACAGTAGCTTGGCCCATGAGTGTTGGTTGGGAGTGTGATTTTTATCTTTGATAATTCCTTGATTTGGCTATTGTTTTCTGCTTGATTGTTTGTCTGGTGTTAATCCTTGCTTATCTGGGAGTTAGTTGCTGGGGAAGATGTATTCTGGTCTTTTTGTTTGCAAAATGAAGTATCAATCTCTAATGTCACCTTTATTACAAGAATCCCTCTTGGTCTTCTATGGTGTCAGTACTTCAAGGTAGGCCAGGGAACAAAACAGGCTTCTAAAAGTTTACTGGAAATCTACTTTTGTCATCCCCTGAGCTACTGCAAGGAAATACTATAATGCCCCTTTAACTTGCTCTCTCGGCCCATGTAACATGGAGATAAATCTCTCACTCTAGATCTAAGACAGGGTTTCTGTAACTCCCCTTGCATTCTCTTTTTCAAGGTTATGTCCATCCACCTCTATATACGGGCTGCAAAATGAGTTCCAAAAACATTTAAAAGTTGGTGGCTACACCCCAGTGTTTTGATTGGAACAAGTAAGAAACTAATGGAGGGACCTTGGAGGTCTTCTAGTCCAACCCCCTGCTCAGGTAGGAAACCCTATACCATTTCAGACAAATGGTTGTCCAATGAACACGAAGCCTATCAAGAATTCAAGATTTTACACACACACAGCGCCTAAACTTTTTGCCCTATCCATTTCTTGCAGGTGTCACCAAGTCTTGCTTGTACATTTTCAGCCTGTTGTGTCAGCAATACTAAATGGTTCCTTTTTTAAGTAGTAATGAAGTCCTACCTCCGATTTTCACAGTGAAGTCCTCTGCCACCATGCAGTTCCTGGCAGCCAGATCTCTGTGGACAAACTTGTTGGCGTTGAGATAAGCCATGCCATCTGCTATCTCCCCAGCCATCTGAATCATCTTCTTTAAAGGCGGTGGATTCTGAACGGGGTTGTTCTAAGGAAGACATGGAGATCGCCACCAAGTCAATGAAGAAAGTTGAGCTTTCTTTCCTTATTCCAACCTCAAGACTTGGCTCATTTTTCAATGTCATGGCTGGCTATTTGTTTCATTGGCTGCCCAACGGAACTAATTGCCCTCTCTTGAAGCGTGTGCCAAAAGGCCCATGTTCTCTCACATCCAAAAAGAGCTCCACGTTCTCTCACATTCAACAAGATCTCCATGTTCTCTCACATCCACCAAAAGAGAGGAAGGACAACAAAAGTACAAAGGGAGAGGAAGGAAAGAAACAGAAAAGAACACACGTCATCCACTCTTTCTCCACTCAGCCCCCAAGGTTGCTTCTACAATCATGTTTTTAGAAGCCAAGAGATTTCTGTATCTCAGCTCAAGGAACGCTGCTTGGTTTACAGTCACACTTTCATCTTCACAAACACACCAGATGCTTCTACTATCTCCCCATGAATTATTTACAACAGAAGCCATCCACAAAGGCGGCAAGGGCCGGGAAGGAGGGAAGAACTCAACGAGATCTGCCACCCCTAATTTCACTTCTATTTGGTTCTTGAGGACTCCCCCCCCAACCCTCCCGCTTTCTCCTGCCTAACTTGGAATTTGTGACAACACAAGGGTGGCTACTGATCTTCTGCTGCCAGCGTGAATATTAAATGTCAACCGCATGACTAAATATTAGTGTTTGTTGCAAAAACTCATTCATAATTCAAGGCAAGAGCAAAAGGGAATGGTGGCTGCCGTACTGAGAGTCATAAGCAATTAGCAGGGTTGTTTTACACTAAACAACCACCCTGCCTTATTCAGAATCAAGAGTAAGGGCAAAACATTTCAGACGGAGGCCCAGCAGCCAGCTGAGTAAGCAGCAGGGACAAAGGAAGGCGTGTGCAGCTATTTACAATTAGGTGGGCAAAATGGCTAGAGGATTGCCGTTCTATTATTTATAAAAATAAGAACGAAAAAGTCACTGTAAATGAAGGGAATGCTTCTTGCTGTTCAAATATTGAGCACCGTTGTACAACAAGTAGCTCTTTTTCTTCTTCATCCTTGCCTACCTGCTCACAAAAATTGAACATACTGTACCTATTGCAGAATATCTTAACTCTTTCCTATCTCGACATAACCAGTTAAGGAAAAAGGGGTGGCTTCCTTAAACCAAGTTTATGGAAGCCATGGGCTAGCAGAATAGGATGGATCTAGCTGTAGCAACACGGAAAACATCTGCCTCAGAATTTAGAATAACAGAATTACAGAGTCGGAAGGGACCTTGAAGGTCTTCTACCTTGTTTCCCCCAAAATAAGACATCCCCTGATAATAAGCCCAATCGGGCTTTTGAGTGCATGGCAATAAGGCCAAGAGCTTATTTCAGAGTTCAAAAAAATATAAGACAGGGTCTTATTTTCGGAGAAACACGGTAGTTCAATTCAAAGGGATGTCTTTGTGGTACACCCCATTTTACTTGGGAAGCTATCTTCTTTTCACAAAGCACATGCAATTCCCACCCAACCCTACCACAAACATACTTCTGTGTCCGGGCGGAGAGACCGCAGGTAACTCTTCAGATCTCCTCGGGTCATGAGTTCCATAATGACCAGAGTGGGCTGACCTTGAGAGACAACGCCAAGGAGCCGAACCTGTCAGAAGAAATAAGCAAATTAGATGCTTTGTAGGAGAAGGACAGGCAGAGCCTGGTGGTGGAGTCAAGGAAGGAATTAGCCTAGAGTCATTATGTTCCTACAAGTGTTCTAAGTCCAATCCTTCTTAAATTCTGTTAACTCTTATCTAGCACCAATTTAATCCTGACCATTGATTGACTAGATTCTTATGTATAGGCATGAACAATAAATCAACTTAAATGGTACTTAATGTGTGATCCTCATTCTGCACGCCTGACATGATTATGGGCATAGGAACTTGGAAACAAAAGGTCAATCATTGGGATGAATGGTGAGTGGGAGAAATCACGTTGGAAAGGTGGTTTTAAAGGGAGCATCCATACTCTATTTGAACCAGAACAGAAATCTTGTGTAACATTGTGTTGAATTTATGTTTTACTGACAAAGAAATAAAGGGACAGTAATATAGATCTATTTCAAGATATTTATCTCTCATCAGCTAGCCATACCCTTCTGGCTTAGAGGTTAATACATCTACCTAATATGCAAGTAGCCCGGGTTCGAATCCCAGAAGGGTATGGCTAGCTGATGAGAGCTAAATAGCTTGAAATAGATCAATACTATTGAGCTATTTATTTCTTTGTCAGTAAAACATAAATTCGGCACAAAAATAGTTTGTCGTGGAAGCGACTGCCTGTGAAAGCCCCTGGACTGGGGCTGAAAGGCGAAAGCGGAAGCAGTATGCTCCGTCCCATAACTGGGTAGACCAGGTTGCCCTGACAAAAAACACTTCTGTAACATTCTATCTTAAATAGAACACTCTTATGGTATGGAATGAAGGTACCGACAGCACAACTTCAAAACTCCTTTTTTTTCCCCCCCCCCTTTCCATCAGGATGTTAATTTTTTCTCTTACGGATAGGTTCCAACTTTAGCAATAAATATTTATTCATGCATTTTTAGCTCAGCCTTGATTTTATCATATTGCTAATACCTTTTAAATGTAAGATGCAAAGAGCATTCATTTCTTTGGGAGATCGAAAAGGGGAAAAAAAGAAGAGACAGAATTTAAACCTGGCTGAGAAGGTCGTGTGTTTATGTATTAAACTATAATAAAAGCAAGCAACTTGCAGTGATTTTTCTATGCTAAATTATATATTCCAGCATTCTAGTACAGATAATCCTTGGTTAACAATGGTACAGGTAGTCCTCAACTTACGACTGCAATTGAGCCCAAAATTTCTGTTGCGAAGCAGGATAGTTTCTAAGTGAATTTTGTCCCAGTTTACGACCTTTCTTGCCACAGTTGTTAAGTGAATCACTTAACTGTTAACTGCTGTTGTTAAGTCAGTAACACCGTTAAGTGACTCTGGCATCCTCATTGACTTTGTTGTCAGAAGGTCACAAAACGGGATCACGTGACCCTGGGACACTGCAACCGTCATAAATAGGAGTCAGTTGCCAAGCGTCTGAATTTTGATCAGGTGACGGTTGGGATGCTGTGTGTGAAAAATGGTCATAAGTCACATTTTTTCAATGTCGTGTTATGACTTATGGTCATAAGTCACATTTTCCAACTTCGAACAGTCACTAAACGAACTGTTGTAAGTTGAGGACTTCCTGTAATGGGGATTGGGATTTCTGTTGCTAAGTGAGGTAGTCATAAAGTCCAATGTCCAGATGACAATCACGTGACTTCGTGGGTGCTGAGACAGCTGGAACTTTGAGGACTGGTCGCAAGTACCACAGGTTCAGCGCTGTTGTGACTTCAAACAGTCACTGAAAAGATGGTTGGTAAGCGAGGACTACCGCTAATGTACATGTAAGTCAGAAATCAACACAGCTTGGCAGAGTTCAGTCACTTACAACGTGGTGGCAGTTGAACTCCTTCATCACCGAAGCTTCGTTCAGAAACTCGATCCGCTCTCTCATGCTTGCTGATTCGTTGACTGTCTTGATGGCCACCCTGGTTTCTGGCTCATCTTTCACAACCCCTTTGGCTACTCCCTCGTAGACCATGCCGAAGGAGCCTTGTCCAAGTTCCCGGCACATCGTAATCTTTTCTCTGGGCACTTCCCACTCATCTGGCACGTACACTGCAAAAAAAACCCCCACAAAAGTAGTTTGTGAAAATCACCATGGTGCGTGAGGAGGGGACGGAAGGGGAGCTCATCCGATTTGCAGAGGACACCAAGCTGAGGAGAAACAGGCCATGCCTTAGAACAGGGGTGTCAAACTCGATTTCATTGAGGGGCGCATCAGGGTTGTGTTTGACCTCGGGGGGGGCTGGGGGGGGAATGGACAGCTCAACGTCACTCATGTCGGGGGCGCCTGTGGCGGCCTGAGTGCTCTGCCAGTGACAACGGAGTTCGGGAGGGCCGCGCTGGCAGAGGCACCGCGGACCGGTCCTTCGCTGTTTCCAGGGCAGCCCCACGGGCCATATCTAAGCACCCCTTAGTGCTTAGGGCCTTGAGTTTGACACCCCTGCTTTAGAAGATAGGCTCAAAATCCAGAAGGATCTGGATAAAGACTTGAACACTGGGCCATATCCCCAAAAATGAGGTTCAGTGGTAGGATCATACGGTCTTACGTTTAGGTAGGAACCAAAAGCACAGGTATAGAACAGATGACACCTGACTCAACAGTAGTAATTGTGACAGGAATCCACGTTTTCTAGTGGACAACCACTTAAGTATGAGTCAGCAGTGTGCGTCAGCTGCCAAAAAAGCCAATGCAATCCTGGGTTTCATCAACAGAGGGACAGCATCAAGATCATGTAAAGCTATAGTATCATTTTATACTTTTCTGGTAAGATCACACTCCAGTTTGGATTGCCACAATATAAAAAAGATGTCTCCTGCTCGAGCAGAGGGTTGAACTACCGTGTTTCCCCGAAAATAAGCCCTCCCCTGAAAAGAGCCGAGGTGGCGCAGTGGTTAGAGTGCAGTACTGCAGGCTACTTCAGCTGACTGCTAGCTGCAGTTCAGCGGTTCAAGTCTCACCGGCTCAAGGTTGGCTCAGCCTTCCATCCTTCTGAGGTGGGTAAAATGAGGACCCAGATTGTTGGGGGCAAGAGGCTGACTCTGTAAACCGCTTAGAGAGGGCTGTAAAGGACTATAAAGCGGTATATAAGTGCTATTGCTATAAGCCCCCCCCGAAAATAAGCCCTCCCCCCAAAAAATACCATTTCCTCTGGTTAAGGTAAGGGAGACAGAGCTGGAAATCAGGTAAGACGGCAAGAGGAGCCCCATCTTGCTCCACGCGCCCCAAAATAATAAGACCTCCCCGAAAATAAGGCCAAGCACTTATTTCGGGGTTCAAAAAAATATAAGACAGGGTCTTATTTTCGGGGAAACCCGGTAGAAGATCTCTAAGGTCCCTTCCAACTCTGTTATTGTATTCTGGTATGAAAGCCACAGTACAAGCTCACAGCCTTAGTGACAAGGAAGTTTCCTTTTCCTGGAATAATATAACTATAAAAGGCCAATGTTTACATTCTTCAAATTTACACTCTTCCAATGTTTACGTTCAAACATAACATGCTTTGAAACCATTGTGTGGCTCCATCCTGTTGTAATCCTGCCCCTAAGTTGTAAGGTTAAGAATGGATGAAATCCAAGAATACAAAGCGACGGTGTTGACATGTTACACTGCACTGTGTTTCTTTAGTCACAGCTTAGCAAAGGAACCCACAACAGCTGCGTTCACACAACATGCTAAGCCTACACCTAACCCAAACCTATCATGTATAACTTTATGGCTAAAGTTTCCAATTACAATCAGTGAATCTAGGAAAATAGCATAACAATTTACACCTCCAGATGATCCAGAGGAAAACGTACAGATAATGAGGGGAATCGTAGGAGGCCAAAATTTTCAGGATCTGATCTACCAGACAATTTAACATTTGGCCTCACAGCACCACATCAAAACATCTTAAGGAAGGAGAAGAATACTCCAATTAGTATCTGAACTGTACTTCTTGAACGTGAAATAATTGCAACATGGTTAAAAATCCATTGGGAACAAACGAACGCTCAGGTAGATAAAAATATCTCAGATTACATTCATCAGCATGTTTCAGCCATTTGTTTTCTCCTGAACCCTGAGACGACTTTTTAAATGAGCCACAACAGCCAACCTTTTGACTACAAGAATAAAAACAAAATCAAGATTTTAACAGCAGTGTTCATTCCCCCCCCCCCTCCTGCTTCTTTCAGATGTTAAAGATGAAGTGACCCTCTCAAGATTAAATCGAAACTAGTAAACTGAAAATCCCCAGCCTGGTTAACAGAATCTACAAAAAGCCATAGTCTGAAATGCATGACAGAGAAAGAGAGGGGGAGAGCTTATTTTGTTCAGTTCATCATCATCATCATCATCATCATCATCATCATTCCGTCTGATGATGCCAGAGTCGAAGAAAAAGAACTGGAAAAAATTACAAAATATCGCAACCTGGCCATTGAAACTACACGGCTATGGATGAAACATGTAACCGTGATACCCATTGTCATCGGGGCACTTGGTACCATGTCCAAGAATTTCACAAAACACATCAAGAAATTGCAGCTTCCTGCAAAACGATATCTGTAACACATCAAACATCCAGATTTGCCTATCCCATGTCCTTGGTAAGGACTCGATAGCTAGACAAAAATGCCAAACCCAATCTGAACATCTGGCTGACTGTGCGAAGAAATAATAATAATAATAATAATAATAATAATAATAATAATAATAATAATAATAATAATAATAATAATAATAACAACAACAACAACAACAACAACAACAACCACCACAACAACAACAATAATAAAAAAACAGGGGAACTTTTTATGCATCCTTTTTTATCTACCACTCTCAGTGTTTCTCAATCTTGGCAACTTTTAAGAAGTGTGGATTTCCACTCCCAGAGTTCCCTAACCACCATGCTGGTTAAAGAATTCTGGGAGTTGAAGTCCATATGTCTAAAAATTACTAAGGTAACTTTAAACCCTGACAACTGAAGGACAGCTATTTCATTTGTTAGCCAAAAGCAGTGAGCTTTGAAGCAGCGACTTGGATTATTCTAAGGGGGGGAAGCGGGGGGGGGAGTGGATGAAAAAGAAATGGAAGAGGAGGAGGAGGAGGAGGAGAAGGAGAAGGAAAAGAAGGGGAGAAGGGAAGATGGGGAGGAGGAGGAGGATGCTCTCTGAGGAGGAGGTTCTTGTTGCTCTCTGAGCTTGGTAGTTTTCTTGCAATGTTTCATGACCCAACTAGGTAACATCATCAGTGCTACAAAGGAGTGCAGGGTGCAGAGAGGAATAGGAGGAGGAGGAGGAGGAGACTGAGATTATTTCATCTTGAGCAACTGCCTCCCTGTTCACAACGAGAGGAGCGAACGCTTCCCTTCTCTTCTGCCAAACTCCATTCACCCACTTCCAAGACTTTGCGTCTGAAGAGCGTCAAAAGCCAACTTACCATCCGAAGCGCTGAAATATTCAGGATTCACAGAAGCATAAAGCACTCCGTTTCCAAGCCTGTCGCTGTTCCTGTTAAAATATAAGCAGTTACTTCTTCACGTTGATACTCACCTCTCCCAAAAAAAGACAGAATCTTCACACTATTTTGGGCCTCTCACCTGGCGCTCTGTTCTGGGACTTGCTGTTAAAAACGCCCACACCCCACACAACCCACTAACTACTTTTAGCATGCTATACGGAGGTGCGAGGAATCCGATGTGTTACTTCCTACGTCTTATGCAATGGTAGATCCCTTAAATTTGCATTTTCAGGTGATATTTATTTCCTAAAATTGATCTCTGGAGTGGCATAAACGTAGCTTTTCACACAGCTTTTCTGTGAGAAAAACCGAGGCCCCTTTTCTTCCTTTCCCTCGCAATCACAAGTTTGAATCTGGGTTGTAAGCACCTTTTTGGGGGCCTATCATAACTTCAAACGGTCGCTAAGCGATCAGTCGTAAGTTGAAGTCTACCTCTAACTATTCCCCATCCACCTATCCCACTCCAGAAGCTTTGAAAGAAATCTTCAACTCATAGTAGAAAAAACTGACAGTGCCGATGTTTGAAGAAAGTGACAACTTTTCAGAAAATTGTATTCCATCTCAGGGAAGGATGAATGACGCAAGATCGGGATGGGACAACTTGCCACAGCCAATTCACCGTGAGACAACTCACCCCAGGACAACTCGCTGCGGGACAATTCAACAATTCAATTTAATTATTTAAAATAATTAAAAAAATATTTTCATTTTTGTCATTCCCATTTCATTCTGTCCCTCCTTTTGCATCCTTTCTTGAATCATTCTATTCCGCCATTTCCTCGATATTATTGTAACTCTCGTCCTGCAGCGCGTTGGCCGTGGCCAGTTGGCTGAAGCAAGATGGCCGCAGCGAGTTGACTGTGCCGAGTTGTCTTAGACCTGATTCAAGATATCCTGAGACCTGCCTTTGTTCATTTTAATTATACCAAGTAATGAAACAAAGAAAGCTTGGAAAGAAGCGTGTGAGTCGCTTAAAACGAGGGGGGAAGAAGGATAGGAAGAAGCTGCTGGTACTTTTGGAATACTTAATATTGCCTATAATGTTTGTCAGAATTATTTATTCCATTCCCTGGGATTTGCTTGGAGAGACATTGAGAGAGAGAGAGAGAGAGAGAGAGACAGAGACAGAGACAGAGAGAGACATTGAGAGAGAGAGAGAGAGAGACATTGAGAAGAGAGAGAGAGAGGGAGAGAGAGAGAGAGAGAGAGAGAGAGAGAGAGACAGAGACAGAGACAGAGACAGAGAGAGAGAGACAGAGACAGAGAGAGAGAGATTATATAACCATAAAGTGTTTCGTAAGAATCCCTCCTCTCTGCGATCTCAGGCACCGAATCGAGGTCAGGTTAAAAGAAGCTCCGGTTGGGGTTTTTTTGACGGTAATACACCTTGCATTGCAACAGGGCCCGATCCACCCACCCCTCTGCCAGTCTCACCTCTTCTTGTTGCAGACGTAAAGCATGATGAGCAGCCCACCAATGATCAGCAGGACTGCAATGGGGAGCACGATGATCAGATGCAAGAAATTTCCGTAGTCTGCTGCTGCAACGAAGAATACCCGGAGTTTAAAAACACGCACAAACACAACATCGTTTGTATACTTTGAGGTGCTTTCGCCAAACCGATTACCCTTCAGAGGCAGTCCTAACACAGGCCGTCCTCGACTTATGACCACGATTGATCCCAACATTTCTGTTGCTAAGTGAGACATTTGTTAAGTGAGTTTTGCTCCCTTTTACGGCCTTTTCTTGCCCCAGCTGTGAAGTGAATCACTGCAGTTGTTAAGTTAGCAATGTGGTTGTGAAGTGAACCTGGCTTCCCTGTTGACTTGGGGACCATACATGACCTCGGGATACAGCAACGGTCATAAGTATGAACCGGTTGCCAAATGTCTGAATTTAGATGATGCGATCATGGGGATGCTTCATTGGAACTGTGAAAAATGGCCGTCAGTCACTTTTTTCAGTGCCGTTGTAACTTTGAATGGTCACTAAATGAAATGTTGTTAAGTCGAGGACTACCTGTACATACATCCCGGGATTCCTAACAATATCTCAGAGGTGTTGGACTATTCAATTCTATGTTTAAGATGGTGTGCTGGCTGGGGAATATGGGACTTGTAGTCCAACACGTCAAAAAGATGCTGTTTGGGAAAGGTACCGTTTGCATGTTCCGGAACACAACTCTTAGCTATATCTGGGACCACTCAAAAAAATCTCTCCCTTTGTTAAAAATTTTACAGCGAGGAAATTCCCATTAAAACAGCTGGTGCCTAATAAATATATGAAATAACGGGTGGGGGTTGGGATTATAGAACATGGTATATTAGGGTTGGAAGGGACCTTGGAGGTCTTCTAGTCCAACCCCCTGCTCAAGCAGGAGACTCCATACCATTTCAGACAAATGCTTGTCAAGTTTCTTCTTGAAAAGCTCTAGTGATGGAGCACCCACAACTTCTGGAGGCAGCCCGTTCCACTGATTAATTGTTCTCACTTTCAGGAAATGTCTCCTTAGTTCTAGGTTGGTTCTCTCCTTGATTAGTTTCCATCCATTGCTTCTTCTCTGGCCTTCAGGTGCTTTAGAGCAGGGGTCTCCAACCTTGGCAACTTTAAGACTTGTGGACTTCAACTCCCAGAGTTCCTCAGCCAGCGTCGCTGCCTGAGGAATTCTGGGAGTTGAAGTCCACAAGTCTTAAAGTTGCCAAGGTTGGAGATCCCTGCTTTGGAGAATAGGTTGTCCCCCTCTTCTTTGTGGCAACCCCTCAGATATTGGAAGACACCTATCAGGTCACCCCTAGTCCTTCTTTTCCCTAGATTAGGCATACCCAGTTCATCATAATATCATTTTTCCTCCTAAATCTGTTTTTCTCTTCCAGGGTAAGCAAAAATACTTACGTTTAGGTTGGACGTAGAACGAGATTGGCTCCGTCCAGGATCCGTTCCCAGCTAGCGAAGTGGCCTGCACTCTAACTGTGTAGTTTCCCGGGTTCAAATGAGTCAGTTTGGCTCCAGCAAGTTTCTTATATTCTTGCCTGGAAACGCATTCCCGTTTCTCCTGCAAAGTTGAGAAAGTAGAGAAGAGAACGCATTTTTTTAAAAAAAAATCATCTATCTTTTGCAAGGCAAGGCAATAATAAAGGACTTCAAGTTTCTCTGGAATCTTCTCCAACTACTTTTTTCCTTTTTTCTTCCTGCGTTCCAATTTCAAATTTCTTTATTACAGCCCTGAGACCCCATGCAAACAAATAAATGAATAAAAGAAGGATTACATAAGAGGAAAAACAATATAAGCACAGGTAGTCCTCAAATTATCACCATAATGGAGCCCAAAATTTATGTTGCTAAGTGAGAAATTTGCTAAGCGAGTTTTGCCCCATTTTACGACTTTTCTCACCACATTTGTTAAGTGAATCACTGCAGTTCTTAAATTAGTAACATGGTTGTTAAAGGGAATCTGGTTTTCCCACTGACTTTGCTTGTCAGAAGGTCGCAAAAGGGGATCACATGATCCCGGGACACTGCAACCGTCGTAAATGTGAGTCAGTTGTCAAGCATCCAAATGTAAATCACACGGCATGGGGATGATGCAACGGTCATAAGTGTGAAAAATGGTCATCAGTGTGAAAAATGATCTTAAGTCATTTTTTTTCAGTGCCATTGTAAGTTCAAACGGTCACTAAATGAACTGTTGTAAGTTGAGGACTGCCTATATAACAGTCTTCCTGTGTTGTTTTTCCTCCCAATTGCACAAAATCTGAGCAATCTTGTACAACATTTTGCAAGGCAATATGTGTCTGTTCACTCGCAATATAAAAAATGTGCTAAAAGGTACACCCAATCCTTCAGGAGGCTGCCTGGTTTGATTTAAACAGATGTCCAAAGAACAAAAGAGAACATTGTACAAATGCTCTTCTTAAGATTTAGTTTTGACAGTGAAAACAGAGAAACCTGCTTTTCTGCTTGCTTTGTTTTCCCAAAATGGCACAGTTCCATCATGTGACTTCACCCAAAAATCTCAGGAAACGGCCTTACCAAATCAGAAAACGATTCGCTCCCTAACGCAGGTCTCTCTGCATGGTAGAATTACAATGTCCATCATCCCTGGCCTGGTTGCTGAGTGACTGAAGTTTGGTCACTTGACTGTGCGGGGGCACCCCACTCTTGGAACTTCGAATCTGGGTATCTCATATAGATTTTAATTATCAAAAACTAGTCATAATAAATGGGAATAAACGGGAAGCTGCAGTTAAACTGTACACACAAATACCTACACAAAATAATAACAGTTGTTGGGTTGAGGGGTCCTTGGTTGTTTTCTTGCAGATGTTTCATTACCCAACCAGGTAACATCATCAGTGCTAGTAAGGAAGGGGGATTGCTTTCAATTTATATTCTAGTGGCTTGCCCTGTCAGTGTTGGGGGGGGGATGGCTTGTGGAGATTGCAAATGAGCATAGATTAACATCAAGATTAACATCAGACCAACAATCAAGCAGTCAACAATACCCCAATCAAGGAACTGCCAAGCAAGCCAACAGCAAACAACCGAACCAAAGAAACTCCAAGACCACTCCCACCAACACTGACAGGGCAGACCATTAGAATATAAACTGAGAGCGAACCCTGCTCCATGCTAGCAGTGATGGTGTTACCTAGTTGGGTCATGAAACGTCTGCAAGAAAACAACCAAGCTCAGAGAGTACCAAGGACCCACAATTCAAACCCTGAGCAACAAGTATTCTCCTTTAACAGTTGTTGGGTTCCAAAATTGCATTAACCCAAAAACTGAATAAATCCTAGTGGCCTCACTGACAGTAAACAAAGCACCCCCCCCCCCGCCAACATTTAGGCCTTGGTCCAGTATTTCACAAACTTTGGCAACTTCCAGGTGCATAGACTTCAGCTCCCAAAATTCTCACTGACGGCCATGATGGCTGTGAAATGCTGAGATTTGAAGCCCTGGAGTTTACAAACGTTGAGAAACATTGCCTTAATCATAATGGGGACTCAAAGCACTAAGAGCAACGCAATTAAATGAAAGAACATCTTACTTTTAAAAACCTAGCATAGCACGATAATCACCAGGAATACGGTCACAACCAGCTGATAACCAGCCTTTTAGCTAAATCTTTCCAGTGTCTTTTCTTGAAACGTGAGCTACCCTGCTCTGTTGTGTTCTCCACCTTTGTTGCAAGATACATCTCTGGGTTAAGATCTTATCCTGATATCTGATATTCCATTGCTTGGGGCCAATATTCTCTGTAAAGGTTTGGTGCCTGGGTGTTATGTAAGCATTCAGGAAGTCTGAACCTGTGGACTTTTAATTCCTGGTTTGGAAATATAACCAAATACAGGCAATCCTTGACTTACAAACCCAATTAGAAGCAGAATTTCCGTTGTTAAGCAAAGCAGCTGTTAAGGGAGCCGTGCACGATTTTATGACCTCTTTTGCTGTGGTCGCTAAGTGGCTCACTCAGTTAAGTGAGCCACATGGTTGTTAAGTGAATCTGGCTTCCCTCATTGACTTTGCTTGTTGGAAGCCAGCTTGGAAGGTCATGAATGGCGATCACATGACCCCAGGACACTACAACCGTCATAAGTACATGCCAGTTGCCAAGCTTATAAATTTTGATCACATGACCAAGTGGATGTTGCAATGGTTGCAAGTGTGAATACTGGTTCTAAGTCGCTTTTTTCAGTGATGTTGTAACTTTGAACAGTCACTGAATGAATGATTGTAAGTCAAGGACTACCTGTAATACCAACTGTCTCCTTACCTCTCCATTTTGTCCATATTTGATTTCATACATCAAAACCAACCCATTGGGGTTAACCGGCTCGGGCCACTTCAGGGATATGGTGTTTTCCTCCTTCCCTTCCCACGTTACACTTCCTGGAATGTTATCAGCCCCTTCTGTGGAAAGTGAGCACAAGAGACGATTTATTTATTTGTATCCCACCTTCCTCGTCCCTATTTTCCCCACAACAACAACCCTGTGAGGTGGGTTGGGTGGAGAAAGAGTGACTGGCCCAAGGTCACCCAGCTGGCTTTCATGACTAAGGCAGGACGAGAACTCACAATCTCCTGGTGGTGATAGGCCCAAAGTCACCCAGCCAGCTTTCCTGCCTAAGTGTCATGCCCCTGTCAGAGTCTGAATCTGCGGGGGAAGATGAGCTGGAACAAGAGCCGACAGAGACTGAGAGGGGGGGCTCCGTTGGCCTTGGAGGAAACTGGGGGAGGAGCAGGAGAGACAGAGCTCAGGCGAAGAGCAAGGACCACCCCCTCCTGATCCTAGAGCACGGAGAGAAGAGAGAAGGCGAAATCAACACAGACTGAGCCCGCTACGAGGGAGGAGAGTGCCCCACCCCCCCTTCACAAGGCACACCTGGGGACTGAGATGTAAGGAGGTGCCGGTGGGAGGGGCATTTGTCGGGAACAAGCGTTGAATCTGTGGAGCCTTGTGTGCACTTTGCCGACGACTGGAGATTACTGTGTTCTGTCTTGTGGGGCTTGCCTGGCTTACTGGACTTCTTGCTCTGGTGACTGTTTGGCTAACCTGGCTTACTGGACGTCTTGCTCTGGTGACTGTTTGGCTAACCTGGCTTACTGGACTTCTTGCTCTGGTGACTGTTTGGCTAACCTGGCTTACTGGACTGCTGGCTCTGGTGACTGTTTGGCTAACCTGGCTTACTGGACTGCTGGCCCTGGTTATTGTTTGGCTAACCTGGCTTACTGGACTGCTGGCTCTGGTTACTGTTTGGCTAAACCTGGCTTATTGGACTGCTGGCCCTGGTGACTGTTTGGCTAACCTTGCTTACTGGACTACTCTCAGCCAGAGGCTGCTGAAGGTGCGTGTGAGAGCTTTGCTCCAGGACTTGTAGTAAACGTGGGGACGTTTGGAGGCAAAGTTGGAGGAGTAAAGGGGAGTTAGACCTGTTCTCTGGCTGTGTTGCTTTCGTACCACGCCCCAGGTCATCACACTAAGGCAGGACTAGAACTCACTATCTCTTGGCGATAGGCCCAAAGTCACCCAGCCAGCTTTCCTGCCTAACGTGGGGCAAGAACTCACCGTCTCCTGGTGATAGGCCCAAAGTCACCCAGCTGGTTTTCATAGCTAAAGCAGGATTTGAACTCACTGTTTCCTGCTTTCTAGCCTTGGACCTTAACCATTAGTGGCATCAAAGTGGCTCTTTGATTGAACTCTAAATCAGAGCTGAGATCTAAGATAGCATAACTTTGAACCAATTTGACCCGGAAGTTATATATTTAGCCAAAAAAGGAAGTTTTTAAAAAACAGGAACTTTTAGGCAGCTTATATCAATAAAAAGGAAGAAATGAAAAGCACGTAAACGGAAGTAAAATAAGAGAACAATAAAATAAACAATGAAAGGATCACAATGAGAATACATCTATATGATAACCATTATCATTACCTTATACCATTACATCAAGGAGTTTCAAGGAACCATACAGTAGCTCTCAGCGTTTAGCTCTTCAGCTGTTTACTGAAACCCTTATTCTCCTAATCCTGCCTATACAATCTGCAATTGTATTTTGGTTGCATGCTACAATCCTTTCAAAATTTATTGACAAACGTGAAATGTATAAAGCGATGGAAGAGGAAAACGATTAAAGTCCTGAAGAAGGATCTTACCAATAGTATTACATTTTGTGAAATACCATGTTGAATTTATCCTGGCCCCACCCAACACAGGATGTCAATCAACAGAAAGCCTGGCTCAAATGACATTGCAGCCCTCTTCCTTCATCGACTCTACTTCTAGGATCAAACTACGAGGGAGTTTACGTGCTAGATTGGACCATGATGCTTTCTTAAGCTACACGTACACTAAATAAAAGGTGAGAGATTGTACCTGCAGGCATCGTCCGGGCGAAGACAAAATTTGAAGCGCTACAGCCCAGGCGTGCCGCTTCGTGATTGCAACTGTGGATGTCAATCCGATAAAGGGTAAAAGGCAGGAGCTGGGAGATGAGGGTCCGTTCCTTGCCCTCCACTTTCGCTTCGTAGAAGGGAAACTCCATCTCACCCTCCTCCACGTCGGTCCCGTTGCTCAGGTGTTCTGGAGCGATCCCGGTCTTGTTCTTACCGGCAAACGTTGTGTTTGCGACACGGAACAAATCCCTCCTCTTCCGATCAGGTCTGGACCAAAAGCAAATAACAACAACAACAACTAGGCTTTAATCTCTTGGACACTCAAATCTGCACTCCAAGGCCACAATATTTTAAGAGAAAATAGCACCCGAAGTTCTTAAAGGGTTTAAAAAGCAAAAGTATACCACTTCCCTGCATGCAGCCCGAGTCAAAATAACCCTAAATCAGAGATAGGTCACACTTTAAAATTTAAAATTATCACGTGTCCCATGATTGAAGGGAGAGAAGAGGGGGCTTTGCTTTACTTTAAGCTGCATTCAGCTAAAGTTATGAGTTTCGGTATAATTTGTGTGCAATTTTTGCCTCAAAATGATTTGGGGGTGATATTCTGGGACCCGCCAAAAATAGGGTTCAAGAGCTAAACCAGCTCTGTGGATTCAGGTTGACTCAAGTGTCAAGTGAAAAGGTGATGGAGATTAGCAAAGCCCAGGAGAGACAACTTACTAGAAAGAAAAGCCAAAATGAGACAGGACAACGATGCAGACATAACTATGGAAAATAACAAGATTAAGTAGCGGGAAAAATTCAGCAGCAACAGCTCCCTATGTAACAGATCTGCTCTTTTCTAAGCAAATGGCAGTCCAGTGAATTATTAAACACTTAAGTAAGTGAAAGCTCACACCACAAGTTTCTGTTCCTTTCACAACAGCGTAATGAAAGGCATGGTACGTTTGTTTAATACTTGGTGGTTTATTCCATTTTGCCCTAACCTAAACCAGCCACTGGCCCCTCTAAGCCACGTTTCAGAGCTTAATGCACCCTTGTGACCCCAGCCAATTTGGATCTGTTTCAACCACAGCGACACAAACCAGGAATGAGAGCAATGTATAAACTGAGTCACAGATTTCCAAAGAAGACTGAAACCACCATGTAGCCCTCGGGATGAGAGACAAGTTGCTATCCTTGGAGGGGTGTGTGGAAGTGAAATATGTAGTTTGGGTCACGGACCGAGATAAGGCCACGAGCGAAATCTCATTTAATGTTGTAATGTTACTCTTCCCTGACATTTGGGATTCTTAGTAATGGTTTTACCGGCTTAGTGAATTTACAAGAGGTGAGCTCCACCCATATTTATTTCATTTATTTGATTTTTTTTTAAAATCCTGCCTTTATTTTATAGGTAACTCAAGGTAGCGGACATTCATAATGCTCCTTCCTCCTCCTATTTCCCCCAAAACAGCAACCCTGTGAGGTGTGTTGAGCTGAGAGAGATGACGCAAAGTCACCCAGCCAGTTTTCATGCCTAAGGAGGAATTAGAACTCAGAGTCTCCTGGGGATTGGCCCAAAGTCACCAGCTTGCTTTCGTGACTAACGTGGGACTAGAACTCATAGTCCCCGGTGATTGTCCAGTCACCCAGCGGCTTTTGTGCCTAAGGTGGAACTAGAACTCACATTCTCCTGGTGATTGACCCAAACTCACCTAGCCAGCTTTCATGCCTAAGACAGAACAAGAACTCAGAGCCTCCTGGCGATTGGACCAAAGTCACCCGGTTGGCTTCCACGACTAAGATGGCACTAGAATTCACCATCTCCCGGTTTCTAGTAACTTAACCACTAAACCGATCTGGCTCTGACCTGGTTCTTAGAGCCCCAAAACAGAAAGCAATTATGAATCCAAGCTGAACCAAGATGGTGGAATGAAGCCCAGGCAGTCAGGCCCACCTCAGGAAACCTGCCACTTACATATTTCCCTACAAGCTGCAATCTATCAAAAGCTAAGAAGGCTAATAATATGCCAGCTCTTTCCTCTGGATTGGAGAAGCTTCTAGGGCTAGTAACCCTTTGTTCCACCCAGCGCCCACACGCACAGGCACGAAGGGGTCATTTAAAGAGAGTCACATGGCTAACACACATTGCTCCCAAATTAAGCCTTTTCTGAAATACGGCATCTATTTTGGAGCAGGCTATATTATTCCGTTGCAAAACGTTTAACGGTAATTGGTGGACCTACCCTGGAGTCCTTTGCCGTTCTTAGTTCCCCCAGAGCAAGACAGGAAAGAAAATCAGGGGAATGGTCGAGGGAAACGGAAAAGGGGAGCAGAAAGAGGAGGAGACATCTCGGAAGAAAGAATCGGAATTTCACATGAACCAGCAATGACCCCAAGCGTATCGGTCAGCGGTGCTAATCCGGCTCAGCGTAGAAAGAGGTTTATGCGATGCTCGCTCTCTCAGGAGCCTATACTCAAATATTAACAGTTTTATTGGGAAAGTTGCTTTTCCAAATCTCCCTAAAGCTAGCCAATTCTCTGAGTCATTCTGGCACCTGTCAAAGTGCCAAATACAGGGGCGGGGGGGGGGGAACGGGGACAGGGACAAAAGGTTGTTCCACGGGGAGACTCTTAGGGGATGATGTTTCAAGCGGGCTCAGCTCAGTAACAGTCCAAATGGCCCCAGAATGTGCTGGGTGGAGGAGAAGACCTTCTCTGACAAGAGGAGGAAATGGGGGTACAGAATTGTCACTTGAATATGGATGCCTACCTATCACACCAGAAGCCGTATCCACTCCTCCCCCCCCCCAAGCAGGGACAGGACCAAAACAAAATCCACATGAACTGGATCGGTAGCTATTAATTAAAATGAATTCCCTGTAAGATACCCTGCTTGTAAAGTTAAGGGAGCGCCATGTGTACTAACAATTCTCTCTCTGTCTCTCTCTCTCTGTCTCTCTCTCTCTGTGTCACACACCCAACAGAGACAGACACACACAAATACACACTAAACATATATTTAGAAAAAGAAGAAGAGGATGGGGGTGGATTAAGGAATAGATACAGTGGGAAGGGAATCAGAAAGGAACAAAATTGGGTGAAATGAGACAAAAGGCAGGCAGGCAGGCAGGCAAGGAGGGAGCGAGGGAGAGAGGGAAGGAAGGAAGGAAGGAAAAGGGAAGGAAGGAAGGAAGGAAGGAAGGAAGGAAGGAAAAGAGAGAGGGAAGGAAGAAGCTGTGCTCACATGTCACAGAAAGGGTTAAATTCAGCAGGCCATCAGCCCCTCTCAAGCAACACCTGATGCTCAAACTCCTCTTCAAAGGCTCCTCACCCCACTCATAGCTGCGGATGTCTTTGCCAAATCCTTATAGCCTCTTTTATTCCTGGTCGTGGAATGTAAGAATTACGACCAGTAAAACAAAAGGACTTTATTCCAAGAAATAAATGCCATCACCCTGGATCCCATTCGCTTGTGGAAGGCATGCTGGCAAGGATTCTCCCCCACCCCCTCACCTAGGCAAAAAGATGGCGTTATGGAGGAAATTCTCAAAGACCTTCCGGTACTCGGCTTCCTCCTTCTCAGCCTGCTTCTCTGCTTCCGTCTTTGGGCATGTGCAGCAAGGTCCTTTCTCACCGCCAGACCCCTCCGACTTGGTGGGTTCCGTGGCTTCTTCAGTATCTATGGTCCCATCAGCGTATCTCCGAATCGGGACTTTATCTTGGAAGGCAAAAGAGAGGAGGAAGAGGAGGAGGAGAAAAGGTAAAATCAAAAGAGGTTGGTGGACTAACCCAGCAGCTGTGACGTTCCCGCTGAAGATGTTCTGAACCCAGCTGTTCCTTTCCATAAGTGGCAATGGCCATGTTAGGGACGAGCTTTGCATAAAGAGGCAGGAAAGAGACCCGTGGAGTTTAGGAAAGCCAAAGCATCTTTCTGCATGGCCAACTCCAAATGAGACCACTGAAATGAGCTTCATCCACACTGCCCTTCTTCCACCTGGTCTTCAAAACCCCAGAATTCCCAATCACTCAAAAAACTATAAACTGGCAGGCAGTGGCTTGCAAGGATCTCTTTCCAGACCACTCTAGAGAAAATTGGTGGTTGGGTTCGGGTCTTGCTGCAAGCTAATTATCTATTCCGGTGTTTTTCAAACTTGGCCACTTTAAGACGGATGGACTTCAACTCCCAGAATTCCCCAGCCAGTTAAGTCTGACTGGGGAATTCTGGGAGTTGAAGTCCACCCATCTTAAAGTGGCCAAGATTGAGGAAGACTGATCTATTCTGCTATTGAACTGAGCTACTAGATTGTTACTTCCTTAATTATGAGGATTTTGTGAGATGATTAACAGATTGCGACCACGTTGATTAGTAAAGACTGGAAACCAGTTATATTAGAAGACTCACGCCAAAGGAAGACAAGTGTAGGTGTATCACACACCCCCACCTTCCCAAAAAGGCTGAAACCCCATCCCATCATCACAAAGCAGCTCGCGAGAGAACTGCTAGCAGTTTTTAAACTTCTAGAAGTACCCGTTTTTTCTACTACAGGTAGTCCTTGACTTATTGAGCCCAAAATTTATGTTGCTGAGTGAGACAGTTAAGTGAGTTTTGCCCCATTTTACAATTTTTCTTGCCACAGTGGTTAAGTGAATCATTGCAGATGTTAGTAACCTGGTTGTTAAGTGAATCTGAACTCCCCACTGACTTTGCTTGTCAGAAGGTCACAAAAGTTGATCAGATGACCCTGGGACACAGCGACCATCATAAATATGAACCAGTTGCCAAATGGCTGAATTTTAGTCACATGACCATGGGGATGCTGCAACTTAGGATAGTCCTATGTATGAAAAACAGTTCTAAGTCACTTTTTTCAGTGCCGTTGTGACGGTCACTAAATGAAGTCAAGGAGCACCTCGACAGGCATAAATAGATGTGTCCCTTGTTGCTATATATGGCCATCTGAATAGGAAGCCCGACCTTCAAATTAAACAGAAAATTGAGTTGGCTTGACCTTTTTTTGTTGCTTTCAATATCAAAGGAGTTTTTCTTTTGTCTTCAACATGGGGAAACATTCAAATATAGCGTCGTCCATTTGTAGGGACTGCATGCACAAATTAAGCTTTGATGCATTGCTGTTGAACTTTGAAGTGGTAGAGACCCCATATCACCTTTCCCTCACTTAGTGCCCTGCAGATGAGTTGACAGCCAAGTTATCCTGAGGGTTCCAGACTGGAAGAGGTGATCTACCATGAATTTAGGAAACTGGTTAACGTGAGGAAAAGCTACCTCAAAGCCCGCAGGTATGCCTCCGTGTTGGTCTTACCTTTTGAGCAGTAGTTGTGCCTGTACAGGTAACTATCCTGAGGCTGCTGCTGCCACCTTACAATATAGTAGGACAGGTTGCCATTGGGGTAAGTGGGAGGGTTCCATTTCACAATCAGCTGTGAGGAGGAGTTGGAGGCCGAGATGACATCTAGAGGGACGGACGGCACTAGAAGAAAAGCAAGTCAACCATGGACCTTTTAATGTGTTTCTGCAAAGAACTTATCATGAACTGAAGTCCATCAAAAAAATAACGTTCTATTTTCAGTGCATAGCACACACTTCCATTCTATTCTGGTGACATCCTCAAATACATCCCAGAAACAAAGACCTGGGCATTTTATGGTCCCCAGGCCACATCTGGCCATTTGGCTGTCCCTCTCTGGACCGTGTGAGGTCAACTGTAAATTAGAAATCAAATGTAAATAACTGCACTTCAGGGGCGGGAGAAATAGTCCTCAACTTACAACTAAAATTAGGACTGGGATTCCTGTGGCTAAGCAGGGCGGAAGTTCAATGAGTTGTGTCTGATTTTTACAGATCTTTTTTTTTTTTTTTTGCCACAGTTAAGCCAATTGCTGCAATTGTTAAGGGGATCTGGATAAATATCCAAATTTTGATCATGCTGGAAAGGTCGTGTAACTTTGAAAAACTGCCATAAGTCACATTTTTCAGTGCCGCTGTAACTGTGAACAGTCGCTAAACGAACTGTTGTAAGTTAAGGGCTATCTGTACAGGGATTTCCCAGCAAATCAAATGCTCAAGATTTTGTACAGAGATGAACATTTCAAAGCCACGGCCCATGGCATCAGGGCTACACCAATTAGCTTGCCAAATCATCTAGTATCCAAAGGGATAAATTACCGAAGCAGACTCAAAAACTAAATTTTTGACAACACTCAAATCATTGTCAGCTAAGTTGAACAGCAATGAGAATACCCAAGAAAAACAAACGTTTGCCTTTTGCTACTTTAATTATGATCAGAAAATATAAACCCAGTGCACTTTCTGCTTTTGCAAAATTTGTTCTTTATTTCTATTCTGGCCAACACTACACCTAACTCCAACATATTGCAGCAAGCCTCAACATTCTAGCATAAATGCACGCCGTTGTTTTTCCAAAAACACTCAATACAAGCCCAATTTTTACATATCCCTGTTTGAATCCCATTCCAACTGGCCTCCTTGGCTCAGTTCGGATGGATAAACATCTATAATTCTGTCACCAAGGCAGATATTATATTCTAAGCCGCCTAGGAGTTTGCCAATTAGGTGGCATACGAATGACCTTAAGCAAATAAATAAATATTATTCCCACCCTCAGAAAGGACTTCATTCAAGATGATGAAATGCTGTTGGATATTTCCCTGGGTTGATTAATCGGACAATTATCACCTCTCCGCAGTGCCCAACTTTGGAGGCAATTAAATTCTGGCAGGCAGTAGACTACCAACAGCCATCAACTTTGGAAGGGGTTGTTTTTTGTTTTTTTTGATACACTAACAAGAAACAGAGATCTCAAATAAGCAAACTGAAAAGGATGGACACCAAGAACAACTGTTCATCCATTAAAACCCTTTGCCACTGAAAATCAATTCCATATGATGGCGAGTACGCCCTCTCATTTCCCCCCTTCTGCACCAAACCCTCTCCAAGTTCAGCATGGATAACTCCAAGAGGTCCAGGTCATAGAATCATTGGGCTGGAAGGGGCCTTGGAGGACTTCTATTTCAACCTCCCTGCTCCAGGCAGGAGACCTGATTGCATCCCAGACAAATGGTGGTCCACTCTATCTTTGAAAGCCTCCAGTGAGGGAGTATTCACAACTCCATGAGGCAAGCTGTTCCACTGATTAATTGTTCTCACTGTCAGGGAAGTTTCTCCTTACTTCCAGGTTGGGTCTCTCTTTGACAAGTTTCCACCAATTGCTTCTTTACCTGCCTTCAGATGCTTTGGAGAATAGGTCAACCCCTTCTTCCCTGTGAGAGACCCTCAAATACTGAAAGACAATAATCGTGTCCCCATTAATCCTTATTTGCAATAGCAATAGCACTTAAGACTTATATACCGCTTCACAGTGCTTTACAGCCCTCTCTAAGCGGTTTAGAGTCAGCCTCTTGTCCCCAACAATCTGGGTCCTCATTTAACCGACCTTGGAAGGCTGTGTCAACCTTGAGCCGGTCAGGATCGAACTGCTGGCAGTCAGCAGAGTTAGCCTGCAATATTGCATTCTAACTACTACTGTGATTAGAATAGAATAGAATAGAATAGAATAGAATAGAATAGAATAGAATAGAAATCGCAATAGCACTTAGACTTCTATACCGCTTCACAGTGCTTTACAGCCCTCTCTAAGCGGTTTACAGAGTCAGCCTCTTGCCCCCAACAATCTGGGTCCTCGTTTTACCCACTTCGGAAGGATGGAAGGCTGAGTCCACCTTGAGCCTGGTGAGATTTGAACTGCCAGATTGCAGGCAGCCGGCAATCAGCAGTAGCAGCCTGCAGTACTGCACTCTAACCACTGCGCCACCGTGGCTCTTATAGGTTAGGCATACCTTCTTCCCGTAACCGTTCACTATATAGTTTAGCCTCCAGACTCCTTGTCATCTTAGTTGCTCTTCTCTGCACACTTTCTAGGGTCTTGGCATCTTTTTTGAATTGTGGTGACCAGAATTGGATGCAGCAATATTCCAGGTGAGGCCTCACTTATGCAGTACTATCCTCCTATCAGTTTGCAAATGCAGGTAGTCCTCGACTTACGACCGCAATTGAGCCTTAAAATTTCCGTTGCTTAGTGAGACGTTTGCCACGTGAATTTTGCCCCAATTTACTAACTTTCTTGCCACAGTTGTTAAGTGAATCACTGCAGTTGTTAAGTTAGTAACACGATTGTAAAATTAATCTGGCTTCCCCATGGACTTTGCTTGTCGGGATGTTGCAAAAGGGGATCACATGACCTTGGGACACCACAATCGTCCTGAGTCAGTTGCCAAGTGGCTGAATTTTGATCATGTGACCAAGGGAATGCCGCAATGGTCATTAAGTGTGAAAAACGGTCCTACGTCACTTTTTTCAGTGCCCCGTTGTAACTTTGAATGGTCACTAAATGAACTGTTGTAAGTCTGCCACTACAGACTTATTGTTGCAAATTGCCACTGAATCTCATCAATCAAGAGGATTGACAAGAGAAGGACCCCCCCCCAAAACGTGCAAAGTCTTTGGGGTTTCCTGTCTGGCCCTTTGGTGCCACCAGATTCTGGAGTCACTCCAGTTTTGATAGCATTCTTCATTTAGATTGATAAACCATGATGCTAATACAAATGATTCTAAAACTCAACAGTTAATTTTTTTTCCTTTCCTTTCCTTTTTTTTTTTACATCTACCACTACATTTTTCTTCCAAACTATGAATTTTGGAATTACACAAAGCTTGGATGAATGATACATTGGAAACAAACTGTGTTTTCTGGCCATCTGCTGGAAAAATCTGTGCGAAATTTCCCATCCCAATAAAAGATGGCAAGCTACAAATGGAAGCTACGGCACAGATTTATTAAGAAAGTCCCACAAGGACTTCCTAGGAAGAAAGCAGATTTATATCCTAGTATCTTTGCTTGTAGCCAAAAACTAATTATGCCAAAATACTTAAGATTTATGGCTAGTTTAAATTTCATAGAAGACATCGTGAATCACTTTTCCAAATGCTGGAGTCCTCCTTGCCCAATCAAGGCCACCAGACAGAAACACAATTCATTTTTCTAAATTTTATCTTCACCAAGTCTAATGACTTCTTACCTGCCGCCTTAGTGCGGATGTAGACAATCTCACTCTTCGCTCCATGAGGGTGATAGTTCTCCATCATAGTGAGCATGACGGCTTTGACATAAATTGCATATTGGGTCCACGGTTTCAGCGGCTGCAGTAAAATCCCTGGATTGTCGTCTTTATTTGAAGGCAGGTCCACATCAACCATGTTCCAGCTGTTAGAACCACAAGCGTCCTGCCCGTCATATTCTGTCACGTTCTTGAAGGCTCTGAAATGGACAAGCAAGGGAGCTAGGACATGTCCGTCTGATAAAACAGCTTAGAATAGAATAGAATAGAATAGAATAGAATAGAATAGAATAGAATAGTAGAAAATAGGATGAGAAAGGAATGGAATGGAATGGGAAGGGGATGGGATGGGATGGGATGGGATGGGATGGAATAGACTAGACTAGACTAGACTAGACTAGACTAGACTAGACTAGACTAGAATACAATACAATACAATACAATACAATACAATCAGGGGTGAAATCCAGCAGATTCTTACATGTTCTGGAGAACCGGTAGCGGAAATTTTGAGTAGTTCGGAGAACCGGCAAATACCACCTCTGGCTGGCCCCAGGAGTGGGGAGGGAATGGAGATTTTGCAGTATCCTTCCCCTGCCACGCCCACCAAGACATGCCCACAGAACCAGTAGGGAAAAATTTTGAATTTCACCCCTGAATAGAATACAATAGGAATATAGAAATAGAATAGAATAGAATAGAATAGAATAGAATAGAATAGAATAGAATAGAATAGAATAGAATAGAATAGAATAGAATAGAATAGAACAGAACAGAACAGAACAGAACAACTTTATTGTCACTTTGAATGTACACTAATTGGCATACATTAAAAATGAAATTTCGCTGCATAGAGCTTTTACGGAGTCACCATCTCCAATTTTACACTACATAAACATGACAAGATAAATAAATAAATACAAAATTATGTATATAGCCACATATATTATATTACACAGAGAAACAACACAGTTTAGTTCGGATGCATACATGTTTATGGTGAGAAAAACGAATCTTGTGAGATTTACCAGACGGATGGCCTAGGGAACAAAGCTGTTACAGAATCTGGTAGTCCTGCTAGAAATACTTCGAAACCTCCTCCCAGTGGGGAGCTCATTACTATTCTGATCAGAATTGTTGAAAAGTGAAGGGCATTTCCCATCATTCCATGGTGGGAAATAGCAATAGCAGCTAGGCTTATATACAGCCCCACAGTGTTTTACAGCACTCTCTGGTCAGTTTACAATGTCGACATATTGCTTCCAACAATCTGAGTCATTTTATCGACCTTAGAAGGATGGAAGGCTGAGTTAACCTTGATCCCTGTCAGGTCAGGATCAAACTCCAGACTGCGGGCAGAGTTTGCCTGCAATGCTGCATTCTAACCACTAGGCCACCAGGGCTCCTGAAGAGGATGAAAATTTTAACCCAAACTGTCAGGCACAAAGAATCAAGACCACATATTAAGTTCCAGTTAAGCTGATTTATTTCTCATGCCTATACATCTGGTCAACTAAAGATCAGCACTAAATTGGTGCTAGGCAAGAGTCATTAGAATTCAAGAGAGGTTGGACTTAAACCATTTGCGGGAATTTTAGACCGGTTGTGGGAATGTAACAACTCTAGGCTAATGACTTTCTTGACTCCGCTCCCAGTCTTTGCCTATCTTTCTCCTACACAAACCTCCAATAACCCCTGCACCATGAAAGGAAAAGCTGACATTTTCACCCAATCCTGCCCACATGTGAGGTATGTATCCATCCACTTTGCAGTCCTCAGCTTAGTAACGAGAAGATTGATCTCCTGATCCAAAGATGCTTTTTCTTTCAAAAGGGAACTGGACTTTCTTTTTCCTTGAAGATGGAACTGAAGAAGCTTCTTGGAGGAGAAGCGAAACGTCTTCAAAGAAAAACCAGAAAGTCCAGTTGCCTTTGAAAAAAAGCACCTTTGGGACAACCATGACCTGGATGACTGAGAATCTCCATAGACATTGGTCTCCTGACTCTGCTCAACAAGAGGACATGTCCATTTTTAAGACTTTTCGTACATCTCCACATTACTTGGCCAATGCTGCTACTGAACAGTACTTTTTGCATGAGAAAAGATGAAAACTGTTAAATATACAGGGAATCCGCATAGGGATGGGTCGTATTCAGTTGCTACTTTTAATTCAATTTAATTACATTTCACCCTGTTTGCTTTTGTCCAATTTCTTTTGTCTAATTTCACCTGATCTGACCCCAGCTATTTTGGGGGAATGAGACACTTGCAAAGCCCCTCAAAAACTAATATAACCTTGGTCCATATGATTGCTCACTTCAGATTGAAAAGGGGGAAAAGCAGAGAAAGTTGTATCCTAAATAAGTCTTGAAGGCACCGATTTGGGAAGGTTGCTCTAAGGAAAAAAAGCTGGCATTACAATCTCCATGAAAAAGAGGTGCCTGATAGAGAGATGGGTAGCGTAATAAACAAACAAACAAACAAATAATCAATCAATCAATCATCAATCAATCAAACCCACGTGCATTACTCTGATGGAATTGTGACATTTGAAAATGTGGTATTATCTTGACAATATCTGCCCTTTATTTTTAATTTAGCCCTTTCTATTAGAGATCAGGTAACTATTTGTTCAACTAAACAACAACTTTCTTTGTATAGCCTGTTACAGCGGTACCTCAGTACTCAACTGCTTCAAAACTCATCGAATTTGGTACATGACACCAAAATGTTGTCCTGTACTCGTTGTTTGCTTGGTACTCGACCCACTGCGATAGGAAAAGGGGAACAACCATAGAGAACGGACAGGAAGTCGGCCATGACGGAAGGTCGCGGCAAAAAGAAGAGGGGGACAGGACGCGGAGGGCGGACAGGAAGTTGGCCATGGTGTGAAAATTGCTAACCTAGGAAAAGGGACAGACAGGAAGTCCTTCCCGGCTGAAACAAAGTCACGTGGTATGTCACGTGGTTTGGCACTCATTGTTTTTTAGTACTCATTGCGCCTCCCGGAACCAATTAACGAATACCGAGGTACCACTGTATTGTATTCTGCTTACTACTTTGGCAACTTCCAATGCGTAGATTTCAACTCTCCAAATTCTCCATCTTGCAGGCTGATTTCTGAAAATTCTGGTTTGTGGTCCATATAGTTCAGGAGTGTCAAACTCAAGGCCCGCGGGCTGCATCCGACCCACAGGGTGCTTAGATCTGGCCCGTGGGGCTGCCCTGGAAACAGCGAAGGAGCGGACCGCGGTATCTCTGCCAGCGAAAATGGAGCTCGTGAGGGCTATGGGCGGCCCTCCCGAGGCTCCATTTTCGCTGGCAGAGGGTTGTAGGAGGCTGTCGCAGCAGAAAACGGAGCTCGGGAGCCTGTTTTCACTGGCAGAGCGCTCCGGCCAACACAGGCGCCCCCAACACAAGTGACGTCGAGCTGGTCACACACCCCTGGCCACGCCCCCCTCCCACCCCCACCCCCCAAGGTCAAACACAACCCTGATGTGGCCCTCAATGAAATCGAGTTGGACACCCCTTCTATAGTACATCTGGAAGCTGCAAAGGCTGGTTAATACTGCTAAAAAACATACACATCTTCACTTTGTCTGGTGTAATAATCTAGTTCTGGATACTCACGCTTCTTTGTAATAGACGGTGAAGCTAATCAAATCTCTGTAATCTTTAGGCCGATACTGTTCCCATGTCAGTTTGATCCGATTTTTCATTGTAGTGTTGGAAACGAATTTCAGGATGTGACTTTCACCTGAAACACAAAAACAGCACACTTGGCTGAATTGCCACTAACACACACACAGGAATGGAATTTATTACTATGCTCATATGAGAGGGGGGGGGAAGAGACAGAGAGAGACAGAGAGAGAGAGAGAGAGACAGAGAGAGAGAGAGAGAGACAGAGAGAGAGACAGAGAGAGAGACAGAGAGAGAGAGACAGAGAGAGAGAGACAGAGAGAGAGAGACACACAGAGAGAGACACAGAGAGAGAGATCATTTGAGTGGTTCTTTTCTGAAAATATGCACCACAATTGGGAGATCGGTTCCTTGGTTTTGCTCAAAAGTGGATGGATCACATTTTTGGGAGCTAAAGCACCCTCTCCTCTGATAAAACCATAGCATGGGAATATGACCAATTCCTTTCCCAGCCCCCCCTTGTGGTGGGGGAAAGAAAAAGAGAGGGAGGGGAGACAGAAAAAAAAGAGAGAGAGAGAGACAGAGACAGAGAGAGAGAAACAGAGAGAGAGAGACAGATAGAGACAGAGATGAGACAGACAAAGAGCGAGCGACGAGAGACAGAGAGAGAGAGACACACAGAGAGAGACACAGAGAGAGAGATCATTTGAGTGGTTCTTTTCTGAAAATATGCACCACAATTGGGAGATCGGTTCCTTGGTTTTGCTCAAAAGTGGATGGATCACATTTTTGGGAGCTAAAGCACCCTCTCCTCTGATAAAACCATAGCATGGGAATATGACCAATTCCTTTCCCAGCAGTAAATGGCTGGGTTGATCCAGATTTGATAGGGGAGGCAGCTATTTCAAGACCAAGGTGTCAGGTCCGAAAGAGAAGGTCCGTTTAAACTGATTTATTGCTACTCATGCCTATGCACAGGAATCTTCTCAACTAGGGGTTAGCACCTGCTTGGAGTTAGATAGTTTGAATTCAAGGGGGGTTGGGGATTTAGTTCATTTGTGGCTACGAAGGGATTCTAGGCTGATTCCTCTTTTAATTCCACCCCCAGGTTCTGTCATTCCTTCCCCTACACAAGGTTGTTTCTTTTAAAAACAAACATAATATATGTCATGCAAAATGTACCGTCAGGGAGGCACTTTTAATTTCATTTTTTCCAAAAGCAAATATTAAAACAACAGGAAGCGTTTCACAATGTTTTGAGCAAGAAAAATTGTCACACCATCCAGCAAATTGGCACAGTCTGATGTTTCACCTAACAAAATTTGAACCTTGAAAGGATGTATTTTGTTTTTCCGAGCTTTTTTTCTTACACCCACAGGGGGAAAAAACCAGGTGACTCAATCTTACCTATGCACAATACGTTTCTGCAACCCTTCCCCTTCTCCCCAATGTTAGGCAAAGCCCGTTAGCCGATCTAACTTCACACGGGCTGGCTTTAAATGGGGCTGAATCTGTTTTCAAAAGCCAAGTCTGGTCTTCCTATCTTCAAAAGCTATCCGATTGAAAACAAGTTTGAATAGTTGTTTGTTTTGTAGATTGTGGGTGTTTGTTTTTAGAGAAGCTTAATTCTTGGCTTGGGAATCCAGCATACAATTGGATTTTTCAGTTGCTTTTTTGTTTGGATACAACACTTTGCCAAACGTTTCAACCCTCTTCCATCCTGCACACATTTTAAAACCCCTGTAGACAAATAAGCTTCCCCCCCCCCTTTTTTTTCTTTTTGTAAGAATAATAAAGAAACAAGTGAAACCTAGCCCAGCACCTTGATGACAATATAGGGGAGACGGGCCAAAGCTTTTACAACGTCTCCAAGGCTGACAAATGGATGTGGGTGATGCCCCTTTGGTGTGAATACATGCCAACGTGTGTATTTGGGAAACGGATCCCAGTTCCATATGCGGAGGGGGAAAAAAAAAGAGGGAAAATTCTTTACAAAAATAACATCCTGAAGGTCTATTTTGGATGCCAGAGATGGAGAGGAGACCATGCGTTCAGCATACGCACTGGACGAGCACATTGTTTCTACAAATGAGCATAAGGCATTGATTTTTTTCAGGTTCTTTTAAAGAAGCTAGTTTTCCGAGCCCCACATCCGACTTGCAAATAATCCCCACCTATTTTACTAATTGGAGAACTATGTGCAAAATGTTGGGAGCGCAAATTAAAAGAGTGACTAAAACCCACCCAACCTTTGAAACTCCTTAGTTTGTATTTGGGGTTTTTCCCCATGTGACTTCTTAGCTGTTAGTTTAACAGGATTTTTTTTTTGTGGGATGGGTGAAAGAGAAGGATGTTATTTATTAGGGATATGGAGCAATCCAGAATCGGAATGACTTGAGGAAAAGGAGAGACATGCTGAGGACCAGTTGCTTATCTGTGAATGCTCCAAATAACCTTTTCCATCTCAAGTCTGGATCACTAAAAACCAGGGGTGAAATTCAAAATTTTTCCCTGCCGGTTTTGTGGGCGTGGCTTGGTGGGCGTGGCAGGGGAAGGATACTGCAAAATCCCCATTCCCTCCCCACTCCTGGGGGAAGGATACTGCAAAATCTCCATTCCCTCCCCACTCCAGGGGAAGGATACTGCAAAATCTCCATTCCCACCCCACTCCAGGGGAAGGATACTGCAAAATCCCCATTCCGTCCCCACTTCTGGGGGAAGGCTACTGCAAAATCCCCATTCCCCCCCCTCTCCTGGGGGAAGGATACTGCAAAATCTCCATTCCCACCCCACTCCAGGGGAAGGAGACTGCAAAAGCTGCATTCCCACCCCACTGCAGGGGAGGGAGATCGG
>QLTV01003959.1:1573565-1594452 GCA_003457575.1 Thermophis baileyi | reverse complement strand
AAAGAAAACTTTTGTTATCTCCTGAAGAGGAAAAGGAGGGTGGTGAGGAGGGGAGGAGGGGGGGGGGGGGGGTGAGGGAGGGAGAGAGGAAAGAAAGAAAGAAAGAAAGAAAGAAAGAAAGAAAGAAAGAAAGAAAGAAAGAAAGAAAGAAAGAAAGAAAGAAAGAAAGAAAGAAAGAAAGACTGTTGGAATTTTCCCAAAAGGTGACTCATCACTCTGACAAATCGTTAACTGAACACTCATTTTCTGTTAAGACATGTACTAGACGTGGCCAACTCAGCCCTGAGAAATACCAAGGTGGGAACTCTGGTGCCAGGGTTTGAAGAGGGCATCATGTACACTGCAGAGAAATGTTTGCCACTGGGCAAATAATTAGATTCACTGATGTGCCACCCAACACGAGTGAGACAATACAAATTTAGAAAATCCCTAAACCTTATGAAGACTTCTCTCTTTCCTCCTGGGAACTTTGATCCTGCTGCAATGCTACCTTGGCGGAAAACTTCTCGTACGAAACATGAAGGTGCTTTCCATGGCAAGTGAAAAGCATTCTCCAAAGCTGGTACTTTATTATTTAAAAAGAACTTAATTTGTTTTGTTTTTGGGGGGGAAAAAAACCCCAATGTATTTTAACCACTGAGTAGCCAAAGGGAAAAGGACAATTACAATTTATCAAGAATGAAATGCAGGATTGACATATCTAATATCCTCTGGCGTTTATTTAAGTATGTCTGTCTTGTAGCTTCAGAATGTCCCCTCCAGGCATCATGTATGCACTTTAACACGCTTCCCATGTGCTCCACGGAGGAGTGAGAGCAGTTGGGGAAACCATAAAACTCCACCCATGGTTTCTTTAGCACAATGTGCACTTTAGGAAGCTCATATAGGGGATGTCACAGTCAACCAGGGTTACCAGCTCTTTACGCTCTCCCAATCAAGCGTGAACTTACTCCCACGGCGAATGTTGATAAGAAGGTTCCCTCTAATTTCGGTGCATCCCTGGAGCGTCTGTGCCGACGTGACGGAGTCAATTGTCATGATTTTGTCATCTGCACACACTTTGGGGCAGGGTCCCTCACATGGGCTGCAGAACATGCTGGTAAAAGAGAAAGGATAGGAAGAGATGAGCATGAATGGCCCTTCCATGAGCCGTGGTGGCGCAGTGGTTAGAATGCAGTATTGCAGGCTAATTCTGCCGGCTGCCAGCAGTTCGATCCTGATCAGCTCAAGGTTGATTCCATCCTTCCGAGGTTGGTAAAATCAGGACCCAGATTGTTGGGGGACAATATGCTGACCCTGTAAACCGCTTAGGGAGGGCTGTAAAAGCACTGTGAAGCAGTATGTAAGTCTTATTGCTATTGCTATTCTATTCCTATTCTATTGCCATGGTGGCGCAGTGGTTAGAGTGCAGTACTGCAGGCTACTTCTGTTGACCGCCAGCTGCCTGCAATTTGGCAGTTCGAATCTCACCAGGCTCAAGGTTGACTCAGCCTTCCATCCTTCCGAGGTCGGTAAAATGAGGACCCAGATTGTTGGAGGACAATATGCTGACTCTGTAAACTATTTAGAGAGGGCTGTAAAGCACTACAAAGCGGTATATAAGACTAAGTGCTATTGCTATTCCTGAGGGGATCTTTCTAACAAAGGATGATTGGGCAATCCAACCTAGAGGTAAGGACATTTCTTGAGAGTGAGAAAAAATAATCAATGGAATAGCTTGCTGCTTGAAGTTGTGGGTGTTCCATCTCTGGAGGTTTTTAAGAAAAGATTGGACAACCATTTGTCCAGGATGGTGTAAGGTCTCCTGACATGGGCAGAGGGTTGGTCTAGAAGACCTCCAAAATCCCTTCCAGCCCTATGATTCTATGATTTATTAAGTATCTTTGGATACAAGATACCCATAACAGAATGGATGTGTTTCATATCTCTTCTGCAAGATTATATTTGAAATCTCTCTGGAAGTGAGTTTAAATTGGATCCATTCGATCATTCAACTTGTCTCCCAGAGTTGTGGGTGCTCCACCACTGAAGGCCTTCAAGAAAAAATTGGAGAGTCGTTTGTCTAGGAGAGCAATCGCAATAGCACTTAGACTTATATACCGCTTCACAGTGCTTTACAGCCCTCTGTAAGCAGCATATTGTCCCCCAACAATCTGGGTCCTCAAAAGGATGGAAGGCTGAGTCAACCTTGAGCTGCTCAGAATTGAACTATTGGAAGTACAAGTAGTGCAATACAAGTGGTCCTTGACTTACGCCCAAAATATCTGCTGCTAAGTGAGACATTTATTAGTGAATTTTGTCCTATTTTACGACCTTTCTTGCCACTGTTGTTAAGTGAACCACTGCGGTGGTGGTTAGTAATGCGGTTTTTAAGTGAATCTGATTTCCCCGTTGACTTTGTTTGTCAGAAGGTTACAAAAAGTGGTCATGTGTCCCCAGGTCTCTGCAACCGTCATAAATATGAATCACTTGGAATTTTGATCACCTGATTCTATATTGCACAACACATCCAGATTTCTCTTTGTGTTGCCTTTGTATTGCACTGACAAATTTGGCTAGAATTTAGCGTGCAAGCCACAAGGACAAGAGCTTTTTAATTTTTTCTTTCTTTCTTTCTTTCTTTCTTTCTTTCTTTCTTTCTTTCTTTCTTTCTTTCTTTCTTTCTTTCTTTCTTTCTTTCTTTCTTTCTTTCTTTCTTTCTTTCTTCCTTCCTTCCTTCCTTCCTTCCTTCCTTCCTTCCTTCTTTTTCTTTCCTTTCTTTTTCTTTTTCTTTCTTTCTTTCTTTCTCTCTTCCTTCCTTCCTTCCCTCCCTCCCTCTCTTTTCTTTTCTTTCTTCTTTTTTTCTCTTCTCTTCTCTTCTCTTCTTCTCTTCTCTCCTCTCCTTCCTTTCCTTTCCTTTCCTTTCCTTTCCTTCTTCCTTCCTTCCTTTCTCTTTCTTTCTCTCTCTCCCCCTCCCTCCCCCTCTCTCCCATTTGTCAGCTGATTCCTGGCTGAGTCACATGGTATCTTTGCAATCCAGTGGCTCCCATGATACTTTACATGAATTTACAAGCTCATGTTTCAAATGCCTCAGCACAAGGCACTGTTGATACACGCCAGAAACTTTTGAGAACGCACACTAAGAATTTTTGGTCCTTCGGTTTGCAAGCGATGGGTGTGAGATCAAGGGAGACTGGAGCAGGAAAACACACTCGAACATACACGGGCACAAATGCCACAAGCACGCTGGTTATCATTCCCTCCTTTCCGTCCATCTTTTTTTCCATTCACAACGTGAACATTTGGATAAGATAAACACCTGGCCCTCTTTTTTTTAATGAGGGTTTTTAATTGCTTGAAAACACAAGTGGCCAGATAATAGCGGAGGAAAAACACGTTTCCAGGTAAACATTCGCTTTCTAGCTGGGGGGCAGAGATCACTGTTTTGCACCTGTATGTAAACTAGAAATCCTTTGGCAGGAAAAAGGGAGAGGTGTGTTTGGACAGCTTCACACAAAACAAGAGACGCCAGACATCATTGGCAGCTCAATTCAACCCAAATAAAGACGCACCATCCAGGTCATTAAAAACAATTTAAAAATCCCCGCAGGGAATTCTCCCTCTGCAGGAGAAATATTTCCTTTTTAATTACCCCCGGATCAGGAATGCCGACGGCTCTTAATCAGGCAGCCGATAAAGCGGATTCGACATTTATTTCATTTCGGCAGCGCAACAACGATCAATTCTTGGATATACTGGTGGATAAGCTGAGCCCGGAGTAAGCCGCACCGTTGAATTTTCAACCGAAACACCGCGAAAAATGTGCCACCCGTGGATAAGCTAAAACATTCGTGTGTTTTGATTTTTGCAATTGGCTTAGTTGCAGGAGGCACATTTTTCATGGCGTTTTGGTTAAAAGTTAGATGGTCTATTTTTCACAGATCTGTGAGCATATATGGCAGGGGTGTTAAACTCAAGGCCCGCGGGCTGTATTTGGCCCGCAATGTGGTTGGATCCTGCCTGGAAAATGTAAGGGGCCAGCCCGCGTTGCTTCGGCCCAGTCTACCGGTGTCGCTTCGGCCCGGTCTACCCAGTGCAAAGAGGAAACATGCCAGCAGTTTGGGGAGTGGTGTCAAGCTGGCCAACCCCACCCAGCGGGCCACGCCCCGTGATTGGTGTAAAGATGGCCACGCCCACCCAGTTGGCCATGCCCACCCGGGCCCCTGAGGTCAACCACAGCCCTGATTCGGCCCTCAATGAAATTGAGTTTGACGCCCCTGATATACGAGATACGGGTACTCATCTGTTGATGAAAATGTTGTAACCAGAATCTTACAGAAATCCAATATTTTATTTCCCTGGGAACAGCAGTTCGGTATTCACTAATTCAGTAATCTCTGTTGATCTCACAAGGACGTAACATCAGCAAATTACAGTCCTCGACTTACAGACATTTGTTTAGTGATCTACGAAGTTACAACGGCACTGAAAAAAAGTAACTTACGACCATTTTTCACACTTATGACTGTCGCAGCATCCCTGTGGTCACACGACCAAAATTCAGACACACTTCGCAACTGACTCATATTTACAACGGTTGCAGTGTCCCAGGGTCATGTGATCCCCTTTTGCGACGAGCAAAATCAATGGGGAAACCAGATTCACTTAATAACCGTCTTACTAACGTCACAACTGTAGTGATTCTCTTTAATAACCGTGGCAAGATAGATTGTAAAATGGGGCAAAATTCACTCAACAACTGTCTTGCTCAGCAACAGAGATTTTGGACTCAATTGTGGACATAAATCAAGGACTGCCTGTATTTGGAACATTCTTAGAGGCCCCCATTAAGGGTTCAGACTCTTTTGTACCCCCACCAGCAAGAAAAAAAAACCCCCAAAGCCACTTGCCCTTGCTGTGGGTAAACACAAGCGTTCCCCATTACCTTTGGGTATCGTTGCGCACAAAACCTGGAGGGCACTCTTGTACACACTCATCGTCATGGATCACAAAGCTCTCATATTCCCCAAGTAGATCCGAGGAAGGGATCCGGGAACAGTTCTCCTTGGTAATGCAACGCCAGCCCTCAAACTTGTAGGTGTTGGGTGGGCAGGTAGGAACACAGGTGCCATCGTGGTAGTAGTTGCGACAGGCCACACAGGCCGAGCTGTTGTGGGGTGCGGTGCAGCTGCCCAAGCATTCGGGGTGACAGCATTCATTCTGGTCCGTGCAAGCATGTTTGCCACAGGAACTGGGACAGGCTGGAAAGAGAGAGAACAGAGCAGCAGGCATGAAAAGACCATCTTAAATTGGAAGGAAGGAAAGACCAAGTTGACATGATTAGCAATCGCAGTAGCACTTAGACTTATATACCGCTTCACAGTGCTTTACAGCCCTCTCTAAGTGGTTTACAGAGTCAGCCTATTGCCCCCAACAATCTGGGTCCTCATTTTACCCACCTCGGAAGGATGGACGGCTAACCTTGAGCCAGGCAAAATCGAACTCCTGGCAGTGTGCAGAGTCAGCCTGCAATACTGCATTCTAACCACTGCGCCACCCAGGTAGACAGACAGACAGACAGACACCAATAACACTAGCTCTTTGACTTATATAGCAATAGCACTTAAGACTTATATACCGCTTCACAGTGCTTTACAGCCCTCTCTAAGTGGTTTACAGAGTCAGCATATTTCTCCCAACAATCTGGGTCCTCATTTTACCAACCTCGGAAGGATGGACGGCTGAGTCAACCTTGAGCAGGTCAGGATCGAACTCCTGGCAGTGAGCATAAGTTAGCCTGCACTACTGCATTCTGACCACTGCGCCACCAGGGCTCTTAAACTTGGCTAAAGTTCATCAGTTTCCATTTGGCTTCTCTTGCCATCAAAGGTTTCCCAAAGCTAGACTTTTAACAAGGTGTAAATGCAAAAGGAACCCAGCCATAGGGTTGATTCTGGTCACAAAATCTGGAGGGTTAGGAAAAGCAATGGTGAACTACCTTGTGAAAATCTCACCAGAACATTTTATGGCAGCGGTTCTCAACCTGTGGGTCGCGACCTCTTTGGGGGTCGAATGACCCTTTCACAGGGGTCGGCTAAGACTATCGGAAAACACATATTTCCGATGGTCTTAGGAACCGAGACACCGCTCCTCTATCCGTCCACATACGAGTACCCGGGGACGGTGCGACGCACTGGCGGCCCTCAAATGCGCAGGCACCGACGGAAGGGCCGCGCGCGCTAGCCCACCATCTTGGTGCCACGCCCCCTTTGTCACCTCATAGCTTCTTGGGCGGGGAGGGGGTCACGGGTCGCGGCATTAGGAAGGTTGAGAACCACTGCTTTATGGCAATAACTCAACATGTACACTAAGAATAGCTGATAGACGAAGAATTGACGCTTTTGAACTGTGGTGATGGAGTGAATTATTGAGTATACCATGGACAGCCAGGGTAACTAACCGAGATGTTTAAATTGAATAAAACCAAAACATCACTAGAAGCTAAAATCATAAGACCACGTGTGATTTACTTTGGCCATGTTATGCATATCAATTCATTGGAGAAGGCAATGATAACTAGGAATGGTTAGTGGAACAAGAAGAACAGGCAAGCAAAGAGGAACGGTTGCAGGAATTGGGTATGTCTAGTTTAATGGAAAGAAATGCTAGGGGTGACATGGTAGCAGTGTTCCAATATCTAAGGGGCTGACACAAAGAAGAGGGGGTCAACCTATTCTCCAAAGCACCTGAGGTCAGGATAAGCAATGGATGGAAACTAATCAAGGAGAGAACCAAGTTAGAACTAAGGAGGAATTTCCTGACAGTTAGAACATTTAACCAGTGGAATGACTTGCCTCCAGAAGTTGTGGATGCTCCATCACCAGAGGTTTTTAAGAAGAGATTGGACAACCATTTGTCTGAAATGGTTCTCCTGCTTGAGCAGGGGTTGGACTAGAAGACCTCCAAGGTCCCTTCCAACTCTGTTATTCGGTTAAAGAAGATGCTGGCTTGATCACATCAAATCTGATGCCAAGTTGAACATCCAACAATTGAAAGAAACTGTGCTTGACAGGGTACCATGGAGAATACTTGCCTATAAGATCGGACACAACTAAATAGTTAAAACAACAACAGAAGGTAAGTACATTTGAAGATTATGGGATTACAACTGTGTAACCGAAGCACCTTTAATTACAATTTGCTGCATCAATCAAGTTAATTAATGATATAGCCTCTCAACCATTCCTAGAGTGTTTCATATAGTTTCACCATAGAAAATGCAAGATATAACTCAAACAGCCAATGCAACAGAGGAATAAAGTCACACCTAGCCGATAAATCAAGGATAAACGCAATATCTTAGTGTAATCTTGTGACATATTTGGTAATAGCTGCAAAATAAAGCACGCTATTACTACTGCTAATGGGCAAGCCCAGACAGTCCTTAGGGTAACCAGATGCTAACCAACAATATCTTCAAGAACCTGAAAACATACTTTTAATAATCAGTCCAGATTTTAAAACTACTATCCTTTGAAGCTCCATGTTTAAATATTTGGATCCCAATTGATACAGCAACCAAAGCTAATAAAAACATACTTGTTTTTATCTTGACATCCAAAAGCAATAAGGACTCCAGCATCTTCCAGAAGCTGCTTATGTGGTCCTCAAAGAATTTGAACAACTTTGGATAATCTGAGTCACCTCTTCCCCAAATGACAAACCAGAGCTTCTGGTATGTCAACCTTAATCTTGTTTGCTCGCCCCTAAGTTTCATCTACATGAGTTATCTTCACTACATTGTCCGCCTAAGCCAGGTAGTAAAACCAAAAGGCAGAACTTTTCTAAATAAATGTTTCGTGACTGACCACATCAACTATGTCTACGTACCCATGCTTCAGCAGGTCCCAAAGGTGACCTACTGACCTCTCCTCTCCTCTCTATCTGACAAGGGAAACGGCGTATCGTCAGATCAAAAGACATCCAGGATGGTGGTGGTTTGTTCTCTGGGCTTGCTGTTTAGCTTCCGAACGTTTCATCACCAAGCTAGATGACATCCTCAGCTGGACTTCGGTGGAAGCATCTTGTTCCAGTTCTTCTCCGCTTTTATTGATCTCATGTGGTCGTGTGGTTGATGGGTCGTGTGACTGGCTGGTTCTGCCATGGTGACTGGCTGGTGGTGTTGTGTGAAGGCCACCAAGTGAAGAGATGGTCAGTTCCGTTGTTGGTTGGTCGCTCAATTGATATGGCTCCTTATGGGTTTGTAGGCTGGCTGGCTCCAAATCCATGTGACATGCGGCATGTCACACAGCATGACCAGCCGGTCACATGACCCACATGTCCCATCAGATCAATAAAAGCGGAGAAGAACTGAAACAAGACACTTCAACTGAAGACCCGCTGAAGATATCACCTAGCCTGGTGATGAAACATTCGGAAGCTAAACAGGAAGCCCGGAGAACCAACCAACCAACCAACCAACCAACATCTACCGTCCGAGCTATAAATATTTTCTATCATTTCTGACATCCACGAATATACTTCAGACCTAGAATGGATAGTTCAGTCCAAACCTTGTATTGTAACGTTCTAGTCTGGTTTCTTACAGCCATTTTTTTTATCCAAGTAGGTAACATCATCAATGCTGCAGGGCTAACAGTAATGAGGTTACTTAGTTGGATAAAGAAATGTCTGCAGGAAAACAACCAAGCTCAGAGAGCACCAAGGATCCTCCCCCTCTTTCTCCTCCCCAACCCCCCCCCCTTCATTCTATCATTGATTATATTGCCGAATTCAGGGCTGTCAAACTCGCAGCCCATGGGCCGGATGTGTCACGTGCTGGCCACGCCCACACCGAGTTTAGTGAAGGGGGGGGAAAAGTCCCAATACGTCATGTGACACCGCTGTGACGCTGCGAGTTTGACACCCCTGGCTTAGTTGGATAACAAAACATCTACAAGAAAACAACCAAGCTCAGTCCTCCTCCTCCTCCTCCTCCTCCCTTCTAGCACTGATGTTGTTATCTAGTTGGGTCATGAAACATCTGCAAGAAAACCACCGAGGACCCCACAGTTCAATCCTGAGCTGCAAATATTCTCTTCTAGTCTGCTATCAGGAAACTCTTTGTTTCCTCAGCTACTTACGCCAGAGATGCCAAAGACTGAATTTTATGGGAATAAAAGACTTGGGAATGTTATGCCTATGAAACATGTGCTCTACCACAAAACTATATTTGCTCATGGCAGCAAAAGAATCAGCGGCCTCTTCCTGACCCTTCCCACCTTTGAGAAGCAAGAACGATTGTGATATCGCACCAACCAAGCTGCAAGTGACTTTTGGGTTTTATTTTTATTTCAAGCTAAAGATACGCAACGACCATTTCAATCAGAATAAAGTTGGAAGGGAACTCGGAGGTCTTCTAGTCCAACCCCCTGGCTCAAGCAGGAGACTCTATACCATTTTAGACAAATGGATGTCCAATCTTTTCTTAGAAGCCTCCAGTGATGGAGCACCCACAACTTCTTGTGGCAAGCCGTTCCACAGGTTAATTATTCTCACTGTTAGGAAGTTTCTCCTTCATTCCAGGTTGCTTCTTTCCTTGATTAGTTTCCATCCATCGTTTCTTATCCTGCCTTCTGGTGCTTTTGGAAAATAAGTTGACCCCCTCTTCTTTCCA
Organism: Thermophis baileyi; assembly: GCA_003457575.1. NCBI lineage: Eukaryota > Metazoa > Chordata > Lepidosauria > Squamata > Dipsadidae > Thermophis > Thermophis baileyi. The sequence continues at coordinate 1,584,797 of QLTV01003959.1, read as the reverse complement.
GAAAAGGGTTTCCAGAATTATCTGGAGCAAGTGGCTGAAATAGTGAGCTGGTATTAGCTCCGCATCGCAAGAACTCTTTGCTCAGACGCCAGACTTGTTCGCCTCCAGCGAGATGAGCCTCATTCGATGCCTGTAAATATTAGAAGTCTCCAAGGCTATTAAGAGATTTCTTTAGTAACTCCACAGACAGTAAGCCTTGGAAGCAGATGGATGGCTCCCCCCCCCCCCCCCCCACCAAAACCTAAGATTTAGCATGATAATGACATTTCCCGTTTACACAAGGATATCAAACAAAGCCATTGCCTCTGAAGGGCTCCGCTCACCATAACTAAGGAATATTACAGTTGCCACGTGCATTTTATTAAATAAAGAATAAGAAACGGACAGGGCTTTTGAACGATGGATCGCTCCCAAATTCATCTGTAGCCAACTGGCAAGAGACCCCCTCGAACCAGAAAAGGCACAGCTGCATAGCTACGTTTAAGTGGGAATTGGTTGTTTTCTGGAAAGTCCACAAACTGGGTCAAATTCATAAATATTTCCAGCCCAAAACTACCTTTCCCTCCCCCCCCCCCAGAGTTCAAACCAGTGATGACAACTTTCAATTAGGCTTCAAATCCTACCAGAAATGTTCTGACGCTGACGCATCCATTCCCCAAATGCTTCCGAGCATTGGAAGTCCTAATGATCATTAGGACATTTAGATTAAAACAACCTAATCTAATCTAATCGGAAAGTAATCAAGGAGAGAAGCAGCCTAGAAATAAGGAAAAAATTCCTAACGGTGAGAATAATCAACCAGTGGAATGGCTTGCCTTCAGAAGTTGTGGGTGATTACTGGAGGCTTTGAAGAAGAGACTGGACAGCCACTTGTCTGAAATGGTAGGATCTCCTGCTCGAGCAGGTGGTTGGACTAGATGACCTCCAAGGTACCTTCCAATTCTGTTATTCTATGTTCTATGAATCACACTTCCATTTTTTCCTAGGGCTGAAACAGTGACTGGCCCAAGAGCACCTAGCTGGATATGTGCCTAACAGAGCACTAGAACTCACCATCTTCTTGATTTCTAGCGTGCTGCCTTAACGACTATACCAAATTGGCTCAAATCATTTAGGTTGTTCAATTAGTAACCTGGTTATTAAGTGAATCCAGCTTCCCCCATTGACTGTGCTTGTCGGACCTTGGGACACAGCTACGGTCATAAATATGAACCAGCTGCCAAGCGTGCGAATTTTGATCCCATGACCACGGGGATGCTGCAAAAGTCGTAACTGCGAAAAACCATCCTAAGTCAGGGCCGTCGTAACTTTGAGGACTACCCATAATGCTATATGCTGGTGCTCTGCTTTGCAGACAGCCGTTTCCTACTGCCAGCTTCTGCCTAGTTATTCATACCACCCCAAGCTATGACTTTGAGAGGGAAAATCTTGGGGGAATGTTGGTTCAAGTGACACTTCAGAAACGATAAATCTAACGGAGCCACACACACACACACAAAAATGCTGACAAAGAAAAACACAATTTGCTGAAGGCTAAGTGCAACCTTTTCCAGTAACCAAGTGCAAGCATTCATTTTCTCAGCTCCGAAAGACGAAGAGGTTCATACATCTCCTTGGATGGGCAGGACACTAAAAGGTTAACTACCGTATTTCCCCGAAAATAAGACAGGGTCTTATATTAATTTTTGCTCCAAAAGACCCTAACCCAGGGGTGTCAAACTTGATTTCATTGAGGGCCGCATCAGGGTTGTGTTTGACCTCAGGGGGAGGGGGCGTGTTCGGGGGGGGCATGGCCAGCTCGACGTCACTTCGGTTGGGGGCGCCTGTGGTGGCCCGAGCACTCTGCCAGCGAAAATGGGCTCCCGAGCTCCGTTTTCAGCTGCGACGGCCTCCTGCAACCCTCTGCCAGCAAAACCAGAGCTCGGGAGAGCCGTGTGTGGCCCACGCAAGCTCCGTTTTCAGCTGCAACAGCTTCTGCATGTGGCCCTCCCGAGCTCCGTTTTCAGCTGCGCATGCAAAAACCAGCTGGCCGGCGCACATGTGCGTGCCGGAACCCGGAAGAGCAACGGGCGATGGCTGGCGTGCCCGGAGAGATGGCTCTGCGTGTCACTTCTGGCACGCATGCCATAGGTTCACCATCAAGGGTATAGGGTTTCCTGCCTAAGCAGGGGGTTGGACTAGAAGACCTCCAAGGTCCCTTCCAACTCTGTTATTCTATTTCTATTCCATTTCAAAGCCTGTCGTGGAATTCTTTAACACCTCTCTTCTACTGAAATTCACTAGGACACACAAGTTCCTTTGTATTAAAATAATAAATAAATAAATAAATAAATAAATAAAATAAACAAACAAACAAACAAACAAACAAATAAATGATTACTTATGACCATTTTTCACCGTTGGTCACGTGATCAAAATTCGGACGGTTGGCAACTGACTCACATTTATGACGGTTACAGCGTCACGTGATCCCCTTTTGCGACCTTCGGACGAGCAAAGTCAATACGGAAGTCGGATTCCCTTAACAACCAACCGTGTGACTGATTGAACCCCTGCAGTGATTCCCTTAACAACGGGGGCAAGAAAGGTTGCAAAATGGAGCAAAGATCCCTTAACAAATATCTTGCTTAACGATGGTAATTTTGGCCTCAATTGAGGTCGTAAAGTCGAGGACTATCCCGTAATAAAAACCTAAGCTGGTTCCTTATTTTGTTATTCAAGTCTCCTCCTAAACTTAACAAGGAGGGAAGCCACCTTGGAACTAAGGAGAAACTTCCTAACAGTCAGAATGATTAACCAGTGGAACAGCTTGCCACCAGAAGTTGTGAGTTCTCCAAAACTGGTGGTTTTTAAGAGGAGACTGGACAGTCACTTGTCTGGGGTGTTATGGGGGTCTCCTGCTTGAACATGGGGTTGGACTAGAAGACCTCCAAGCTCCCTTCCAACTCAGTTATTCTGTTATTCTGTTAATGGTCACTAAATGAATGGTTGTAAGTCAAGGATTACCCGCATATTCTATCCCTGCTCCCATCCCATTTAAATCCTTATCGTTTGGAACATATTTATTCAAGTCCAGCACTGCTAATTCTTTTTCTCGGTACGGAAGATTTCATCATGAAAATGAGCCAAACAATCTTGGGGCAAAATGTTATTTCCAAATGTTGCCTTTTCTGATTATTTAAATAAATAATAATGGTCCATTTGGTTTTAGCTTTGTTTGGTTTTAGTACAGTATTTAATTAATACTGAATTCAAATGAAAATTATGAGGAAAAGATAGATAAAACAGAGCTGGGGTAAGTTGTGTTATTTTAATATGTTTAATATGTTACAACAAGCCCTCCAATTAACCAATTTCACTTTAGCTGAAGTCAAGAGGTGGCACACAAATCCTGTTTGTACACCGTCTGCAAGCATAAACTCCCATTCGCCCTTTTTGCAAGTGTGAAATTCATAAAAACAGAAAATGGTTAAAATATTCATGCATAAAATCTCATTTGGATTTAACAGACTTTCTGCTGTGAGGGACCCTCCTTCCCTCCATTAGTCCATTAAATTGAGAGTTTTAAACGAATGTATTTCAATTCCAGATCCTGTTTACACTTGTAACGAAACTAACGCAAAATAGATAAATAAATCATTTCCACTCAAGCCCAAAATAAAAACAACAGTGAGTGTGACTACAGAGCTTTGTGCAAATAAATGCCTCATATAAAGTTTTTTTTTTAAAAAAAATCATACTCTGGATTCTTGCGTATCCATAATCTGGCATTCGTTGCTTGGCACAAGCTGTTCCTAAAAATAATATTTCTGTCAACATTTCAGAGGAGAAAAAAAAAGCATGTTTCTTGTTTGCCTCTAACCTATGATCCCTAAACTTTTTAGGAAGAAGAGGAAAGGATCACATGAGGATTGCAAGAAGGGATAGATCCACAAAAGATGCTGACAATCTACTTTTTATCTTTTTTTTTTCAACAGAAACCCACTCCCATAAAAAAAAAACTTATATAAAATGTTTTATAGATGGCACTTCTCGCCCTCAAGGTTGGCAAAGATGTTTAAGGCTATGTCAGTTAAATGCTGGAAATGCCATCAGATACCTGGTTCGTACTATCACATGTGGTGGACATGGCCAAAAGCAAAAAAATATTGGACAAAAATACATATATGGTTGGAAAAAATGATAAAGCAACATATTGATTTAAAACCAGAAATATTTCTGTTGGGTATTCTACCTGATAATTATAATAAGGGGAATACATATTTGATCCTGCATGTATTAACTGCAGCCAGAATTGTATTTGCACAACAATGGAAAAGTGAAGAGATCCCTACAGATGAAAATGTGATTAAAAAAATATATTAGAATGTGCAGAAATGAATAGATTAACACTTGCAATTAAGGAAAAGGAACAAACTGAATATTTTATGATATGGGATTTATTTTATCAATCGTTAGATAACAAAAACAGAAGTTAGAAACATGGAAATATAAGAAAAAGATTAATGAAATAAGGGAGATTTGTTAAAATAGAGAAGTAAATATGATTATTATTTTTATTATTATAGAATTAATATCAATGTAATGAATATTGTTGTAAACATTACGATTACTATGTTTCAAACTATTTATACCCAGACAACACACTGTTTAATTGAAAATGAAACTCTGACATGTTAAAAAATAAAAAACTTTATGCAAAAAAAAAATTAGAACCGTTTTTCCTGCAACTTCTAAAAAGAAAATAGCTCACCAGTTTGAAATAGATCGGGAATAAACTCCTTCTAGTTTAATTTGCCCAAACATAGGATCCACACTTTCTTGCTACAAACCACAACAAGTTCACATTTTGGGGGTTTTGTATTTTGGAGGGGAGGTGGGAATCTGGAAAGCCTGCGGGCTGCGTTAAGAATTGGAAGAATGCCATTTTTATTTCATGCGAGAAGCCAGTGCACCCAAGGACACACTAAATCACACACTATGGTTTATTTGGGGTGGTGTTTCTTGTTGGTTTTGATTTTTTTTTTTAAAGTAGGCACACAAAAAAAAAGGTCAGTTGCCCGGCCAATCCACGCTCTCCCATGTAAACAGCTCCTTTCGGTGTTAAAATGCTGAGTTCGTGTTTTGGAGAATGTTTTCTCCCTGTTCCCGCAGCCTAAAAGACCCATTTCAAACTCTCTTTCTGGGGAGGAAAATACAGGTAGTCCTTGACTTACAACAATTCATTTAGTGATCATTCAAAGTTTCAACGGCTCTGAAAAAAAGGGACTCGTGGCCGTTTTTCACACTTTCAACCTTGGTCGTAAATGTGAAAAACAGCCATAAGTCACTTTTTTTCAGTGCCACTGTTATTTCGAATGGTCACTAAATGAACTGTTGTAAGTCACGGACTACCTCTATCGTCATCCTCTTTTAATGACCCCATAATCCCTTGCAGGGTGGAGTCTGGGCAACTGAATGGAGCTGAGTCTTTACTGGCCGGATGCCCTTCCTGTTGCCAATGCGGAGGTTTTTTTTCCAGCAGATATATTCCCAGTGTGCCCAGAGAGAGAAATATCTGCCTCTACCTAGGATCGAACTCACAGCCTCCTGATTGTGAGGTGAGAGCTGCACCTCTAGGCCATCGCACCACTCAAGGACTACCTGTATCTGTAAATATAAAATGCAGGTGTTACTCAGCTATCTCCAGCCATGAACATCCCTGGACCTCCATAAACATTTTGGGGATAAAATCCTCTTTCTTAACCCTTCTCTCTTCTTAGCTTTCCAAGCCAAAATTAAGGCATATTCAGTTGACTGTAATAAAGGCATTTACTAATTGATAATGCATGCATTCCCCAACCCTTGCATCACCCCTTTCTCTTAAGTTAAAGGAAGGGAAGCAGAGGTAGCTTCTTCCTTCATCGGTATTGAGTATTCCTTTTAAATCACTGCTCTTGAGAGGGTATTTATTCCAGAGAGCAAAGGTTCGAATCCCTCTGCAAACATACAAGACATACACCATTAATCCTTGTTTATCATGGTGATGCTTCCCAGAAAAACAGACCCTAATAAACAAACTTACGTTAAATATTTGAAGTGTTCTGCATGTTGCTTGTGCGTTTATTAAACGCCACCGCTCTTGCACCTCACAGCAATTTAGAGCCAAGTTTTACATTTTTCACGTTCCACATTATGTGGCTCTACTCAAGAGTGACATGAGGGCTTCCAAACCGGTTTACTAACAAGTCAGGTTTGTCCCCAAAGGGAACAAATCAGAGACTGTCTCATGCAAGAGAAAATCTGAGACAGCGCGTTGAACTCCAAGCGCTGCTGGTTTCCTCCCCAACCTCGTACCAGGAACTGTTTATGCGCATGTTATATGCCTCATATAATACCACATCAAAATCAGGATACATCATTCATTCGTTTCTCCCAGAAACTCTCTCCCCTTTTTCCTTTTCCGATTGTGCAATTGGTAATATTTCAATCAGAACTGGGTTTTCAAATTGTCTGCAAGCCGTGAATTGCAAAACGATGGACAAACTGGAGTGACTTCTAAAGTAATAAAGGCAGGATAAAAATCGAATAAGTAATAAGCAAACAGCATTTAGCAAGAACTTCCAAACGTTTCTCCACACTACATTCTCCTCAACGTTCAACAGGTAGCCCCGAAAAGACATTGAAATCTCAACTTGGCTCTCGCAATATCTTGTTACCTCTCCTACTTTCCATGTACACGTAGTCCTCGACTTACAATGGTTCGCTTAGTGACCGTTGAGTTACAATGCAACTGAAAAAAGTGACTTATGACTGCTTCTAACGCTTACGACTGTTGTGGCATCCCCATGGCCACGTATTCAAAATTCTGACACTTGCTAAGTGGTTCATATTTATGACGGTCGCAGTGTGCGTCCGTCATGTGATCCCCTTTTGCGACCTTCTGACAAGCAAAGTGAATGGGGAAGCCAGATTCACTTAACAACTGTATTACTAACTTATCAACTGCAGGAATTCACTTAACAAGGTTGCAAAATGAGGCAAAATTCACTTAACAAATGTCTCACTTAACAACAGAAATTTTGGGCTAAATTGTGGTCGTAAGTCCAGGACTACCTGTACAAGTAGAGATGGCCTCTTCTTGGCATATTAGGCAAGGGGTCACACCAAACCAAGAGGTCACCTTCTAATTTAATAGCGCAGGTGAGTCAGGCAAACTATTTCACTGGGAAAAAATATACCATGAATTGAAACTCTAACTTCGCCGTAGGAAATTGCCGCATTGCAAGATCCAACTACTGACTGGAACCTACAGCTTTCCCATACAGGGAGTATGTTACTGACAGTTCAAAGTTACAACGGCACAGAAAAAAAGTGACTTATGACCATTTTTCACACTTGCAACCACAAGGTCACAGGGTCAAAATTCAGACGCTTGGCAACTGGCTCATATTTATGATGGTTGCCGTGTCCGGGGGTTGTGTGATCCCTTTTGGCAACCTTCTGACAAGCAAAGTCAATGGGGAACCAGATTCCCTTAACAACCATGTAACTAAGTTAACCGCGGTGATTCGTTTAATAACGGTGCCAAGAAAGGTCGTAAAATGTGGCAAAACTCACTTCACAACTACCTTGTTTAGCAACGAAGATGTTGGATTCAATTGTGGTCATAAGTCAAGGAGTCCTTCATACCGTATGTGCAAGAAAGCAACTCTCATCGCCTCTAAACAGCAGAAATTATATTAATTAGGGATGACATGAATTTGTAGACCAGCACGTTTGAAGGATATTAAGTTGGGGGAAGGCTGACCAGCAGGGACTTACATTATCAGCCAAATAATGATGTAACTTGTACCTTGTTGAGGAATCCTGTCCACACTCTATACTTATTCATGAAAAATCATCATCATCCTCATCCTCATCATCCTCATCACGAAAGGGATCTTGGGATCCAACACACACACATCCCAATCAAGCAGGAGAGTCTATACCATTTCAGACAAATTGATGCCCAGTCTCTTCTTGAAAGTCTCCAGTGATGGAGCACCCACAACTTCTGGAGGGAAGCCGTTCCACTGGTTGATTGTTCTCCCTGCCAGGAAGTTTCTCCTTCGTTCCAGGTTGCTTCTCTCCTTGATTAGTTTCCATCCATGGGTTTTTGTTCTGCCTTCTGGTGCTTTGGAAAATAGGTTGACCCCCTGTTCTTTCTGTCAGTCCCACAATTATTGGAACCCTGCTATCATGCCACCCCTACTCCTTCCTTTCACTAGACTAGGCATACTCAATTCCGGAGAGGGAGAGGGAGGAATAAAGAAAAGAAAGAAAGAAAGAAAGAAAGAAAGAAAGAAAGAAAGAAAGAAAGAAAGAAAGAAAGAAAGAAAGAAAGAAAGAAAGAAAGAAAGAAAGAAAGCACTATAGGTTTTAATCTAGGTATCTAGATTAAATCTAGGTAGCTTAACTGTTTTAATCTAGGTATCTCAAATTAGTTAATTTACAGAATGCCAGCATAAGGAAGAAAATTTAGGAAAATTGTGGCTGTTTCATCACCACCGCTGCACTACTGTGAATATATGATCCTCATTTTTAATGTTCCCTGACAGCTTCCTGGCCTTTTCCACAATCCCTTGCTCCCTCTACCAAGAAAGCAGGGAGGGAGGGAGGGAAGGAGGGAAGGAAGGAAGGAAGGAAGGGAAAGGAAAGGAAAGGAAAGGAAAGGAAAGGAAAGGAAAGGAAAGGAAAGGAAAGGAAAGGAAAGGAAAGGAAAGGAAAGGAAAGGAAAGGAAAGGAAAGGAGGAAAGAAAGAAAGACAGACAGACAGACAGACAATCACCCAGCAGCTCAGAGCAAGTACCAGCAAGTAGCACCAACTCCAGAATATGCTTTGCAAACAATTAGGAGCCACTGAAACAACATCTCCAGAAAAAGGCCCATGATGAAGTCATTTGGGGGGGGGGAGATAATTAATATTAGTCATACCAATCCTATCTGGCTTGTAGGTTTAGCTCCCATTATACAAGCAGAGCTGAAAACACTCAACCCTCCCTCCCTTTCGTCTCTGCATTAAAGGATCTGTTCCCAGGTAGAGAGGAATTTTTTGCAGACACTGGTGTGTGCAATGGCTGGGTGGTAACCGAATAGAAGCACCCCTTATGCCCGTGGGTGGGGGAAGGAGGGAGGGGGGGAGAAGGAGGAGGAGAGAGATTGGGCCGAAGGTAAAAAGAAAGAAGGAATTCAACGGGTCAAATCAAAAAGGCGTATCTGGAACGCAACCTGTAACATTTTCAGGATGGTTAAAAAAAAAAAACAAAATCAAAGCAGCGTATTCAAAGTAAGAGATTTGAATTTACAGGAATGCATTAATTGTATTAGCCTGCTTGGATTACAGAGCAGCCTCCAATGCCAAGCCACACTCAAACTTGCCAAACAAAAAACAACAAAAAAAAAAAGTTAAAATCCAATGCATACATTAAAAAAAACAATTATGTTATATAATATTTATGTAATCCAGGAAAAAGATTTTGCGATCTCTTGAACACCGTTTTAGACTAGGCGTGTATCCCTCATTTTCTTATAGCTGAGAGCACCCCGAACGTTATGGTCACAACTTAAAATCCTCCCTTCTTGAGAATATGAAAGATGCCTATTGAGAAAAATATATTAATTACGTTTTAAAGTAAAGCGACGCCAAGACCCCGGAAATTAAGAACCAGCAGCTCTTCAGCTGCTGTTGAACTGTTAACATCATTTTCCATCATTTTTCATTATTACCCATCAAAGTCTAATCATTGAAAGAGAAGATGAAGAAAGCGTTCCAAAGAACACTAACTGACTTCATGGACAGCCAAAGTGCTTTATGGACAACTTTTCCCCTGAATCTTCAAATTGCCTCTTTTAATACAGGAAATAAATTTCTTACACTAAAGGAAAATGCTTTCAAGATACCTTACTAAATAGTGCTTAAACAAAATGCACCTGCTCTCTTAAATGTCTTCCTATGTGATGGACCAGGAGTAGCTAAATGTTTGGGCTGCTACAGGTAGTCCTCAACTTACGACCACAATTGAGCCAACATTTCTGTTGTTAAGCAAGAAGGTTGTTAAGTGAGGTTTGCCTCGTTTTACCACCTTTCTTGCCACAGCTGTTTAGTGAATCGCTGCAATTGTTAGTAACATGGTTGTAAAGTGAACCTGGCTTCCCTCTTGAGTTTGCTTGTCAGGAGGTCACAAAAGGGGATCACGTGATCCCGGGACACTGAAACCGTCATAAATACATGCCAGTTGCCAAGCAATTGAATTTTGATCGTGTGATCATGTGGATGCGACAACAGTCAAAAGCGTGGGAAACGGTCCTAAATCACTGTTTTCAGTGCCGTTGTAACTTCAAACGGTCAATACATGAGTGGTTGTAAGTTGTAAGTCAAGGACTACCTGCATGGAATCTTGCTGGCATGTAGTGAGCATCCCCACATCAACAAGTGGACCCACAAGAAGCCTACTTCGGATGCTACGTATTTATCACAACTGCTCTCTGCCCGAAAAGTGCTTTCTCCAAAAGGCAACTGGACTTTCTTGGGTTCTTTTTCTTTTTCTTTTTGAAAAAGTTTCGCTTCTCATCCAAGGTGCTTTTTTCAAAAGGCAACTGGACTGTTGGAGGAGATGGAGGAGGAGGGGGGAGGGGGGGGAGGAAGAGGAAGAGGAAAAAGAGGAAGGGGAAGAGGAGGAAGAAGAAGAAGGGGAAGGGGAAGAAGAGGAAGAGGAGAGGAAGAAGAAGAGGAGGAAGAAGAGGAGGAGAGGAAGAAGAGGAAGAGGAAGAGGAAGGGAAGAAGAGGAAGAAGAAGGGGAAGAAGAAGAAGAGGAAGAGGAAGAGGAAGAAGAGGAGGAAGAGGAAAGGAAGAAGAGGAAGAAGAAGAAGAGGAAGAGGAGGAGAGGGAGAGGAAGAAGAAGAGGAGGAGGAAGAAGAGGAAGAGGAGAAGGAGGAAGAGAAGGAGGAAGAGGAAAAAGAAGGGGAAGGGGAGGAGGAGAAGTAGTTTCACTTTTCATCCAACAAGCTTCATCAGTTGTTTTCAAAGAAAAAAAGGCACCCAGGATCTGGATGCTTGAGAATCTCCATCTCTGAGCTCCAGGAAGTCCAACTTACCTTTCAAGAATGCCTTGGAATGTAAACAAGGATGATCTTGCTCAAGGCTGGCACCCTGCTTTGTAACGTGCTAGTGTTAGGATTTCACCGAGAGGATGTGTGGACGTGCTACTGCCC
>QLTV01003959.1:1563258-1573460 GCA_003457575.1 Thermophis baileyi | reverse complement strand
TAGCTTAGAGAAATCCAGCCCAGGATTTTTACAACTGCAGCGTGAAATCCACCCCGGCCGGCCAGCAAATTCCACGAGGTTGGAGAAGAAGCCGGGATTCTCTGGAGGCAGACGACCAAGGCCGGCCAAAAAACGTCAGCCTCCTCTCTCTAACCCCACCCGGGGAAGTTTGCTTTAATCAATGAAAGCATTTGGCACACAACACTCTTTCCGAAGGAGCCACAAGGACCCTTGAGTTTGCCAAAGATCTCTGTGTCTCTTCAAAGCTTTTCTGAAGGAAGCAAAGATTTCTTTGTCGGAAAAGCTTTTTCACTCGACCAAGTTCTGCCGACTCGGGGCTGGGAAAAGAAAACGTCCCATTTCTGCTCCATGGTGAAATGCAACTCTCGGCATCAAAGAAAGCGCCATTGTCCGACGGGAACAATTTATGCAGAAGTCAAAAACTGGAGAATTCTTTCATTTGCGCTAAGCAGCTTCCACTATTTCCCTTTGCTTGGGCAGCTCCAGCAAGAGGAAGGGAGTCAAATGGAAACAGAAAGCGCTAAACCCTCGAAAACTTGTCAGGCCAACTTCATTAATATCTCAAGATTTTCAAATCGCTACAGATAGTTCTCGACTTATGGCCACAATTGAGCCCAAGATTCCTGTTGCTAAACGAGATGGTTGTTAAGTCAGTTTTGCCCCATTTTACCACCTTCCTTGCTGCGGTGGTTAAGTGAATTCACTGCAGGTGTGACACCGTCGTTAAGCGAATCTGGCTTCCCCGTTGTCTTTGCTTCTCAGAAGGTCGCCAAAGGGATCACGTGACCCCGAGACACCGTCATAAATATGAGTCAGTTGCCAAGCGTCCGAATTTTGATCACGTGACCTTGGGGATACTACAACGGTCGTAAATGTGAAAAATGGTGGCAAGCCCCTTTTTTCAGAGCCGCTGAAACTTCAAACGGTCTTAAGTCGAGGACTACCATTTGACTTTGCTTGTTAGAAGTCCCCTAGAACAGGGGTGTCAAACTGGATTTCTTCAAGGGCCGGATCAGCATTGTAGTTCTCCACCACGGGCTGGTCGGGGGGGTGGGAGGGGGAGACTGGACGGACGCCTCCTGTAGCACCCTGCTGGCCAAAATGGCACATGGGGGGGCACGTGAGGCCCCTGCGCCCCATTTTGGCTGCCAGAGACATTGCGGGCCGGTCCTTTGCTATTTCCAGGCCAGACCCACGGGCCAGATTTAAGCACCCTGCGGGCTGCATCCGGCCCACGGGCCTCGAGTTTGACACCCCTGCACCCTAGAAGGATGCAAACGGTGATAATGTGACTTCCCCCACCCCAGGACACTGCAACTGCCCTAAATACAGGCTGGTTGCCAAGTGCCCAAATTTGGATCACCTCGCTGCAGGGATGCTGTGACGGTCATTAGTGGAGGACTGCTCATAAGGCCTTGTTTTAGGTTGAAAGTGTCATTAAACAAATAGTTGTACTCCCTGTACACTTGGCAGACTGCTCGCGTTCCCCTGGAATCATAGGAGTCATTGTTTTATCACCGTTGTTGACAATGCAAACTTGCTCGAGTTGTGAAGGGCTTCAATAATCTCTCTCTCATTTTCCCCAAACAGCCCACAACTTTAAGGATCTTATAAAGGCATAGAACAATAGGCTGCCCGTTGCCAAATCTCCAACTCTTGGCTGTTACAGAATGTACTTCGGCAGTTCCGTTTCCTTTCATTAGGTCTTTGATGGAGCATCCATCACTGAGTGATGGGAACAGAGTTATGGTGGGAGAATTTTCACAGCAGGGGAAGGAAAGATACCCAAATCGTTTTACGTCAATCTGTTCCTCTCTGTTCGAATGTTTGGTGTCTCTACTTCTATACAGGTACCATGTTTCCAGGGGTGGGTTCCTCCCGGTTCGGACCGGTTCTCCCGAACCGGTAGCGGCCCGCCTGTCAGGCCGAAGCCACTTTAGTTGGGGTCTTTGGCCTGCCACGCTGCTGATGTCACGATGACATCACAATGATGTCACCGAACCGGGTCAGTCGGTGCCGGTCCGTGGGGGCCGCCATCTTTTTTTTTAAATTTTTTTCTATTTTATTTTATTGAATTTTTTTTTAATTTATTTTTTCCTTCTGAGCATGCACAGAAGCCGACTTCCGGCACTGTGCATGCGGTCGCCATCTTTTTTTTGGCTTTTTTTAAATTAATTTTTTGGGATTTTTTGTTACTGCGCAAACCGGCAGCGAGGTAAGTTGGAACCCACCCCTGCGTGTTTCCCCGAAAATACAACCTACCCCGAAAGTAAGCCCTAGCTTGATTTTTACCCGTGCACCCAATATAAGCTCTACCCCTCCAAATAACCCCTAGTTAAGGGGTGCATGGGGTGGGGCGAGACGCACAGGTCAAAATTAAGCTATGGGGGGGTGGGGGGGTGGAGCTGCCCTACTTAACAGGCCTCGCACATCCCGACACCTGCCTTGCCGGCCCACTTCTTCTGCAGGCGCTTGCCGCCGCTTTTGCGCATCACCCCTGGCCTCCGTTTCGCCGTCAGAGGCCTTCAGGAAAGGCATCTGCAGCCGAGAAACGAGGTCCAGATTTACGTGCTCGGTGCCCCGCCCCGGCCTTGTTTCGCCATCACAGGCCTGGAAAGGCCTCTGCAGCCAGGAAACAAGGTCCGGATTGACATGTGCGCTGCCCCCCGGCCTCCGTTTCGCCGTCAGAGGCCTTCAGGAAAGGCCTCTGCAACCGATAACAGAGCTCTGGATTGATGTGGAGGCGACTTGCGCAAGCGGCGGAGAGCAGCTGCAGAAGAAGTGGGCCGGCAGCGGGCTCCTGCTGGGCGGGGCTCTCGGTGCTGCTGCTGCAAGGTGAATCAGTGGAAGACCCCACCCTCCCACCCCGAAAATAAGACCTGATGCCTTTTTAAGTGGTAAAAAAAATATAAGACCGGGTCTTATTTTCAGGGAAACATGGGTAGTCCTCGACTTACGGACCCCAATTGAGCCCCACATTTTTGTTGCTAAGTGAAACATTTGTGAAGTGAATTTTGACCTATTTTATGATTTTTCTTGCCACCGCTGTTAAGTTAGTAACATGGCTGTTAAATGAAACTGGATTCCCCACTGACTTTTGCCTGTCAGGTCGCAAAAGGGGATTACATTCCCCCCTCGCCCCCCGGGACATTGCGACTGTCATAAATATGAGGCCGCTGCCATGCACCCAAATTTTATTCACGTGACTGCGGGGAGGCTGCAACTGTTGTAAATGTAAAAAAATAAGCCATAAGTCACTTTTCTCAAGTGTGTCGCAACTTTGAACGGTCATTAACTTACAAGGCTGTTGTAAGGACGTCAGAAGCAGTTTGGGCCCTTCACATCAACGTAAGGGAATATTTTCCGCAATTGTGATGCTTGTACCCACATCAAAACTGTCCTTGATCCACAATCTCTCCCTTCAACTTGAAGATCCGGCATGAAGAAATTTCTATTTTTAACCCTCAGTTCAAGAGATCTGAGTTGCTTTCCTCTTATTGACGCGCAAAAGCAAACCTTTTGGAGACATGTGAAAATAATTAAATGCCATGCTAAGTACAGGCTGAGCAGCCTCCTTTTTATTCTTGCAGCCACTTAAAAAAAAAAAATTAAACAAAACAATTAAGTGAGCACCCGAGCCACTCAGAAACGGATGCCTTATAGAAAGAAAATCCTTGTGGATTTGTTGTGCCTTCATCGTCCATTCCACGTGTATCTGACTCACTTTAAAAATGTAATTTTCCAGCCAGCCTTTGTTTTAATATTTGCAAAAAAATGTCTCAGGGACAAGGAACAAAAGCCCCGGTAAATAATTCAAGATTGCTTGCAAGAAACAGAAAGGCTGCCCTGCTCCTGCCTTTGTTCCTGTGGTTATCAGACTGTCTTTAATCCACCAGATTTTCCTGCCTCGTTTACTGTCAGCATCGTGCTTAAGAAGTCTAGACAGAACAAAAAGTCCCATTATAGCTTCACAACACACCGTAAAATCTGGTGAAGGCTGGTCTTTGGGACGGTGTGGTAAAATGGGAATGGCAGAGAACAGAAATAAAATGCGGACAAATGACAAACGCTTCTCACAGATAAGAGAGACAGGTAGTCCTCGACTTACGACCACAATTGAGCCCAGAATTTAGGTCGCTACGTGAGAAATTTGTTGTGAGTTTTGCCCCGTTTTACGACTTTTCTCGCCACGTTTGTTAAGTGAATCCCTGCCGTCGTTAAATTAGTCACACGGTTGTTAAGCGAATCTGGCTTCCCCACTGACTTTGCTTGTCAGAAGTCGCAAAAGGGGACACTGCAACCGTCATAAATATGAGCCAGCTGCCAAACGTCTAAAGTTTGGTCGCATGAGCTGGGGATGCTGCAATGGTCATAAGTGTGGAAAAAATGGTCGTAAGTCACTTTTTTCAGTGACGTTGTAACTTTGAACGGTCACTAAATGAACTGTTGTAAGTCAAGGACTAGCTGTATAGAACCATGCAGTTGGAAGGGAACTAAGAGGTCATCAGGCTGAACCCCGTGGACAAGTAAATATGAGTCCGTTGCCAAAAGTACAAATTTTGATCACGTCATCATGGGGATGCTGTCATTAAATGAACTGTTGTAAGTCAAGGAGTACCTGTATTTACTCTTGCTTTCAGGATCCCGACAGGCTGGCTCGGGTCCCAGCTTAAACAATTCATTCCTGGCCGAAATAGAAGCTCTAAAGCAGCGGTTCTCAACCTGTGGGTCGCGACCCCTTTGGGGGTCAAACAACCATTTCACAGGGGTCGCCACGCGCGTTAGCCCGCCATCTTGGTGCCACCGTCACTGCAGGGGTGAAATGCTCCTGGTTCGGCCGTGCCTGCGGATAGCCGGTAGCTAAGAGCTGAGGTGGCGCAGTGGTTAGAGTGCAGCACTGCAGGCTACTTCAGCTGACTGTTAGCTGCAGTTCGGCGGTTCAAATCTCACCGGCTCAAGGTTGACTCAGCCTTCCATCCTTCTGAGGTGGGTAAAATGAGGACCCAGATTGTTGGGGGCAATATGCTGACTCTGTGAACCGCTTAGAGAGGGCTGTAAAGCACTATGAAGCGGTATATAAGTCTAAGTGCTATTGCTATAGCGACAGAAGCGGGAGACTTTGCCCCCCCACCCGGACGCCGCCATTTGGGTTCTTTTACCCTCTGCGCATGCGCAGAGGGTAAAAGAACCCAAATGGCGGCATCCGGGCGCAGTCTCCTGCTTCCGACGCTATCAGCTGTCCGGCGACGGGGGGGGGGGGGGGGGGGGGGGGGGGGGGGGGGGGGGGGGGTGTGTGTCGGCGGCGTGGCAGGGGGGTCACGGGGGGGTCGCGGCATTAGAAAGGTTGAGAACCACTGCTCTAAAGAAACAGCCTAAACATGCTGTTCTTCTGTTGTGTGGCTTTATTTTTATTTTTATTTTTATTTTATTTAAATTAGCCCCTCCACACACACAGGAGAGTCACGAAATCAATAAGGTTAATTCATCATGCAGTTTGCAAAAGACACAATGGCAACCCAGATCTTCCACAGAAAGTACCAGAACGCCCAAGCGGGGGGCGGGGAAGAAAGAAATGTGCACAACACAAATATTGAGTACGTTTCACAATAACCTTGTGAAGGAGACTGGTGCCGTTATTGTTTGGGCTAAGCCTAAGGCAAATTCTATAATAAGAGACACCCGGTTTGTTGGCAGTTTGCAAGGCCCCGAAGGTGTGGTGGTTGCGTTCCTGGGCATGGGAGTTGGGCTACTGTTCAAGTACAACCTCTGAGAGAGGATTAGTTTTCATTGTTGCATGATTTGGGGTTGTGTGTTTTATTTTACCTTTTTTGACGTTTTGCTTCTAAGTGCTGTCAACCATCTTGAGGGGTAAAATAGGTAGCCAGGGAAAGTAAATGGGGGGGAGGTCACAGAAATTGCTTAATGAAATAAGCCAGCGGTTCTCAACCTGTGGGTCGCGACCCCTTTGGGGGTCGAACAACCATTTCACAGGGGTCGCCATGCGCGTTAGCCCGCCATCTTGGTGCCACCGTCACTGCAGGGGTGAAATGCTCCTGGTTCGGCCGTGCCTGCGGATAGCCGGTAGCGACAGAAGCGGGAGACTTTGCCCACCCACCCGGACGCCGCCATTTGGGTTCTTTTACCCCATGCGCAAAGCATTCTGCGCCTGCGCAGAGGGTAAAAGAACCCACATGGCGGCGTCCGGGCGGGGGAGCGAAGTGCTGAGCCGGTAGCGATGGAAGCGGGAGACTTCGCCCACCCACCCAGACGCTGCCATTTGGGGTCTTTTACCCTCTGCGCATGCGCAGAACGCTTTGCGCATGCACAGAGGGTAAAAGAACCCAAATGGCGGCGTCCGGGCGAAGTCTCCCGCTTCCGACGCTATCAGCTGTCCGGCATCCCGCAGGCAAGCCCGAACCGGGAGCATTTCACCCCTGGTGCCACGCCCCCTTTGTCACCTCATCCCGGGCAGGGAGGGGGTCGCGGCGGGGGGGGTGTCGCGGCGGCGGCAGGGGGGTCACGGCATTAGAAAGGTTGAGAACCACTGAAATAAACAAAAATCTACTAGTTTTTCAGTATTTGAAGGCCTCCCACAGAGAAGAGGGGGTGGGGGGTCAACCTTTTCTCCAAAGCCCCACAAGGTGAGGCAAGAAGCAATGGATGGTAACTAATCAAGGAGAGATCCAACCTAGAACTAAAAATTAATTAAGGATACATTTCCTAAGAACAATTAATCAGTGGAACGGCTTGGAAGTTGTGGTTGGTTATGGTCCATCATTTGTCTGGAATGGTATAGGGTCTCCTGCTTGAGCAGGGGTGGACTAGAAGACCTCCAAGGTCCCTTCCAACCTTATTATTCTATGTTCCATGTGGAACGGCTTGCCTTCAGAAGTTGTGGGCGTTCCATCACTGGAGGTTTTCAAGAAGAGATTGGGCAACCATTTGTCCGTAATGATATAGGGTCTCCTGCTTGGGCAGTGGGTTGGACTAGAAGACCTCCAAGGTCCCTTCCAACTTTGTTATTCTGTAATATTGTCCCCAGCTCCCCTTCTTCAAACTGAGTGATGTTGATGAGTCCAAAAAGGGTATAAATATTTGCTTGCTCTTATGCAACATATGAATTGATGCTGATGAGGTTACAGCATGAATTGAATCTGTGCGTATTTTTAAAATAAAAATGATGTTAGTTAGTTTAGTTTATTCCGAGTACAAATTATTAATAAAATCCTATAAAACAATTTAAAATGAAATTCAAATAAAATGCAATAATTTGATACATAAACAAAATAAGATAAAATTTTATTTCAGTATCACCCCTACAATCAATCCAATTGGTCCCACATATGCTGATCTCAGCTGAACCATTTTACTTAAGTACTGTGCCGTATTAAATGTTGTTTTCAAATTCTAGACCTGTGATGGTGAACCTATGGCACATGTGGCACAGGTGACACACAGCACCCTCTCTGTGGGCACGCGAGCCGTCGCCCCAGTTCATCTCCGCGCATGTGCGCGCGCTTCCTGCCGGGCAGCTGGTCGTTGGGACTCTGCTGCGCATGCGTGGGGGGCTGGGCGTGTGCAGGGGGTTGCACGTGCATGTGCGGGGGCGGGGCCCATGTGGGGCGCGCACATTCGCTGGGGGCAGGTGCATGTGGGGGGCTGCGCGTGCATGCGCGGGGGCGGAAGTGTATGCAGGGCCGTGCTCATTCATGGGGGGCGGGGGTGTGCAAGCGCATGCGTGGAGGGCAGGGCGTGTGCGGGGGGGTCGTGTGCGCATGTGTGGGGGTGAGCGGGCATTGCATTTTGGGGGTTCGGGGGGGCGCACATTCGCGCCGTGCACGCTTTTGGCACTCCGTCCGGAAAAGGTTAGCCATCACTGTTCTAGACGCACATAAGGTATGTTGTTTTCAGGAGGCTGCAAGTTCGATCCTAGGTAGATGCAGATATTTCTCTCTCTGGGCACAATGAGACTATATCTGCTGAACAAAACTCCACACTGGCGACAGGAAGGGCATCCGGCCATTAAAACACTCTGCTAGCTCCATTCAGTTGCCCAGATTCCACCCTGCAAGGGATTATGGGGTCATTAAATGAAGATGATGATAAGGTATGTTGTTTTAATATGGGGATCCCGATGGGTCATTCGTTTAATATATGAGCCAAGGCATCTGCCTCTCACCCTCTTATACAAATAACAATCAAATAGTGTGTAAGCCAAGTCTTCTACCTCTGCCTCTCCAAAAAATGATGCACTTCCAAGCAAGGAGAATCCTTGCAAATAAACTTAAGACTAAATTTGGCTGATAACCCATTCCTACAACGAAGAGCTGAATCTCAAGGTATAACCACTGAAAGACTTTCACTTTGCATAGAGACTCCATTTTATACATTCCAGGCGGCCTTGTCACAAATAATTCATGTCCACCACTCCTCATAATGTCATCTTGAATCAGGCACTATCTACTGCCTGGAAATAGCAAGCTAAATTCAGGTCACACCAAGAGCTGCCGTCAGAGGTGTGGGCGCGCATGTGCCTGCCTGCCTGCACAAACACAAACACACACAGGATTTTAAGCACAACAACACTCCGGTTCCTATTCCTAAGGCTTCTTCAAAAATGGAGAGGGCGGCAGTGAAACCTACAACTGGAACTGCGAAGGAAGAACAAGCCGTTTCCCACAGCTGTCCAGATGTTTTGCCTGTGCACAACTTTAGCAACCAAGCTTGTTCCAGTGGCAGTACGGTAGTCATAACCAGATCAGGCTTCTAATCTAGAACCTATCCAACCTAGACTCCAACCTAATCCAACCTAGAACTAAGGAGAAATATTCCTGACACTGAGAATAACAGAGTTGGGAGGGACCTTGGAGGTCATCTAGTCCAACCCCCGGCTCTAGCAGAAAACCTTTTCAGACAAATGGTTGTCCAGTCTCTTCTTAAAAACCTCCAGGGTTGGAACAGCTTGCCTTCCTGGAATTGTGGATGCACCATCACTGGAGGTTTTCAAGAAGAGATTGAACAACCGTTTGTTTGGAATGGTATAGATTAGCACGAACAGGGGGTTGGACTAGAAGACCTCCAAGGCCCAACCTTATGATTCTGTGTTCTATGCTCTTGAATCTTAAGGAGGAATTTTCTGACAGTGAGAACAATCAACCCGTGGAACAGAAGTTGCCTTCGGAAGTTGTGGGAGCTTCATCACTGGAGGCTTTCAAGAAGAGACTGGACTGCCATCTGTCAGAAATGAGGTAGGTTCTCCTGCTTGGGCAGGGGGGTTGGACTAGATGACCTTCAGGGTCCCTTCCAACTCTGTTAATCTGTTAATCTTCCCAACTGTTGTTAGAATCAGCTGGAAGGTGAGAAGATGAGAAGACGCAAAGCCAAGGAAGGAAGGAATCAGGGCCGGCTCCAGCAGTGGGTTCTAAAACCCTTTGCTACTGGTTCGCGCGCATGCGCAGAAGCATCCCGGGTGGGTGGGCGGAGCCTCCCGCCACTGGCGCTACCGATTCTTAGAACCGGGCCGAACCAGGAGCAACCCACCGCTGGCCGGCTCCTGTTCCTGTCCCTTGCCCTTCCCAAAATAGAGGCAGTCCTTGACTTACAACAGTTTGTTTAGTGACCATTCAAAGTTACAACAGCACTGAAAAAAGTGACTTATGACCGTTTTCCCCAGTCACGACCTTTGCAGCATCCCCATGATCATGTGATCCAAATTCACATGCTTGGCAACTGGTTCATACTTATGACCGTCGCAGTGTCCCGGGGTCAAGTGATCCCCTTTTGCGTCTTTCTGACGAGCATAGTCAATGGGGAAGCCAGATACATTTGACAACTGCATTACTAACTTAATAACTACAGTGATTCACTTAACAGATGTGGCCAGAAAGGTCATAAAATGGGCCAAGACTCACTTAACAAATCTCTCACTTGGGAACAGAAAATGTTGGGCTCAAATCGTGGGGTGGGTTTATTCTTCCTGCAGCTTCTCTTTCTGGCATACAAAGCAGAACGCTTTGCAAATGAGCAGCAAGCAATCAAACAAGGCCAGGGAGCAAACTGCCTTCTGCAAAGCATGCATTGAACCACGGGGAGGGGATTCTTGTGTGGGGAGGGGGGGTCCTCTCCTTCCCTGCATTTGTCGGGAAAAAGCCTCCCCCCCCCCGAAAAAAAAATCAAGGAGG
>QLTV01003959.1:1532470-1562947 GCA_003457575.1 Thermophis baileyi | reverse complement strand
TTTTTTTTTTTCCCCCTCTTTCCAGAAAAGGCCTCCCCCCCCCCCCCCCCACCCCCGTGCTGCTCCCCCCCCTCCGCTGCCAGAGGAGAAGCGGGCGCCTCCCTTAATACTACGAACCACAGCACTGCGGTGTGTGTGCAGATTTTGGACCTCGGCAGAAAAGCCTTTGGCCGGTTGTCTGTCTAGCCAGCCAGCCCCTTCTGGACAGGCCGGGCGGTAAGAGGCGGCCTTTGCAAAGCAACCAATGGGATGGCACCAAGGGGTGGTGCCAGATGACTGGCATGTTATTCCGAGGCGAAAGGAGTAAACAAGCTCTCGTTGGCTGGCGGGGAGGGGGAGGAAGGGGGGGGACCGAGGGGACCGGCCTCTGCCTGGCGAGTGGCGCAGCCCAACACAAAGGGAGGCAGCCTTGGAGGGGCAGGCGGGCTGGAAAGGATGGGAGGATGCAGCCCAGGGGTCTCGTTTCTTATTCTTGTTTGATGCACAGGTATTGTTGCATTTCGACCATTCCTGCGAGATTTGTGGGGTTTTCTTTTTTTTTTTTTTTTTGACATCGCCTGTGGAGGGGAACGGAATCAGAGATCACGACAATTTCTACGGACGCCCAAACCTTCGCGTCCTTCGCTGCAACTGGGTGGGCTCATATGTCCGCACTTAGAACTCTGCATGTTTTAAATGTTTGTTACTGGAACCATTTTTGGAACCAAAGAAACAGAGGAATGCAAAATCTCTCCCTCCCTCCCTCCCTCCCTCTCTCTCTTAAGTGGTGTTCTTGGAAATACAGACACATGAAACTCTGGATCAGATTCAAAAAAAGCCCTCCCTCCCTCTCTCTCTCTCTCTCTCACACACACACACACACACACACACACACCTCTGTTGTCTTGTTGCCCCCAGCCCCTAAGAACTGATAAATGAGTTGGTTTGGAAACAGCCTTTTGCCACTCTTCAAAGACTGTAATAAGGATACAGGCATTGCTCGACTTACAACAGTTCATTTAGTGACTGTTTGAAGTTACAATATGATTAGGAAAAAGTGACTCTTAAGGTGATTTTTCACACTTACTACCGTTGCAGCATCCCCATGGTCACGTAATCAAAACTCAGACACTTGGCAGCTGACTCATATTTATGACGGTTGCAGCGTCCAGGGGGTCATGTGATGATCCCCTTTTGCGACCTTCCGGCAAGCAAAGTCAATGGGGAAGCCACATTCGCTTAACAACGGTGTGGCTAACTTAAGAACTGCAGTGATTCACTTAACAATGGTGCCCAGAAAGGTTGTTAAAATGGGGCAAAATTCACTTAACAACTGTCTCACTTAACAACAGAAATAGTGGGCTGAATTGTGGTCGTAAGTCAAGGACCACCTGTTATTTGATTCGAGTAGCCTTCTGCGGCCATACCCACATAATTGTTCATTTCTTAATTTTTCCGTTTGGTCCTAACATCCATCCACCTCCAGTCTTCACACAGACAGACAGATGGACCAGAGGTGGACACGAAGCCATGTTGGAGTTAAGCTCTTTGTTTAAGTTAAGTTATGCTTAAAGATTTAAGCTAAGCTGTGCTTAAAGATTTAAGCTCAAAGTTAAGCTTAACTTAAATTAAGCTCTCTCCTCAACCCTGATAGGACGATAAGCCGCCATGAGCCAAGTTTAAAAAGGATGTTAAGCCAAGAGCAATAGCAATAGCACTTAGACTTATATACCGCTTTACAGTGCTTTACAGCCCTCTCTAAGCGGTTTACAGGGTCAGCAATCTGGGTCCTCATTTCACCCACCTTGGAAGGAGGGAAGGCTGAGTCAACCTTGAGCCTGGCGAGATTCGAACTGCCAAATTGCAGGCAGCCGGCAGTCAGCAGAAGTAGCCTGCAGTACTGCACTCTAACCACTGCGCCACCACGGCAAACAAGTCGCATGTCCCTATGTCATTACCACCAAAGAAAGATGAGAAAATGGAATGTGGAGCATGAATCTGAATTCAGTTCTGGGAGTTGGAAGTCCACCCATCCTAAATTTGCCTCAACTTACAACATTTCATTTAGTGACCATTCAAAGTTACAATGTCACTGATTAAAGTGACTTATGACCATTTTTCACACCACGGCAGCATCCCCATGGTCACGTAATCAACAATTCAGATGCTTGGCAGCTGACTCATATTTATGACGGTTGCAGTGTCCCGGGGTCACGTGATCACCTTTTGCGACCTTCTGACAAGCAAAGTCAATGGGGAATCCACATTCGCTTAACAACCATGTTACTCATTTAACAACTTCAGCGATTCACTTAACACACGTGGCAAAAAAACCAATGTCACTAGTTTAACAACTGCAGTGATTCACTTAACAACGGTGGCCAGAAAGGTGGTAAAATGGGGCAAAATTCACTTAACAACTGTCTCACTTAGCAGCAGAAATTTTAGGCTCATTTGTGATCATAAGTCGAGGTCTACCTGTATTCCCAATGAACCCACCACCATTGTAATATTTTATCTTGTTATGTTTTTATTTTTATTTTTCAGGTGCTTTTGCCTTTGCCTTTGCCTTGCTTTGCTATTCTGGCCAGTGACCCATAGTAAAAATATTCATTCACTCCTCATATAAATTATATGAACTGTCCATATTGATTCAGAAACACTAGATTTTGTGTATTGTTTGGGGCTGAAGTCCAAATAGAGAGTCTTTTACTTATGCCATAATTGATGTGGTAATTGAGTCGTGCCTGAATTTATGACTTTTATGGCAGCAGTTATTAAGCATATCGGACGGCCATTAAGTGAATCTGGTTTCCCCACTGACTCTTTGCCAGACACCATTCAATGGGGTCACGTGACCCAGAGATGCTGCAGCCATCATAAATATGGGGCCATTATATGATCGCTGTTACCACAGAGATAGTGTGATAGTGTGATGGTTGTAAGTTAAGGACCAGTTGTAAGTGAGTTCTTCAGTGCTGCCATAACTTTGAATGGCCATTAAATGAATGGTTGCAACTTGAGTGCTACCTGTATAACGTTTTGACCATTGCATTCAAAGTCCAGAATTGAGGTCCAATGAATCAATGAATGAATGCTAATCTTTACTCTTTGAACTGAAAGATTCTACAGTACAATTGCTGCTGGTTAATAAATACATTATGCTGCTGAACTCTACACTGAAATTTAAAACTGAGCTTAATAGTGTTTTGCAGCCATCCCATAACTAGCATCTCCTGTCTGGATATATTAGTAGTCCTTGACGTACGACCACAACTGAGCGCAAAAGTTGTATTGCTAAGTGAGAAGGTTGTTAAGCGAATTTTTCCCCATTTTACGACTTTTCTTGCCACGGTTGTTAAATGAATCATTGCAGTTGTTAAGTTAGTGACACTGTTGTTAAGTGAATCCGGCTTCCCCCATTGACTTTGCTTGTCAGAAGGTCCCAAAAGGGGATCACATGACCCTTGGGCACTGCAACCGTCATAAATATGAGTCAGTTGCCAACTGCAACCGTCATAAATATGAGTCAGTTGCCAAGCGTCTGAATTTTGATCATATGACCATGGGAATGCTGGAACGGTCATAAATGTGAAAAACGGTCTTAAGTCACTTTTTCCAGTGCCGTTGTAAGTTCAAACTGTCACTAAATGAACTGTTGTAACTTGAGGACTCCCTGTACTGGATAACGCCAGTTCCAAGCCCATCGTTCCTGTGAAACTTTTGAATCAAAACAACTGAAGGACACCAGAGACTGTCCTATTATAGCATCGTCTGAACATAACATCTCAGCCACAATAAATAGATATTTCAAATTGAGAGATATTACTATTTTTATGCAGAAGGAAGACAATTTCCTCGCTTCATGCACATGTTTTCGCCCGAACCAAAATCATCAGGCCAAAAATACTAACATCTAAATACCAATGAATTATTTAAAAAACAAGGTGATCTGCTTTCTAACAGATTTAAGATAAATATTGCGAACTCGCTGGCAATTCACAGACACCAAAAATCTTTCCCCAGGATCTGGAAAACGCTTCGGAAATTGTAGCTGACGCTTCCCCTTTGACTAAACTTTGGAAGAGTAACAGATTGGTTGCTTCACAATGGCTACAGGCATTTTATCTCAATTTGGAGTAGTAAACCACAATTCACTTGAGAGCCATTTCGCTGTGGTTCGACATCCAAATTAAGAATCTATGACAATCTTGAACAGACTACTAACTCGGTACTAAACAAAGAAAAGAACAGATCAAGGCTGTGATGGAATCGCTCTTATTCCTTCCAAAGGCGCTTTTTATGAATTAGCTGGAGAGCAGTTCCATTGCCTTCCTTAGTTAATGTCCCTCAAGTCTCTGTTTTTATTTATTTCTATTCCGCCTTTATTATTTTCACAAATAATTCAAGGCTGTGAATATACCCAACACGGCTTCCTCCTCCTATTTTCTCCATAACAACAACCCTATGGGGTAGGCTGGGCTGACAGAGAGGGACTGGCCCAAGGTCACCCAGATAACTTTCATGCTGAAGGCAGAACTACAACTCATCGCTTCCTGTTGATTGGCCCAAAGTCCTCCAGCCCAATCTTAAACACTCGAAGAGCCATTTGGATCCGTTTCCCACAGAAAAGAAAACACCGGGAGCCACAAAACCTACCGGGGGTCAAAAGCTCAATAAATTGCGTGCCGGTGGGTGTTGCACATTGGTGGTTGTGACACATATTTTGAGCGACAGGGAGCTGCAGCAGACGGATGAAAGAGCCACATGCGGCTCCAGAGCCGTGGGTTGCCGACCCCTGACCTAAGGTCACCCTGCTGGTTTTCATGCCAAAGGTGGGACTAGAACTCACCACCTCCTGGTGATTGGCCCAAGGTCACCCAGTTGGCTTTCATGGCTAAGGCAAGACTAGAACTCACCACCTCCTGGTGATTGGCTCAAGGTCACCCAGTTGGCTTTCATGGCTAAGGCAAGACTAAAACTCACCACCTCCTGGTGATTTGCCCAAAGTCACCCCTCTGGCTTTCATGACTAAAGTGGAATTAGAAGTAGAAATTGGGATGCCCAGATGTGCAAACCAAGCATCTCCATATTCCAGTCAAACAACACATTACAGCAGATCTCCAAACTTGGTAACTGTAAGACTTGTGGACTTCAACTCCCAGAATTCCCCAGCCAGCTTCAAACTTTTAAATTGCCACGTTTGGAGACCCCTGAGCTACAGCATCAACACTTTTAAAGGTTTGTGAATCTTCCAAATATCCATCCAATTTGCTTTTCTTTCCATCACGCACAGAATACATGTAAGAAACGTCAATCAAAGGTTTTTAAAAAAAGAGTCCTCAAAACATTCAGTTCAGGGGTGAAATGCTACCGGTTTGACCCGGTCAGGGTGTACCGGTAGCGGCGGCGGCCGGTGGTTCGGAGAACTGGTAGCGGCGGCAGTGCAAGGCTCCGCCCACCCGCCGCCATTTTGTTGTTTTTAACCCTCTGCGCATGCGCAAAGCATTCTGCGCATGAGCAGAGGGTGAAAAAGTGTGCGCGTGAGCAGAGCGAGGGTGGAAAAGCGCACGCGCGCACGAGCGGAGCAAGCGTGCAAAGCGCGCACTTCCGAACCGGTAGGGAAGGTAAGTAGATTTCACCGCTGATTCAGTTTATAAATGAAACTCTCTGCCAGGATTCTTGCTTGTTCACACTTGAGAAATGTTTTCTGATGTACAGCAGATAATAGAATTACCAGCAATCCACTTCACAAGCAGTTGTAAATTGATTTTTTTCAAATTAATCTTTAACTAAAAGCTAAACAGATCCATCTGTGGCACAGAAAGAGGAACCGTTGCAGTGTTGTTCGTGTGAGCATCTGTGTTCGTTTGCTGGAGCTAGAGGTGACAGTTCTCCATCAACGCCATAATCTTGAGTAGCAATGACCTTAGCTACTAGGCTACTTAGCAGCCATCAACATTATCTTTACACGGCTTATTTGCTATAATGGTCAATCAAAATTAGCATTTTTGGCTAAGAGGGGATAACTTGGGAGAGCTCCTTCCTAAAGTTGCATGAGTTTGGAAGAACATTTTGTACATTTCTCTCTCAAACTTAATAATCAGCTTTTTACAAATTATCGAAGTAGATACACAGATTTCTACATTCTAACCGAATAACAGAGTTGGAAGGGGCCTTGGAGGTCTTCTAGTCCAACCCCCTGCTCAAGCAGGAGATCCTACCATTCCAGGCTCTTCTTGAAAGCCTCCAGTGATGGAGCGCCGACAGCTTCTGAAGACAAGCCGTTCCACTGGTTAATTGTTCTCACTATACACAGTCCCCAACTTACGATGACAATTGAACCCCAAATTTTTGTTGCTAAGTGAAACATTTGTTCAGTAAATTTTGCCCCATTTTACGACCTTTCTTGCCGCATTTGTTAAGTGAATCGCTGCAGTTGCTAAATTAGTAAGACGGTTGTTAAGTGAACCTGGCTTCCCCACTGACTTTGCTTGTCAGAAGGTCGCAAAAGGGGATCACGTGACCCTGGGACAGTGCGACCGTCAGAAATAATGAGTAATTATAACTAAAATAGGTCTATTTGAATATAATGTCTGACTCACAAACTCCTTAAGAACTGTTTACAAATATAAAATTGATTTCAAAATTATTTCTTGGAGGAAAGGGACAACGTTCCTGTTTGGCAGAATTACTTCATGCCTTTCCTCGAGGAGCGGCGGCAGCCCCGGCAAAAAGTCTCTCTCTCACAGCAGGCTAACATGTCTGTCCGGCAGGGAGATGAATAGTTGTCTGCCACACCTATTCATCTCCGCCCCCTGCCTTTTATCCCCAGAGCTAGGGTGGGGCTTCGCTAGCAGCGGTGGCTCTTCCGTCCCAAGGACCGTCCCATAGATTTCCACTGCTCTCCTCTCCTCTGCCTTCTGCGCATCCACGCATCAGGCACTGGCCCCAGCTGTTCCTCCTCTTCCTCATCAGCCACCTCCAGACCTGGGGGCTGTTGACTCTCCATCTGAGGGCTGACGGACGGCCCAGACTCCGCCTCTGTCTCTCTCTCTCTCTCTGACAGCTCCATTCTCTTCCCCCCCCACCGGAGCTCTCAGGTTGCCTTGATGCTAATCCTGACTCGCACGCTGCCTCCTCCTCTGATTTGGCTGCTGGAGGGGCCAGCGGCCAACAGGTCACAACAGTCTCCTGCTTGAGCAGGGGGTTGGACTAGAAGACCTCCAAGGTCCCTTCCAACTCTGTTATTCTGTTCTGTTCTGAATCAGTTGCCAAACATCTGAATTCTGATCACGATACCATGGGGATGCTGCAAAGGTCGTAAGTGTGAAAAATGGTGATAAGTCACGTTTTGTTGTAAGTCGAGGAGTACCTGCATTGTTCTGTTACGGAAAGTTTCAACGGTTAAGTAGGCTTGGGGCAACTTGCTTGGATGACTTCCTCATTCATGGCTCCTGTGGGTGTAGCCATTTTCTGAACTGTAACACAACCCCAGCCAGCAAATCCTGTCGAATCTAATGCGGCTGAAAATACAAGTCACATTTCAAATTGGCAGCTGGCTGCACTTACGAATGACGACAGAAAGCGAGGGGAAGAGAAACAATCTGCCCCGGCCCTACTACAGGTAGTCCTCGACTTACAACAATTCTATTAGTGACCATGCAAACTTACCACCTTATTATTGACTTATGACCATTTGTCACACTGATGACCGCTGCAACATTCCTATGGAGACCTGATCAGAATTCTGACACTTGGTAACCGACTCCTATTTATGACGGTTGCAGCGTCCTGGGAGTCACGTGTTCACTTGTTGCAAAGTCCATGGGGAGGCCCGATTCACTTAACAACCGTGTTACTAACTGAACTGTAAGTGATTCACTTAACCACTTACGCGGCAAGAAAGGCCGTAAAAGGGGGCAAAACTCGCTTAACAACTGTTTCGCTTAGCAACAGAAATTTTGGTCGAAAGTGAAGGACTAGCTGTATTCAATGACCAACTTTTATGCAGTTTATTGCTGACCTTCTCACTGACCGAAAATAATGCCAGCTCTTAATGCCGAGACATCATAACAACATTTCCCCTGGGGAAGCAGAACGTGAAAAACAAAACAATATATTGTCACTTTTTGTTTCTGGAGGCAATCACTTCGCGGAATAAGATCTCAAATGTTTTGAAGTTCCTTCTAATTCTCAATAAATATATTGACTTGAAGTGCAGTTTTCAGCAACAGGGGATGGAAGGTGGGTGAGGTGAGATTCTCAGGAGGCTTTCTAGGCAATGTTCTGCTTGTAAAGGTAGTCCTTGACTTCCAACAATCCATTTAGTGACCGTTCGAAGTTACAACGGCACTGGAAAAAGGGACTTGTGACAGTTTTTCACACTTACGACCGTTTTAGCATCCCTATGATCATGTGATTGACATCCGGATGCTTACCAATTGACTCATATTTATGACGGTCACATTGTCCTGGCGTCATACGCTCCCCTTTTGCGACCTTCTGACGAGCAAAGTCAATGGGGGAAGCCAGATTCACTTAACAACCGTGTGACTAACTTAACAAATGCAACGATTCGCTTAACAACTATGGCAAGAAAAGTCGTAAAACGGGGCAAAAACTCCCTTAACAAATGTTTCACTTAGCAACATAAATTTTGGGCTCAGTTGTGGTCGTAACTCGAGGACTATCTGTAAAGGTAGTCCTCGTCTTACAACCATTCATTTAGTGACCATTCGGAGTTGCAACGGCATCGAAAAAAAGTGGCATATGATCATTGTTCGCACTAATGACCACTGCAGCGTCCCCATGGTCATGTGATCAAAATTTGGCCGCTTGACAACTGCATGTATTTATGACGATTGCAATGTCCTGGGGTCATGTGATCACCATTTGAAACCAAAGTCAAAGGAGGAAGTCACATTCGCTTAATGACTGCAGTGATTCACTTAACAACTATAAAGTGTGGGGGGGGTGCAACTCACTCAACCATTGCCTGGCTTAGAAACTGACATTTGAGGCTCAGCTGTGGTCATAACTCGAGGACTAGCTGCACCCTGCCTTCCTTCATGGCAGCGGAAGACGCACAAACCGAAGATCGGTGTGAGATGGCAATCGGCCCTTAACACATCTAGCAAATCCTCGCAAATTTTAATCTCAGTCTTTTCCATCTAATCCAGCATCCTACAAATTCAATTTAATTTCTTTGAGTAGAGCTGGAAGGGACCTTGGAGGTCTTCTAGTCCAATCCCCTGCTCGAGCAGGAGACCCTATACCATTTCAGACAGATGGCTGTCCAGCCTCTTCTTAAAAACCTCCAGTGATGTAGCACCCACAACTTTTAGTGGCAAGCTGTTCCACTGGTTAATTGTTCTCACTGTTAGGAAGTTTCTCCTTAATTCCAGGTTGCTTCTCTCTTTGATTAGTTTCCATCCATTGTTTCTTGTCTTGTCTGCCTTCTGGTGCTTTGGAAAATAGGTTGACCCCCTCTTCTTTGTGACAGCCCCTCAAATACTAGAATACTGCTACCATGTCCCCCTTGGTCCTTCTTTTCCAAACTGACCCAACAAAAAATCTGAGGGAATCTTCAAAAGTTGGACAGAATCACACATTTCTATGCTGGTCAGAGACCAAAGAAAGCACTTCAGATCCTTCCATTCATCTCCTCTCATTTCAGCCAGTGTTTATTTCACTAGTGATACAAATCGGTTTTTATTCTGGAATCACTGAACAATTCGATCCCAGAGGAAGATTTTAGCTGCAGGCAACAGCTAGTGTTTTCAAACGTTGACAAGCAAAGTTGCTGTCCTGGTAAAACAAAAGATCACCTCCATTTCCCCAAGACTTTAAAAATGTATAGCAGGGTTATTTTAAAAATAAAATAAAATAAAATCTGAATTTAGATATCTCTATGCCATTGCACCTGTGCTAGTATAAAACATTTTGTAGGTAAAGATCTGTGGCATGTTTTTCTAGCCAGTTCCTTTCTATCAAATTGAATTATATGTACAGCCTAACAATAGCTCAATTGTTGTCTAAGGACTTGGCACCCAGGGAAACAATGATTGTCTTTTTTCTTCTTTTCCCCCAAAGTAAAATTAAAACAGTAGGGGGGGAAAGTAATTTCAGGAAGAAACAAAAAGCTTTGATCCTTCCACCCACGATACGTGAACGGAAGATTTTCAAGACTAGAGTTTTGAAAATAATGATCACAAATTTCCTGAATGCAGCCCTCTCCACTAGATAAGCTACATGCAGGTTGTCCCATAGGTGCATTTTCAAAAGGAAACTGGACTTCATAGTTTTTTCTTGAAGACGTTTCGCTTCTCATCCAAGAAGCTTCTTCCGTTCTGAGTCAGAGCTGAAGAAGCTTCTTGGATGAGAAGCGAAACGTCTTCAAGGAAAAACCAGGAAGTCCAGTTCCCTTTTGAAAAAGCACCTTTGGGACAACCATGACTGAGAATCTCCATAGATATTTAATACGCAGGTTGTTACATTCAAATAATTATAATCATTTATAATTGTATATATAATGGTTATAAATTGTATATATACAAAAAGGTTGCAGTGTCCTGGGGTCAGGTGATCCCCTTCAGACAAGCAATGGGGAAGCCACATTCCTTTAACAACCATGTTACTCATTTAACAACTTCAGCCATTCACTTAACACATGTGGCAAGAAAACAATAGCAATAGCAATAGCACTTAGACTTATATACCGCTTTACAGTGCTTTACAGCCCTCTCTAAGCGGTTTACAGAGTTAGCATATTGCCCCCAACAATCTGGGTCCTCATTTTACCCACCTCAGAAGGGTGGAAGGCTGAGTCAACCTTGAGCCGGTGAGATTTGAACCGCCGAACTGCAGCTAGCAGTCAGCTGAAATAGCCTGCAGTGCTGCACTCTAACCACTGCGCCACCTCAGCTCTTAGTGTCACAATGTCACTAACTCAACAACTGCAGTGATTTCCTTAACAAACGTGGCAAGAAAAGTCGTAAAAGGGGGCAAAACTCACTTAACAAATTTCTCACTTAGCAACATAAATTTTGGGGTCAATTGTGGTCAGAAGTTGAGGACTAGCTGTATATCATACTCGCCCGTACACATCGATCAGCTGTGGATTTATCTGTGGCCAGGATAATATCTGCCTGGTGCCCTGGCTGAAGTATGAACTCCTTCCTTCTCCCCACATATTTGTCCCACGTGATCAGGTAGTTAGGTTATTTCTGGCTTCTGGAGTCACCAAGTGACGGGCTCCAATTGTACAAAAACAGGGAGCCAACCGACCTATAAACACTGGATGTCACACCGAGCAATATTCTCAGCCCATTTTTTTTAACTCCTTGAAGGGCACCGAACTCTCCCCGAGACGCCTATAACCAAGACTGTTGTTTTCTTCCTCTCGAGAGCCCATTTAAATCGCATTATAAAATGCAACCATGCGCTACAGCTACCCATTCTTCACTCGGGTTCATTTAAGGTCCCCTTGTTGTTTGTTTTGGCTGAAAGGCGCCAGCGTGTTTATGAAAAACGGGTTACGTTTTTTTGGCACGGGGATCCTTCCTGCGGAATCCGTGCCCCTTTTTGGAAAACGCTCGGCTTACCTTGAGATTCTGCATTTTCTACTCCCGAGATTCTCCCACCCACAAAATGACTTCGCTTTATGCATCGGGATTCTTTCCTATCATAAAAACACCAGCCACCCGATTTGCAAAATATCCTGAAAAGAAGGATTTTAGCCGAGAGCAAAATGCTATTTGAAAACCTCAGAGCCAAACCTCAGGGAGATCCTTAAATGCACCAAGTCAAACCTTTAGCCCTACTCTTTAAGTTTTCTCAGAACTCTTGACAATAGAATAAGGAAACTTTATAGGAATATTCCAAAGAACAAAAACCTAGGAGGAAAATAGAGCGACTACCTAGTGTTCAAAGCTACCAGCGACACACTTTCCCAAGGTCATTTAGCCAGCATGACGAAGCAAAGCACCGAAACTACTTTCAAGACAGCCTGATAATTAAATGTTATAGTATCGGCAATTATCCAGCCTATATCAGGATAACTGGAAAATACAAGATACCTCCAGTGAAAACTTACCACTTGAAAAAAATATCAGATCACGATTAAGAAAAAGTCACTTTCTTTTCTTAAAATCCACAACCCGTTTGACCTTAAATGATAAACATAGCTATCTCCCAAGCCTCGGGTTTTTTGCTTCACCTTGCTTACAATAAAATTGGAGCATAGAGGGAGAGATAGGGAAGGCATAACTTAAAAGAAATACAGGCAGTCCTCTACTTACAACACTTCACTTAGTAACCATTTGAAGTTATGATTGTTTTTTACACTTACAACCATTGCAGCATGATCAAAATTCAGATTATTTTCAGTTAAATTCAGTTAGAACAATTAATCAGTGGAATAGCTTGCCTCCAGAAGTTGTGAATGCTCCAACACTGGAAGTTTTTAAGAAGAGATTGGATAACCATTTGTCTGGAATGGCATAGGGCCGTGATGGCGAACCTGTGGCACGCGGAGCCATATCTGCCGGCACGGGAGCCATTGCTGTAGATCAGCTCCAGTGCGCATGTGCTCACTGGCCAGATGATTTTTGGCTGGCCACGCCCCCCTCCCCTCCCAGGAGTCTCCACGCGGCCCGTTTTGAGGTAAGTAAAGGTTTCGCGCGGAGGCTCTGGGAGGGTGTGTCTGGCCTCCAGAGGGCCTCCGGGGGGGTGGGGGAGGCCATTTTCGCCCGCCCCAGGCTGCTAGAAAGCCTCTGGAGCCTGGGGAGGGTGAAAAACGGGCCTTCCGGTCCCACTGGAAGTCGGGAAACAGGCTGTTTCCGGCCTCCAGAGGGCCTCCAGGGGGGTGAGGAAGGCCCTTTTTGCCCTCCCCAGGCTCCTAGAAAGCCTCTGGAGCCTGGGGAGGGCGAAAAACGGGCCTACTGGGCCCACCATGCCATCGCGTGCCAAAAGCGGGGGGAGCACGGGGGGTCACACGCGCATGCACAGGGAGGGCGGGTCGCATTGAATTATGGGTGTGGGCACGCATGCGCACAACCCCCCCGCGCTCCCCCCGCTTTTGGCACCCGACGGCAAAAAGGTTAGCCATCACTGGCATAGGGTTTCCTACCTAAGCAGAGGGCTGGACTAGAAGGGTCAGACTTAATCATCTCCAGGTAAGGCTGATAATTATAATCATCCTCAGAGAGAGATGCTCTGCTCAGAATTAGAATACTTGGCTAGACTGACCAATAATCAGAATTTGAACAATGACAATTTTCTCCCATTTCCACTAGACTTGAATCAAGGGCAGCGTTTAAAGCAGGATTCGGCAGCATGTCAGGCATCAGATCAGATTCAGTCTCTTGAACAGAACCAAATTTTGTTATCCTGCTTGTAAAATCAGAACATCACGACTGCCCTTCAACGAAGCCCACCCAATTGTAATACGTTTCTTTCTTGCATTTTGTTTTTACTCGTTTTTATTTTTGACACGCTTCTATCGGTAACTGGTCTGCAACCGTAGTAAAAATTCTAGTCTGTTTTGTATACACCAACGCTGACGGCCCCCTTGATGACCTGTGGACTTCAACTCCCAGAACTCCTGAGCCAGCCATGGGAATTCTGGGAGTTGAAGTCCATAGGTCATCAAGGGGGCCCTAGTTCCCCACCCCTGGCTTAGGGTGACAGGAATCAGGAAAGTCGCCATTTAAGAGGCCGATAAAAGTCCTGCAGGAAGAGGAAGGTGGAACTGCGTCTCTAAAGCATTTTTATTCTTCAGCCTTTAATTATGGAGAATAAAAACTCAGGCGGAAGACAAATGCCGATATTGCCATGTTCCCTGAAGCTCAGAATGGCTACACACATTAAGGAGACACGCAAGTCACAGGATGTTCCCGAGTAACAATGCCTTAGGGCCAGCAACTCAAACTTTTGAACTTCCTCCATTAGAAAACATCCATAGATACAGAAAAATCTATGTTCTCTGCTGAGGACACAAAACATCCAAAGCTTCCTGTTAAGGCGCAGAACGTGCAGTTTTGATTGTGTAGCAAATGGTCCCTTTCCCCATCCACCCCCACTCCCGGTTCTCTGCGCTATTTCAGTCCAGTTGATAGCTACCGAAATGCAAATCTACTAACCTGCGCAGACGTAAGGAGATAGGGTTTAAAGGCATCAGGCTACAAAGCGGGAGATCGAGAGTTCTAGTCCTGCCTTAGGCATGAACGCTAACTGGGTGACTCTGGGGCAATCACCAGCAGACAGTGAGTTCTAGTCCCCCATTAGGCATGAAAGCCGATTAGGTGACTTTGGGCCAATCACTAGGAGACAGGGAGTTTTAGTCCCCTGTTGGGCATTTAAGCCGACTAGGTGACTTTGGTCCAATCACTAGGAGACAGGGAGTTGTAGCTCCATGTTAGGCATGAAAGCTGACTGGGTGACTCTGGGCCAATCACCAGGAGACAGTGAGTTCTAGTCCCCCATTAGGCATGAAAGCTGTCTAGGTGACTTTGGGTCAATCACTAGGAGACCGTGAGCTCTAACCCTTCAAGTATCGGAAGACAGCTACCACATCACCCCTAATTCTTCTGTCCGATAGGCTGGACATACCTAGTTCCCTCAACCGTTCATCATATGATTTAGTCTCCAGTCCCCTAATCCTCTTTGTTACTCTTCTCTGCGCACTTTCTAGGGTCTCAGCAACTTTTTTTGTATTTGTGGTGACCAGAACTTGACTTGACACAATTCAACCCCACAGTTCATAATAGAGGACCAAGGATTTTTTTTTGCTGGACAACCTGTATTATGTCTAGGGACTTCCTCGCTTCATCTGCCTTCAAAATAAGCCAAAAAAAGTAGTTGTATTATCCTGCTATTACAAAACACCAAAAATATTGCTTTCTATCATTTTTGAAGCGTTTGTGACACTCTACTGCCCAAAGGCAATAGAACCAATAGCAGGGATCATAAAATTCCAGAGAAAATATATTGTAGCAATAAATTATGTTCTATTGAAGAAAGAGGTGGAGATTGAAGCCCTGACCACTCAGGCTGCAGCCTGGTGGGCTTTCTGGAGCGCTTGCTCCGTCCGTCTGTCTTCTGGTCCCAACAGTTCTGCGGGATCGCCCGGTAAATGGGTGGAGGAGAGAAGCGCCATCACCGGAGCATCCACCGATGGGGATTGAAGGGAGGGTGCCAGCTCCGACCCAATATTAAAGTACCGACGATCATTGGATGACGGGATGGGCCCCGATGCCGGAGAACTCCACTGTTTGTGAACAGCGTCCACGAACAATTGTGGGCAAGGTATGATCTCGGCCTCCGGAGTATGCTTCGCGAATAGAGGGTCAGGGAGGTCCTGGGACTAATCGGACGCACCTAGAGCAGAAGGTCCCCAATTCGCAGCGTTTTTTGCTTTAAATAGAAGGGACTTAAAGAGGCTCGGGTGGAACAGCCCCGAAGAGGTGGGGGGGATCAGGGAGGATACCCTCATCCTCCGACAAGTCTAAATCAAGATGGCCCTCCTCATCCGACTGAATGGACTGTGAGCCCATGAACCGCTCAGGAGAATAATGTTGCCACTCCTGAGCTCGGAACGAACCGGCCGAGACCTCCTGGGCCAGCCGCACGGGAGGCGCCCTAGGCGGAGCTGCGGAGACAGGTCTGTTTAATTCTTGAAGGCATTCTTGCACACCTTGCTTTATAGCAGCTGAAATCATGGCCTGCACACTAGCGGGATCCAGGGACTCTTCAGTTGTCGAGGGCCAGAGGCCGTGGGAGTAAAGGTAGCGGAAGCCCCGGCTGATGCCTGTCCCACAGAACGCTCCCTGCTGGTAGAGGGTTCTGGTTGCCCCCATAAATCTGAACCCACCAGTGAGAGGCCCGGGGCATCCACTATTTTAACTGTTTTTAATTGTTTTTATTATGGTTTCTTTTAATGGTTTTTTATATTGTTGTGAGCCGCCCAGAGTCCCTTGGGAGTTGGGCGGCATACAAATTTAATAAATAATAATAATAATAATAATAATGTGGTCCCCGTGATCTTCAGACAAAGTGGGACCCTGAATGGAGTCCAAGGACAATGGGAACCCCTGGTCTGTCGGAGGTTGAGAGGCCCTGGGAGCTGAGGCCGCCCTAGCTGACCTATTGCAGAGCTTTTGCAACGCTCTGTCTCTGCGAGATTCATCTCGGTCTGTTGCCTTGGAGGACCTGGGCTTATCAGAATGCTCCTTACTGGAGTGTCGATGGTCCTTCTCCTTTGTGGAATGGTGCCCCGAGGTACTGGGGCAGGGATCAGGTGGGGGCAGTGGGGCCTCAGGAGCCTGTTTGCTCCGTTGCCACGAGCTGGAAGCCTTCGGCTTGGAAGGCTGAGGTGCCATTTTGAAAGCCTGCCAGGGCGGGAAAACGCCTACGCGACGATCTGCGCTCAAGAAGATGGCGCCCGGACTGCTGTGACCGTTAGGCTTGGAACGCTCTCTGCTGGCAGTCGTCCCTCAAGCAATTTAGTGCGGCTGCAGTTAGAATGCTCCGAAATTCCTGGAGATGAATTCGGCAATGGGAGCGAACTCTGTAAACCGAAGGGGAATAGGCAGCGAGTCGCTCGAGCGCGGAAGCTCCTGCGGCCTGAGGTAATTAGTTCGGAGAAACGCTGCTCCCCTGGCCGTGCGCGGTAAAATGGAGCTCCGAGCTCTGTGGCCAGTGGTCGCTTGAGCGCGATAGCTCCTGCGACAGGCGGTGGCTTAGAAGCAAGATTTGCAGCTCACAGTTTGCATTGCCGAAAAAACGCCACTCTAGCGAGGCCTCTTGCCGCAAGTATGACGGGAGCGCGGGACTCCCTCGGCCACTACCACTGCCTCAACATAATTGCCACCACGATCTTAAAGGGAGAGCAATCTCCTGAGGTCAGCACGAAGGAATCCAACGGCTTTTCGGGATCCGGACTTCACGGCTAGAGGCTACGGCCCCGGCGGCTGGAGCCAAGGCTCCTTTGTCGCCCTCTCTATACCCGGCGGCTCACGATGTTTGAAGAGCACGCTGGGGAGAAAAAAACTCACAATCGATGATTTCCGATGGAATAGACTTTAACTGTCCAACTGAGGAGTGGAGTTGTTATCCAGGATAGGAGAACTTGACCACACGTCCTGTCAGTCTGAGGACTGAATCAAAAGCAGACCTTGGAGACGGAGGCGGATTTTTCTAATTGACAAACTCAGTCCTCATTGGCTGACGGACGAGGTCAACCCATCATGGATGATAGCTCCACCCAGTATGGAGAATAAAGACGTAGGGTCAATTTCCTCTCCATCAGAACGGTACCCTAACCAGGGTGCCACGGTATGTGGGAATGACCTTGGCAGACAGAAGGAAGAGCCACAGACTGGACAATCGGCATGTAAAAAGTATCTCAGCCCATAGAAGGAAGAAGGCTGTGGGGAACATTCCAGAAGGAACTTATGACAGGTCCTTGAAGTTCCATAAGACTTTCTGATAAGTGGTTTGGAGTAATGAAGGAAAAAATTTGGGAAGTACAGAGTTAAACAAACTGACCCCCACAACTGCAAGAAAGGGGATGCCAGCAGTGTCTTGCAACCGCCAAAAGAGCCAATGCAATCCTAGGCTGCATTAAGAGAGGGATAGAATCAAGATCACGTGAATTATTAGTACTGCTTTATAAGGCCTTGGTAAGAGCACACTTGGAATACTGCATCCAGTTTGGTCATCATATTGTAAACAGGATATTGAGTCTCTGGAAAGAGTGCAGAAAAGAGCAACAAAGATGATTAGGGGGCTGGAGGCTAAAACACATGAAGAACGGCTGCAGGAATTGGGTTTGTCTAGTCTAGTGAAAAGAAAGCTAGGGGTGACATGGTATCAGTTTTCCAATATTTGAGGGGCTGCCAAAGAGAAGAGGGAGTCAACCTATTCTCCAAAGCACCAGAAGGCAGGACAAGAAGCAACGGATGGAAACCAAAGAGAGAAGCAACCTAGAACTAAGGAGAAATTTCCTGACAGTTAGAACAATTAGTCAGTGGAGCAACTTGCCTCCAGAAGTTGTGAATGCTCCAACACTGGAAGTTTTAAAGAAGAGATTGGATAACCATTTGTCTGAAGTGGTATAGGATCTCCTGCTTGAGCAGGGGGTTGGACTAGAAGACCTCCAAGGTCTGTTCCAACTCTGATGACGATGACGACAATCCAATTCTAATTGCTTAAGAATAGCTCTTTATAGGACTGATTTTCCTTGTATCAAAATAGCCACTAGATTGAATAGCCGTAAGGAATATATATGGAGTTTCCTGTAGAACACACACATACTTACAACACACAAATCATACACAGGCATGCTGTAAACATAGTTTTTTTTTCTAATAATAGATATAAAAGAGAACTCAAGCCATTCCACCCTCTGCCCCCCCTACAAAAACATCCAATATTTCGTTCCATAAATAATTGCAATAGGATACCGAAGCTTTTCCTAAACAAACAATAGACTGATTGTGTGATGTTTTGCCACGAGCAAAGCAGGAGTGGGGAAGGGAGAGAGGAAGGGGACGGACAAAGGGCCGCTTTCAGAAGCCAGCACGCAAGGGGGGCTTCTCCAGCCTCCTTCGGGGAGGGTGCGCTTCCTCACCCAAGTCTAGCTGTAAATTTTCTTTTCCCCTTTCAGCATCAGCAAAGGGAAAAAGAAAAAAAACTTTTCAAATACAGGTAGTCCTTGACTTACAACAGTTCCGTTTAGCGACTGTTCAAAGTCACAAAGTTATAGGGCAGTGATGGCTAACCTTTTTGTCTTCGTGTGCCTGCGCGCGTGACAGTGTGCCCGCACCCATAATGCAATGCACACGCAACCCCCTGCACGCGCCCCACCCTGCGCATGCGCATGTACCCCCCGCACGCACCCTGCCCCCCACGCATGCACGCATGATCCCCTGTGCATGCGTGCAAGACCCGCATGCTCCCCCACCCCCCGCGCATGCACACGTGACCCCTCCCCTCCTGTGCCCCACCCCCTCGCCTATTTTTGGCTTCCAGGTTTCCTCTGTTTTCTCCATTTAACAAGAGAATCCCCCCCCCTTTAAAGCGTGAGTCTTCCAAACAAATAAACACAACAGTGGAAGATGGAAACAACTCATAAACTATCTGACAATTCACAGCCGACTTCAATTATACTGTTGGACCTGTGCGTTTCTCCCTCTTCATTTATTTAATTTTTGAGAAAAGGACTGGGTATGTCTAGCCATATGAGAAGAAGGACTAGGGGTGGCAGGATAGCAGGTCCAATATTTGAGAGGCTGCCACAAAGAAGGGGGGGTCAGGGTATTTTCCAAAGCACCAGCAGGCAAGACAGGAAACAATGGATGGAAACTAACCAAGGAGAGAAGCAACCTAGAACTAAGGAGAAATTTCCTAACAGTGGGGACAATTAACCAGTGGAACGGCTTGCCTTCAGACGTTGTGGGTGCTCCAATGCTCCATCACTGGAAGTTTCTAAGAAGAGACTGGACATCCCTTTGTAAAAAATGGGATAGGGTCTCCTGCTTGAGCAGGGGGTTGGACTAGAAGACCTCCAAAGTCCCTTCTAACTCTGTTATTTTGTTATAAATAGCCTTTTCTCCAGCATTACACCCTCAATATGACTAAACTTCCATGGTCCGACCCAGTCAGAACCTCCCCATTTATACTGGTCATCCTCTATCCTCCTGCCCACCTTTATCCAGACTTTCCTCTTCTCCCACTCCCCACTCCTTGTGACAGTTTTATGCATTACTTCCTAGAATGTGCATCCAGTTGGAAACTAAAACAGCTGCAGAGCAGGAGGCCCCGTGCAATTCACTCCCTCTACCAGGCCCCCGGACACGACTATCTGAAGTGCAACTATACACAATCTTTGCCTCGGGAGCCTCTTTAGTGCCTCGGCAAACAGTTGTGTTTACTGCATCAGATGGGGACAGATTTTAACCCGTTCTTTTCCTTCCAAAAACACCCTACGTGTCCCCTTCCCATTCTACCGGTAGCAAAGAACGAGCAGGGATGGTAGTACAGTTTCCAGCTGAGATTATAATGTTAGAATAGAGCTGGAAGGCACCTTGGAGGTCTTCTAGTCCAACCCCCTGCTCAAGCAGGAGACCCTGTACCATTTCAGGCAAGTGGTTGTCCAGTCTCTTCTTAAAAACCTCCAGTGATGGATCACCCACGATTTCTGGTGGCAAGCTGTTCCACTGGTTAATTGTCCTCACTGTTAGGAAGTTTCTCCTTAATTCCAAGTTGCTTCTCTCCTTGGTTAGTTTCCATCCAACACAATTGAGCACCAAATTTACATTGCTAAGTGAGATGTTTATTAAGCGAAT
The DNA here is from genome assembly GCA_003457575.1 of Thermophis baileyi. Lineage (NCBI taxonomy): Eukaryota > Metazoa > Chordata > Lepidosauria > Squamata > Dipsadidae > Thermophis > Thermophis baileyi. Next base: position 1,542,617 of record QLTV01003959.1, on the reverse strand, counting down.
TTTGCCCCATTTTACGACCTTCCTTGCCACAGTTGTTAAGGGAATCACTGCAGTTGTTACGTTAGTAACACGGTTGTTAAGAGAATCGGGCTTCCCCATTGACTTTGCTCGTCAGAAGGTCGCAAAAGCGGATCACACGATCCCAGGACCCTCTAACCGTCATAAATATGAACCAGTTGCCAAGCATCTGAATTTTGATCACGTGACTGTGGGTATGTTGCATGGTCGTAAGTGTGAAAAACGGTCATAAGTCACTTTTTTTTCAATGCCGTTGTAACTGGGAACAGTCACTAAATGAACTGTTGTAAGTCGAGGACTACCTGTAAATATAGAGAAAGAAGGCGATGCCTGCAAACTTTTACAATTACTTGTCAAGTCCATTGTTATCAGCAACAGGGCCTTGATAAGCTTCTTGGTTGACTTTCACCATAAACAGGAAGGCAAGCACATGCGCCGATGGGTGGGAACCAGGGGTGGGTTCCACTTACCTTCCCCACCGGTTCGCATCACGACGTTCCCTCGCGCAATTTGGCTTCCGCGCATGCTCAGTAGCTGCAATCAGCCCGAAACACAGCTGAGGAGCTGATCAGCTGTGCTTCAGGCGAAGGAATAAAGGGCAGTATAAACCCAGGGGCGGGCGGGAGGGCCCTTTTTCAAGCAGCAGAACAGTAAAAAATTCACAAAAAATTACCCAAAAAAAGATGGTGGCGCCGGGGCCCCTTTTTAAACAGCAGAAAAGGGAAAAACCTTCCAACAGTAAAAAAAAGGTCGCAAAAAATTCACAAAAAAAGATGGCGGCACCCACAGACCGGCACCGGCCGATTCACTTCAGTGACGTCACCAGCGGGTCGCTACCGGTTCGGCCGATCCGGTCCGAACCAGGAGGAACCCACCCCTGGCGGGAACGGAAGCAGAACCATGCCCTCTGCAACAGCCTGGACTTCTGCAGGTGAACAGGGAAACACCTGCGCCTGCTGCCTTTCTTAGATCCAGGTGCTCGCGTGCTAGTTAGCGCTGCAGACTCCTGTGGAGGCAAACATGACTATGTAAACACGATGTGGAAGGATAAGCCTTTAAGAGACAGGCGGAGGACTCCTTTCACAATTTCAAAAACCGGGGATTTTCCCGCATCTCAACCAGAAGAGAAGGTAAAGCTAGCCTGCACAAACTGTGAAGAATTATTCCAATTTATTTATGGATTTAATTAATCAAGCAATCAGAATGGAGCTGGAAGGGACCTTGGAGGTCTTCTAGTCCAGCGGTCACCAACTGGTGGTCCGTGGACCACTGGTGGTCCGCGAGAAAATTTTGGTGGTCCGCAGAAAAAATTATTTGTATTTTTTTATATTGCACTAAATCAGGAGTCTTCAAACTACGCTTGTGTTGCTGCAGAGTCTCTCCCCCTTCGGGGTCTTTTTGTGCGGGTCGGAAGGGGGCAGAAAATCTGACTTGGGGTCTGCTTCAGCTTCCTGGTGTGGGGCTTTGGGCGAAGGCTGGAGGGAAGCGCCGCTGGTGGCGAAGAGCCGGAGGGCCTTGTTCCAGTGGGACTGCATCATGGCCTGGAACTGGCTGACCATCTCAGCCCGCTGAGCCTCCAGGCGCCGGTACCTGCCCTTGCACTCCCACAGGTCTTCCCTCTGCTTGGCAAGCCTATGTTCGTAGTCCTCAGTGAGGTGCTTCTGCTGAGCCTCCTTCTCGGTCGCTTCTGCTCAGCCTCCTTCTCGGTCAGATCCAATTTGAACTGAGCTGTTTTGCCAACTCTTTCTTGTGGTGGCTGCTTAGCTCCAACAACTGCTTCCTGTTGGGGCCCTAAGGAGCCCGGGCGGGCAGGCGAGGAATGGCTGGGAGGGGAGGGGCGAGTAGAGGCTGGCGAGGCGCCCCTCGACGTGAGTGACAATGAGTTGGCCATGCCCACCCAGTCACATGACCACCTACCTACGCCCACCCAGCTGGTCATTAGGCAGATCATATTAGTGGTCCGCGGGATTTAAAATTATGAATTTAGTGGTCCCTGAGGTCCAAAAGGTTGGTCACCCCTGTTCTACTCCAACCCCCTGTGCAAACAGGAGACCCTATGCCATTTCAGACAAGTGACTGTCCAGCCTCTTCTTAAAAACCTCCAGTGATGGAGCACCCACAACCTCTGGTGGCAAGTAGTTCCACTAGTTAATTGTCCTCACTGTTAGGAAGTTTCTCCTTAATTCCAGGTTGCTTCTCTCCTTGCTTAGTTTCCATCCACTATTTCTTGTATTGCCTTCTGGGGCTTTGGAAAATAAGTTGACCCCCTCCTCTTTGTGGCAGCCCCTCAAATACTGGAACCCTGCTATCACGTCACCTGTAGTCCTTCTTTTCTCTAGACTAGCCATACCCAGTTCCTACAACCGTCATATGTTACCGTCTCCAGGTTTTTAAATGTATCAATAAAATGAATAAACTAAAATTATCCCACTGAACTCTGAAGCAAAACAGAAAAAGGGGAACGGATCCAGGGTCAAAGAACAGATCAATATTAGATCCCTAATTCCTACCAGCACCACATCAACCTGCGAATGGTTCTTTAAACAGTTTGCATGATTTTGCTGGAGCCAATTTGTTGTCAACAGAGTCGAAACTCTTAATGGGATTACCTGAAGAAATCCAGCAAACCATTTTCATCAGCTCAACACCCTTGACAGGGCTGGGAGGGGAAAATATATTGCATTTAAGACCCATCTGTTTCCTCGTCCCCTTTTCTCCTACCCACTCTGCTCGTAAGTCAACAAAAACGATTAGGGGGCTCGAGGCTAAAAAGTATGAAAATCGGTTACATGACTTGAGTATGTCTAGTCTAGTGAAAAACAGGACTAGGGGAGACATGATAGCAGTGTTCCAATAATTGAGGGGCTGCCACAAAGAAGAGGGGGTCAACCTATTCTCCAAGGCACATGAAGGCAGGACAAGAAGCAACAGATGGAAACTGATCAAGGAGAGAAGCAACCTAGAACTAAGGAGAAATTTCCTGACAGTGAAAACAATCAACCAGTGGAACTGGTTGCCTTCAGAAGTTGTGGGTGCTCCATCACTGGAGGCTTTTAAGAAGAGACTGGGCAGCCATTTGTCTGAAATGGTGGAGGGCAGTGGTGGGTTGCTGCCGGTTCAGACTGGTTCTCCAGTACCGGTGGCAGAAATTTGCCCCCGCTCGCTGAACCGGCAGCGATGGCCGGGCGGACACGCCCCCGAACCAGTTCTCTGGTCGCTGCTCCTTGAAAGCAGCTTGCAAAAAACCCTCTGCACATGCGCAGAGGTTTCTGCGCATGTGCACAGGGTCATTTGCGCGACGTGAACACGCACTTCCGACACGATGCGAACCGATAGGGAAGGTAAGTAGAACCCACCCCTGGTGTAGGGTCTCCTGCTTGAGCAGGGGGTTGGACTAGAAGACCTCCGAGGTCCCTTCCAACTCTATTATTCTATGTTCTCTGTCTTCGCTGCTAGCCATCCCAAAGCTATCTTTCTCTATCCTGCTGTAAGGTCAGGAACGTGCTACTCTAAATAATCCTGAAACAGGTGCACCGGCGCGGGCTATGAAATCATCAACATACCCTGAGCATGACTTCAGTGCAGAAAGATCCGTCAAGGGCTTTGAAAGGAATCTTTTTCGGAGCCCAGAAGTCCACTTAAGAAGGAAGACGGATGAACGGCAACATGTCCCTTCAGAGCAGTGATCCCTCCTGCCCTCTTACCTCTTGCATAAACTTCAACACTTCCAAGGTTTTCCAGGCTCAATTTAACTTTAGTTGTCAGAGAGAATAATATATCAGGGGTGCCCTGTTGCAAAATTTGAGCCCATTATTCCCCTTTAACAGGGAAGAGATTTGTGTTGAAGCTTTAAGCTGAATGTTTATCGAGCAGATTGAAATGTCTCTGTCTCAACAGATGAAAAAAGCTTAGCTAGACCTCAACTTAACAACAGTTCGTTTCGTGACCGTTTGAACATAACAACTGCACTGAAAAAAAGCGACTTATGACCGTTTTTCACACTTACAACCGTTGCAGCATCGGCATGGTCCCACGATCAAAATTCAGATACTTGGCAACTGACTCGTATTTATGACCATGGTTCATTTCATCACCTTTTTGCGACTTTCTGACAAGCAAAGACAGTGGGGGGAAGCCAGATAGATTCACTTAACAACTGCAGTGGTTCATTTACCAACTGTGGCAAGCAAGGTCGTAAAATGGGGCATAGCTCACTTAACAAATGTCTCGCTCAGCAACAGAAAGCCAGGGCTCACTTGTGGCCGTAAGACGAGGACTACCTGTATAACTGAAATTAGGCCCTTTAAGAACCAGTTTGCAACTTCTCAGATGGAAGTCTAATTACTCATTAGAGCTTAAGAGATAAGCTGAGTGGAGGGAACCTGTGTCAACTGCTGGAAACCCTCTGTAGCAAGTCATAACAGCACTTGAGGAAAATCAGATAAATTCTTACACTCCGAACATGAATTGAACAAGCCGTAAGAGAATGTAAACAAGGGAGACGCTCCAGTTCCCTTTCTCTTCTTCTCTTGCAAAAGGGAGATGAAAGGGCACTGACTCGGTTATCTTTAATGACAATGCAGGTGGATATTTTCACTTTGATACGCACCGCAAACAGTCTGCCTACTGCAGAGAGATTGAGGTAACCCTCTCTACAGCAGGGGTGTCAAATTCAAGGCTCGGGGGCCGGATCCGACCCGTGGGGTGTTTAGATTTGGCCCAAGGGGCCACGCTGGAAACAGCGAAGGAGCGGCCCGCGGTGCCTCTGCCAGCGAAAACGGAGCTCGGGAGGGCCGCATGTGGCTCTCCTGAGCTCCATTTTCGCTGGCAGAGGGTTGCAGGAGGCCGTCGCAGCCGAAAACGGAGCTCTGGAGCCTGTTTTCGCTGGCAGAGAGCGCAGGCCACCACAGGCGCCCCCATCATGAGTGATGTCGAGCTGGCCACGCCCACCGTGGCCACACCCACCCTGGCCTGCCGAGGTCGAACACAACCCTGATGCGGCCCTCAATGAAATCGAGTTTGAAACCCCTGCTCTGCAGGGAAGGACCGTCGAAGTTCACTTTTTCAAGCTGTGGTTAAACCAACTCAACAGAACCCTACGTAATTATGATTATTGGTAGGAATCCAAATAGAAAAAAACCCCAAACATCTGCACATTTCAGGAGGCAACTGGACTTTCTATTTTTTTTTCTTTTCTTTGAAGACGTTTCGCTTCTCATCCAAGAAGCTTTTTCAGCTCTGGCTGGATGGTGGGGAATGCAAGGATTTATATGCAGACAAGGAATATAAATCCTTCCATTCCTCACTATCCTGTCAGAGCTGAAGAAGCTTCTTAGATGAGAAGCGAAACATCTTCAAAGAAAAACCAAAAGAAGTCCAGTTGCCTGTTGAAAAAGCACCTTTGGGACAACCATGACCTGGATATGCCTGAGAATCTCCATAGACTATCTGCACACTCAGGAGCCCGGTTCCATATCTCCACAGTGTTCTTCAAAACCCTCCAGATGTGTTCCTTTATCGCAACCATCATTTTCATCTACAGGCAGTCCTTGACTTACGACCACAATTATAGCACCCAAAAGTTTTCACTGCTAAGCAGGACAGCTGTTGAGTGAGTATGGCCCCATTTTACGACTGTTCCTGTCACTGCAGTTAAGTTAGTCACACGGTTGTTAAGTGAATCTGGCTTCCCCGTTGACTTCGCTTTCTCAGAAAGTCGCCCAAGGAGATCACATGACCCTGGGACACTGCAATCGTCATAAATTCAAAGATCCGAATATTGATCACGTGACGATTGGAGATGCTGCAACGGTCATAAGTGTAAGAACTGATCATAAGCCACTTTTTCCAGTGCCATTGTACCTTCGAAGAGTCATAAGTCAAGCACTACCTGTATATCTGTAAACAAGAATTTATGGCTTCGTGTATAATGCAAAAACAATCAATTCAGGTTTATTCAACACACTGAGACAATAGGTGACTTAGCCCAGGGTGTGTGTGGACACCGAATCAACCAGCATTACACAATGAAGTCCATGGCACAGCTAGTTCCTAAAACAAGGTGCAAATTTGGGAATCCCTGGGTATTTTTGAGGAAGAGAGACAAGAGACTTAAACCTAGGGGGCTGAAGGCTAAAACATATGAAGAACGGTTGCTGGAACTGGGTATGTCTAGTTTGATGAAAAAAAGGACTAGGGATGACATGATAGCAGGGTTCCAATATTTGAGGGGCTGCCACAAAGAAAAGGGAGTCAAGCTATTCTCCACAGCACCAGAAGGCAGGACAAGAAGCAATGGAGGGAAACTAATCAAGGAGAGAAGCAACCTGGAATTAAGGAGAAATGTCCTGACAGTGAGAACAATTAACCAGTGGAATGGCTTGCCTGCAAAAGTGGTGTTTTCATGTTTTCAAGAAGAGATTGGGCAGCCCTTTGTTGAAATGGTATATAGGGTTTCCTGCTTGAGCAGCGGGTTGGGCTAGAAGGCCTCCAAGGTCCCTCCCAACTCTGTTATTCTGACTTGAGAGACGGAAAGGAATAAAAGCATTACTGAGGGCCGCATTTTGGACGTTTGGCATCCATAACTTCCGATCACCTGAGGACGGATACGTCTGTTGCCTGCAATTAAGAGCGGCAAGCCAATGTTGACAAAATAACAGCTATCTCACAATGGGGTGTGTGTTTCTCCGTGTATACTCTCTCTTTCCTCTCCCCACCCCTCTCTCTCTCTGCCTATGTGGCTGCAAGTCCTCTCCCAACAAAGGGGATGAAGCAGGAGCTTCAAAGAGTTTATTGTCTCTAATTAGGTTTCTCATCCTATGCAGTCACCACTGCTAGAAGGCTCAAAATGACCAGCTTTAAACTGGACTGTCCATGCCTTTGTTGTTGTTGTTGTTTTTAATTTGATAAGAGGCTCAATTATGCCCCCAAACAATGGCCAGTCTCTTCGTCCGCCCGCTGGGTAAATAGGAAGCCAGGGTGCCACGGTCAGGAAAATTACAGCACAGTTGTGAACAACAGACGTGGCTGAAAGGCCACCAATTGCAAAAGGATCCAAAATAACTGGAAAGAAGCTGGGGCGGGGGGGGAAGGGTAGGACCCCCAGGATCCCAGAGCAGTTCTCTCCTTTTATAGGCAGTCCCCACTTAGTGACGGTCCTAAGTTAGGGTTCCGACGGCTATTTAACACAGCCTTCGACATGGAGCCCCAAATTTCTGCTGTTAAGTGAAACAGTTAAGTGAATTTTGCTCCATTTTACAACCTTTCTTGCCACAGTTGTTAAGTGAATCACTGCAGCTGTTAAATGAATCATGCTGTCATTACACGAATCCTTTGACTTTGCTGGTCAAAAGCCAGCAGCGAAGGTTGTGAATACATTCTGGCTACCAAGAACCCACATTTGGATCATACGACTGTGATAGTTTTAAGTGCAAGAACCGGTTTCTAAGAACCGTTTTTCGGTGCTGTTGTAACTTAGAATGGCTACTAAAGAAAAGGCTGTAATTCAAGGACTGCTTGTGTTCAGCGAAAAACCACAGTAAAATAAAAATAAGGACAGCCAATTAATCAAATCGGCACAACCAAAAGAGATTTCTTGAAAGTACACAAACCGATGAAATTGCAGTTATTCAAACTGTCACACAGGATCTAACAGATGTGGAGATTAAAATGAAAAGTTTGTTCATAAAGACAATCCTGGTTTCGTCATTCTGTTCCCGGCCTTGTTTTTTGTTTTTTTTTTGAAAATGTTAAACTGTAAAAAAAACCTATTCCTCTGTAATAAACATACCCAGGAATATTTCAGCATGGAAAACACACGTTTTCTAAATTCGGCAGCTTATCAATGAACCAGACTCAACGGAGACATGGATTTTCCACCTCCAATAAATCAACAAGGCTGGTTGGGAGAAATTTCCACTTGCAGCACACTTGAGGCTGGGAGGTTGACAGGCTGCACAGCTGGATCTGCGTGGCCACATTTGGTCTCCTGGAAATGTTAAAACTGATTACTTCCATCCAATTTAATGCCACCTTGTGCCCTGCTCTTCCTGGAAAGTCAGGAGAACACAAGAAAAGTTCCTGAAGCTATTCAGATAGTATGAGAAGGAGAAACCATGGAAACGACACTCTCGCAGCTTGGCCCTAAACAAAAAATATATGATCTATGCGGATTTGAGTTGTTAACTACTTAAGGCATGAAGGACCTGTGTTACTTAAATACGGCCTTAGAGTTGGGGAGATGGCTCTAGGTTTTGCTTTCCAGGCCATACCAGTTTGTGAAAGCATCTCAGAATAACAGAATACAGATATTCAGTATCCTTGACATACGACCACAATTGAGCCCAAAATTTATGTTGCTAAGTGAGACATTTGTGAAGTGAGTTTTGCCCCATTTTACGACTTTTCTCGCCTCATTTGTTAAGTGAATCACTGCCATTCTTAAATTAGTAACAAAGAATATAGTAGATTTCCAGGGTATAAATCTGAATAGATGGGACTCTACCAGCCAAACATAAAGGCTTGAAAAAGCCAGCAGTATAGGTGCTTAAGGATTTTATACAGGTAGTCCTTGACTTACGACCATAAATGAGCCCAAAATTTATGTTGCTAAGTGACACATTTGTTAAGTGAGTTTTGCCTGATTTTACAACCTTTCTTGCCACAGTGGTTAAGTGAATCACTGCAGTTGCTAAGTTAGTCACATGGTTGTTAAGTGAATCTGGCTTCCCCATTGACTTTGCTTGGCAGAGGGTCGCAAAAGGGGATCGCATGACCCCGGGACACTGCAACCGTCATAAATGTGAGTCAGTTGCCAAGCGTCTGAATTTTGATCACATGACCATGGGGATGCTACAAAGGTTGTAAGTGTAAAAAAATGGTCATAAGTCACTTTTTTCACTGTTGTAACTTCGAACAGTCCCTAAATGAACTGTTGTAAGTCGAGGACTACCTGTAGCAGTTGAAAAGGACCTTGGAGGTGTTCTAGTCCAGCGTCCCCCAACCCTTCCGGATTGCTGGCCCAGCGCACCCAGGGAGAAGGGGGGTGAGGGCATGGTTTTGTGCGAGGGACAGGGGTGTGTGTGTGTGTGTGTGTGTATGTGTGTGTGTGTGTGCACGTGCGCACACAAGCACAGCTTCATTTCTGTGAGCAAGAGTGGAGCTGCAAATGCCAGCGCCCACCAGTTGCATGAGTTCGGTTGCGCGCATGTGCCCACCGCTCACGTGGCCCAGTTGCAAATAGGCCATAGCCCAGAAATGGGCCACAGCCCACAGGTTGGGGACCCCTGTCCTAGTCCAACCCCCAGCTCAAATTAGCAACATGGTTGTTAAGTGAAACTGACTTTCCTTGTTGAGAAGCTCACAAAAGGTGATCACATAACCCCGGGACACTGCAACCGTCATAAATACGAGCTAGTTGCCGACTGTCTGAATTTTGATCCTATGACCTTGGGGATGCTTCAATGGTCATAAGTGTGAAAAACAGTGTTAGGACTCGTTTTTCAGTGCCATTGTAACTTTGAACAGTCGCTAAGTAAACTGTTGTGGAAACAAGTTGACTGTTCATGTGACATTGTTAGTGTAATACAACCTTAACTGTCTGAATATAAAAACTGAATATCCACACTACTCAAAATCTTACTAGCAAAATCTTACTTTGATAGTTGAATTCTTTGTTTGATGATTAAGACAAAGAAAGACTGGTAAGAAGACTGCTGTACTTCTGAATACTGACTGATAGAACGTGTATGATTCGGACTGTTATTTGGACTGTGCTATCTCTTTAAGTAAACTACTTTTATACACTTTAACGTATCTGTGTATTGACTGAACCATTACTCATATCTACTGCAACATTACGGTGAACTGTGTAACCCTTCAGGGCCCAGAGGTTAATCTGCACAATTCCTTAACAAACAGTCACACTTATGTCATTTTTAACAGTCATTTTTTTTCAAAGCCGTTGTAACTTTGAACGATCACTAAACAAACTGTTGTAAATCAAGGACTGCCTGTATTTCCAGCCCCTATATACGTTGATCAAAAGTAGGGGAGAGAAAGAGTCAGAGGTGAAGAGGAAGAAAACCAACTTTGTAAGGATGAGTTGGTTGGTTATCAATGTAAAAATAAA
>QLTV01003959.1:1513157-1525998 GCA_003457575.1 Thermophis baileyi | reverse complement strand
ATACACATATACATATACATATCAGTATTACAGCCACTAAAAGAGAAGAGAAGCACACACCACTACCCAAATCTACCTAATGATACCTGTGGATAGAATAATAGGATTATATACTGGTAGTCCTCGACTTATGACCATAATTTCTGTTGCTAAGCAAGATGGCTTGCTCAGTGACTCACACCCAATTTTGTGACCTGTTTGCCATGGTTGTTCAAAACACTGCCGTTGTTAAGTGAATCACATGCTCGTTAAATGAATCCGGCTACCCAACTTGTCTTTGCATGACATGACAGAAGCCGGCTGGGAAGGTTGCTAATGGTGATCACGTGATCCCAGGAGACTACCACATTTAACGGTCGCTAAATGAACTGTTGTAAGTCAAGGACTACCTGTAACAGTTGGAAAGGACCTTGGAGGTCTTCTAGTCGCGGTGGTTAGAATGCAGTACTGCAGGCTACTTCTGCCGGCTGCCTGCAATTTGGCAGTTCGAATCTCACCAGGCTCAAGGTTGACTCAGCCTTCCATCCTTCCGAGGTGGGTAAAAAGAGGAGCCAGATTGTTGGGGGGGGGCAATAGGCTGACTCTGTAAACCGCTTAGAGAAGGCTGTAAAGCACTGCAAAGCGGTATATAAGTCGAAGTGCTATTGCTCTCTATGTCTTATCTCTCTGTCTTTCACTGTGTCTGTCTGTCTGTCTGTCTGTCTACCTATCATCTATCTATCCCTAGTCCTTCGCTTCAATAGGCGAGACATGCCCAATTCTCTCAATCGTTCATCCTTCGGTTTAACCTCCAGTTAATCTTTGTTGTTGTGGTGGCGCAGTGGTGAGAATGCAGTATTGTAGGTTAATTCTGCTGACTGCCTATTGCCAGCAGTTCTGCAGTTCGATCCTTACTGGCTGAAGGTTGGCTCAGCCTTCCATCCTTCCAAGGTCGATAAAATGAGGACTCAGATTGTTGGGGCAGCAATATGCTGACTCTGTAAACCGCTTAGAGACAGCTGTAAAAGCACTCTGAAGCGGTATATAAGTCTAAGTGCTATTGCTAGTCCAGGTTGCTAAAGGAATGATTGTAAGGAGAGAACTACCTGTATTGTTGAGCACACCTGGAGTTTTCGGTTCCTTTAACTTCTGCATCATGTCACTCAACCTGGTTTGCATATTCCAGAATGCTGAGCCAAAAAATCCTCCGCTTACAACAGTTCATTTAGTGACCATCTGAAGTTACAACGGCACTGAAAAAAGTGTCTTATGATCGTTTTTCACACTTACGACCGTTGCAGCATCCCTTGATCATGTGATTTACATTCAGATGCTTGGCAACTGACCCATATTTATGGGTTGCAGTGTCCCGGGGTCACGTCATCCGCTTTTGCGATCTTCTGACAAAGCAAACTCAATGGGGAAGCCAGATTCACTTAACAACCGTGTTACTAATTTAAGAATGGCAGTGATTCACTTAACAAATGTGGCAAGAAAAGTCGTAAAATGGGGCAAAACTCACTTAACAATTTTTTCACTTAGCCACGTAAATTGTGGGCTCAATTGTGGTCATAAGTTGAGGACTACCTGTAGTTAAATTTTGTTGAACGAGCAATAATGGCCCAAATCTAAATTAACAGAGTTGGAAGGGACCTTGTAGGTCATCTAGTCCAACCCCCCCCGCCCAAGCAGGAGACCCTACACCGTTTCTGACAAATGGCAGTCCAGTCTCTTCTTGAAAGCCTCCAGTGATGAAGCTCCCACAACTTCTGAAGGCAACTTCTGTTCCATGGGTTGATTGTTCTGTCAGAAAATTCCTCCTTATTTCCAGGTTGAATCTCTCCTTGATCAGTTTCCATCTATTATTCCTTGTCTGTCCTTCAGGTGCTTTGGAGAATAGCTTGACCCCCTCCTCTCTGTGGCAGCCCCTCAAATGCTAAACAGAAACATTTCTTGTCCATCATGCTAAACCACCACTAGCTCACTACTCTCACAACTGTGGCCTGCAAGCAAGACTAAACCCAAACTGTTTTAGCATTTTTGTGTGCAATCAAAACACAGTTTTCCAGATAACAGAAATAATGGGTCCCCAGAGGGCTAGTATCCCATTCCCTTGCCTACTCTTACTTACTACAGGAAGTGAAAGTGCTGAGGAAGGACCTGAGCGTTGCCATTAATTAAAGGAACACTTAACTGAAGCCCAGTTCAGTCAGAGGGAAGTTCTGCTGGTGTCACGGAAAGGAACAAGATTGTGCCCTTAACGTGGTGATGAAGCAATTATTTTTCATGCTGCTTTTACAGCAATTTAATCTCGCTATTTCATCATTGTGGTTGGTGGTCTGTTTATAGGCTGCCCAGGGGATATTTTCTCGAAGGAAAGCAAATAAATTTAACAATATGTACACTGTATAAGGGAAGACCCATAAAAAAAAAGAGGGAGAAATGCAGAATAGTGATTTTTCTTTGGGGCAGGTTTTTTTTTTCCAATCGTGTGAACTTTAAAAAGGGTGGACTTCAAATGCCCAGAATTCCCCCAGCCAGCCATGCATATTTTCAGAGAGCTGGGCGGCATAAAAATTCAATAAATAGATAATAAAATTTGAGGGCAGTGAATCGCTGCAGTTGTTCAGTTAGGGAACACGGCTGTTAAGTGAATCTGGCTTCCCCATTGGCTTCGCAGAAGGTCTCATATGATCCCGGGACACTATAACCACTGCAAAGATGAACCAGGATTGCTGAGCGTCAGAATTTTGATCACAGGGCCACAGGGATGCTTGCAATGGGTGCAGGTGGGAAAAATAGCCATAAGTCATTTTTTTAGAGCTGTCGTAACTTCGAACGGTCACTAAATGAATTGTTGTAAGTGGAGAACTACTTGTATTTAAAGGGGTTTAAACAATTAACCAGTGGAACAGATGTTGTGGGTGCTCCATCACTGCAGAGGTGACTGGACAGCCACCTGTCTGAAATGGTATAGAGCAGGATTGTCAAACTCAATTTCATTGAGGGCCACATTGTGTTTGGCCTCGAGGGGCCAGGGTGGGCGTGGCCAGCTTGGTGTCACTCATGTCGGGGGCACCTGTGGTGGCCAAGTGCTAAGGCGGGACTTCCCTCAGACCCTCCCTCCCTCCCTCCCTCTCATTATAATCTCCTTACTTACTTCCTTTTCTACTTTTTTCTTCCCTCTTCATTCTCCTTTCTTCTTCCTTCCCCTCTTTCCTTCTTTTTTTGCCTTCCTTGCTCTCCTCCCATCTTTCTTTATTTTTCTTTGTCTTTCCTCTTTCGCTTTCTCCTTTTCTGTCCCTTCTTGGATGCTCAAATGCAAAAGGGGAAACGTTTCACCTTTTGTTTTGTTTTGCTTTTAGTTTGTTTTGCTAGCCCTCTGCCAGTGAAAACGGAGCGTGGGGAGGCCGTGCGTGCCCCCTCCTGGACCCGTTTTCGGCCGTGACGGCCTCCTGCAGCCCTCTGGCAGCGAAAGCGCGCGGCCCTCCCGAGCTCCGTTTTTGCTGGCAGAGCACTGCAGGCCAGTCCTTCGCTGTTTCCAGGGTGACCCCGCGGGCCAGATCTAAGCACCCCGTGGGCCGGCCTTGAGTTTGACACCCCTGGTATAGAGTCTCCTACTTGAGCAAGTGGGGTTGGACTAGAAGACCTCCAAGGTCCCTTTCAGCTCGATTCTGATTGGATTGAGTTCCGTGGCAAAGAAAAGGTTGAGAACCACTGCCAGGTTGTTTTAGATGGAATGCAAACAGAGTCTGCTATTTCAACAAAACACGCCAGGCAGTGCAAATCACAAGCAATCAAAATTATCTAATTTTCCCACCAAGGCAATGGTGCCTTCTTTGCAAAGGGGAGGATAAAGGAGGCTTGCTAATACATCAAAAAGCCTCACTCAGAAAGATTCCACAAGGCTTCTTTATTTACAAAAATCATAACAGAGCTGGGGCAAGAGTCACTCCTGGATTAATTTGTATTTACAGGTAGCAAAGCTGTCCCTGCGTGAACCGGACTATTTCGGGACTATGTGTAGACAAACATTTTAATCCCAAATCCTCTTCTTCTCTTGTCATTATCCCAACCCAAAAGTCTTCAGGAAGCAAAAGGGGGAAGATAGGTAACCTACGGATAAAAAAGTGTGGTTGTGTTTATTTCTTGCACATGCACACAAGCCCCGGGGCCTTCGAAACAGGAACAACCTTCTACGGCAGACCAAGGCTGACTCTCCAGGAAATTCAACTTTTAGGATTTAGAGATTAAGCGCGCATAGATTGGATTCAGACACTGCGCATAATAATTACAGCTGAATTATTTACCTGAGGTAGAGACAAACAAGCTTCTTCCCTCTGCAGGAGATGGAACCATTTTTCCCCCTGACCAGTTACCTGGGTCAGGTAAGGCAGCTCGTTTTACAACAGTTGAGGGGTTTTATTTCTTCCTAATTTGAAATGTTCACATATTGTTTAATACTTGGTATTCAGGTGATATGATTAGATTGTCCAGGGTTTTGTTTTGGGTTTTTTTTTTTTGGTTTCATTATGTTCAGTTTTTTCACTTGCGTATTCCAGCTAATTCGTTTGTATTTTGTATATTATTTTTTAAAAAAACTAATAAATGCATTTTAAAATATTTCTAAATGCTCTTAACTATAAATGTACATACCTATCTTACTCTGCCTGCTTGTTATCCAAAATGCTACATCCGGGTAACAAAATCCAGCTGTTTCATTCCCAAATCATGTGACACAGCTTACTTTGCAATATTCAGAGACTTTTCTAACATTTCCTGAACAAATGCCTGGAAGACTGAAATTAAAGGACCCGGTATTTTTGTCTAGTTTTTTTATTTTATTTCTGTGGTTTTATAGATTAGACAGCCCATGCCCCAGTGAGTCATTTCAGAGATATTACCTTACCTAAACAGAGAAACAGAATGGCCACAGCAATAAGAATGGGAGCAACTTTTGACTTCCTGCTGGCTTCCCCATTGCATTTCCTTGAGGAAATCTGGCAGGGAGCATTGGGCATATCCTTCCTTCCTTCCTTCCTTCCTTCCTTCCTTCCTTCCTTCCTTCCTTCCTTCCTTCCTTCCTTCCTTCCTTCCTTCCTTCCTTTCATTCCTTTCCTTCCTTCCTTTCCTTCCTTTCCTCCCTCCCGGGTTCAGAAGATGGTAAAGGCCTTTTGCCTACCACCATGCAGGACGTAGTTGGTCCCAACCCGCTTGAAAGACCCACACCTTGACCTCTCAGAGCTATACAACATTCTCCTCAACTTCCACTCTTGGCTTTGGGGAAGGTTTTGGAGAAAGTGATGGGACTTCAACTGCAAAGAATCCTGGGTTTATCTAGACCTCCTTCAGTTGGATTTTTGGATCCAGACATGGGATGGAAAAAGCGCTGGTGGCTCCTTTGGGATCTGTATGGTTGACCTGTATGTGGGAATGCATTTGCCTGGTTCTCCTGACGAGACCTTCTAGGGCCGTGATGGCGAACCTATGACACGCGTTTCACAGGTGGCACGCAGAGCCTTCTCTGCGGGCACGCGAGCCGTCGCCCAGCTCAGTTTCACCACGCATGCGCGCGCGCCTCCCGCCGGCTAGCTGATTTTCGGGTATCTACCGCGCATGCGCAGAGGGCAGGTGCATGCGGGAGACGCGCGTGCATGCGCAGGGGGTGGGGGTCGCACACACATGCGCAGGGGGCAGGGGTAGCACGGGGGGGGAGCGGCGTGCCCCCCCACGGCCCGTTTTTCATCCCAGGAGGCTGCAGGGAGGCCTGCTAGGCCCAAAATGGGGCATGGAGGTGTGGCGCCCCCCCCCCGCGGCCCATTTTTCATCTCAGAAGACTGCAGGGAGGCTTGCTAGGCCCAAAATGGGGCGGGGGGGTCACGTGCGCATGCGCAGGAGGGCGGAGGAGTGCAGGGGGGTCATGCACGCATGCGTGGCGGGAGCGCGGGGGTCACGCATGCATGCGGGGTCACGCACGCATTGCATTATGGGTGCGCATTGCATTATAGGTGCTTTTGGCACGCGATGAGAAAAAGGTTAGCCATCACTGTTCTAGGGCATGGATGCCAAACTCGCCGCGTCACGTTGCCATCATGTGACATTTCGCAATGTTTTTCCCATTCGCGGAGCTGGGGTGGGCGTGGCCTACACTTGACACATCCGGCCCGTAGGCCGCCAGTTTGACACCCTTGTTCTAGGAGGTTTAGATACAACGGTATCCTCCTGGGCAGCCAATGACCATTTCTCTGGGATGATGTAAGGCCTCCGGCCTTGTGCAAGAGGTTGGACTAGAGGACCTCCAAGGTCCCTTCCAGCTCGATGATTCTATGTAATTCTATACAGATAGTCCTTGACTTACAACAGTTCATTTAGTGACCGTGCGAAGTTACAACGGTACTGAAAAAATTTATGACCAGTTTTCACATTTATGACCGTTGCAGCATCCCCATGGTCACGTGATCAAAATTCAGGTGCTTGGCAACTGACTCATATTTATGACGGTTGCAGTGACCCTGGGTCACGTGATCCACTTTTGCAACCTTCCGACAAGCAAAGTAAATAGGGAAGCCAGATTCACTTCACAACCATGTCACTAACTTAACAACTTCAGTGATTCGCTTCACAACTGTGGCAACAAAGGTCGTAAAACGGGGCAAAACTCACTGAACAAATGTTTCACTTAGCAACAGAAATGTTGGGCTCAATTGTGGTCGTAAGTTGAATACTACCTGTATAGCAATTGGGGGCACTAGGATACTAAGTGGATGCTACTATTCAATTATGGGGAAGGATGAATGGTTCAGTCTTTCGCCTTTCCGATACAGAAAATTCTGTGATCTCCCCCCATTATTCAAAATCCATACAAAGCCAGTAGGGAAATTATCTAATTTCTTCAGAGTCGATATTATCAATATATTGATGATCTCCCCATCAATACATCTCCACTTGGAGCTAGGCAGGAGGTCAGAGGTGGGTTTCAGCAGGTTCTGACCAGTTCTGGAGAACCGGTAGCGGACATTTTGAGTAGTTCGGAGAACCGGTAAATACCGCCTCTGACTGGCCCCGCCCCCATCTATTCTCCGCCTCCCGAGTCCCAGCTGATCGGGAGGAAATGGGGATTTTGCAGTATCCTTCCCCTGGAGTGGGGTGGGAATGGAGATTTTACAGTATCCTTCCCCTGCCACACCCACCAAGCCACGCCCACAGAACCGGTAGTAAAAAAAATTGAAACCCACCACTGCAGGAGGTGCTGTGAAGGTCCTTATTTAATGCCTCAAAGCTAAAACTTGTCTGGATTGGAGGCCACAGGTTGAAGGTGAATCCTAGTGCCTACAAGCAGACCTCAGCTTACAACCGTTCGTTTTAGCGCCCATTCAAAATTACAATGGCACTAAAAAAAAGTGACTTGTGACCACATTCCACACTGTTGCAGCATCCACATGGTCACATGATCCAAATTTTGGCTTGGCAACTGACATGTATTTATGACAGTTCCGGTGTTCCAGGGTCACGTGATCCCCTTTTGTGACTTTCTGAGAAGCATAGCAATAGCAATAGCAATAGCAGTTAGACTTATATACCGCTTCATAGTGCTTTTACAGCCCTCTCTAAGCGGTTTACAGAGTTAGCATAATGCCCCCAACAATCTGGGTCCTCATTTTACCCACCTCAGAAGGATGGAAGGCTGAGTCAACCTTGAGCCGGTGAGATTTGAACCGCCGAACTGCAGCTAGCAGTCAGCTGAAGTAGCCTGCAGTGCTGCACTCTAACCTCTGCGCCACCTCGGCATAGCCGATGGGGGAAGACAGATTTGCTTAACAACCGTCTTGCAAACTTAACAACTGCACTGATTCATTTAACAACTGCACTGATTCACTTAACAGCCGTGTTACCAACTTATCAACTGCAGCAATTCACTTAACAACTGTGGCAAGACAGGTCGCAAAATTCACTTAACATATGTCTCACTTAACAACAGAAATTTTGGGCTCAATTGTGGTCATAATTCGAGGACTACCTGCAATTGCCAAAACGCCACACACACATACGCACGTACACACACAGAGGCATGCACACTATTGTTCCTGAACGTCAGAGGAGGGGAGAAACCTGTTAAGCCTCCTGAAAATAATTTGTGAGCTGCACAACACAGTTCAGTTTCCTCTTTGTATGCCAAGTTGAATTTGCTAACTAGATTGATCATCGTGACACTAGGCATAGAACACGCTTCTTTAAAAAAAAATTGACTTAAATTGTGGAAGCATTTGAATCTTCTTTTGTATTTGTTTTTTTTTTTTTTTTAAATGCAGTGTCTCTCAACCCTGACAACTTTAAGATGTGTGGACTTCAACTCCCAGAATTCCCCATAGTGACTAAATTAGTAGACCAGGGAAATGCTGTGGACATAGTATATCTAGACTTCAGCAAGGCATTTGACAAAGTAGACCACAACTGACTTCTTGGTAAGCTACAGAAATGTGGGATAGACAGCATCACCACCACATGGATGAATTCTGGGAGTTGAAGTGCACACATTTTAAAGTTGTCCGTGTTGAGAAACATTGACCAATAGCATCTCTTGTGCATTCATTTTGAAGTGTGTGTTGGCAATTTGAAGAAATAGCAATGTTGGTTCATTAAAGATGAACAGGCCTGTTTTCCTTCTTCCTTGGAAATCTACTTGTCTGTAACAAAGATCTCCGTTAATTATTTATAGGTAGAATTTGCAATCAATAGCCGGAAACCCATTTTCCTCATCTTTAATTTCACCTAGTTTAAATAGCTTCCTGCATGCCCACCTCAAAAGAGGGGGAATTATTTTATTTATTTATTAATCACATTTGTCCAGCTGCCCTTGACACAGTAAAATGACTCTAGGCAACCATGGTGCACCAGAAAGTACTAATAGATATATTTAAGTCCTAGTTTCCACTTTGAAGTTGAAATCTGTAGTTTAGGCTACAATTTACAAGCCAGGACTGAAAGCCCTATTTTGATATCATTTGAAAACCAGGATCCAAGTTTAAAATGTTATTTGTGCTATGGACATAATTGAGATTGGGCAAGCTATGCCATTATAGTGGTATCATCGGTCTAAAAGTCTCAACTGGTTTTAAGATGCTTAAGTCTTAAATCAATGGAAACCAGCCTCAAGCATAATCGTAATTTTCCAGAAAACTTCTGCATCCCACAGAGATTCCATAGCAATTTAAGAATGCAGAATTCTCGCCTCACAATTAGGAGGCTGTGAGTGCGATCCTAGGTAGAGGCAGATATTTTTCTCTCTGGGCACAATGAGAATATATCTGCTGCGAACTCTGCATTGGCGACAGGAAGGGCATCCGGCCAGTAAACACTCAGCTCCATTCAGTTGCCCCGACTCCACCCCGCAAGGGATTACGGGATCATTAAAAGACAACAAAAAAATTAAGAATGCACCAGTTGTTTTGCAGGTGAGCATTGGACCAGTCTCGTCTTGCATTTGTTGATTTAAAACAGAATACAATGCCATCAATAAAGCGATAATTCCTGTGCTCTAAAATTAACGAAAACAATAATTTCCTTATGGTACGTCTCCATTCGGCAGCAATATCCTCCTCCGTTCACAGACTGGGCTGGGGGTGTTAACTTCACTATAATAAAAGCCGTGTTTCATTAGAAGTCTTTTAAAGATCCTAATCTAATCATCACCCACTGAAGGAGGTGTGGGCAGAGAGGCCAGGCGAGCAAATGTCATAAATGCAAATTAAGTATCTGTTCATTGCAAACTCCACAGGAGTTAATTTGTCTGGTGGAACTGTTCAGGGACAGTTAATTCCCTACAGCAGGGCTTGCTAAACCTCTGTAAATGACCCCAAACTGGGTTAAAAGCGGGTTTTCTTTGAGTAACGAAATATAGGTAGTCCTCGACTTACAACAGTTTGTTTAGTGACCGTTTGAAGTTACAATGGCCCTGAAAAAAGTGACTTAGGACGTTTTCCTCGTGGACACGTGATCAAAATTCGGCCTCTTGGCACCTGATTCATATTTATGACGGTTGCAGTGTCCACGGAGGTCATGTCTCACTTAGCAACAAAAATTTGGGGCTCAATTGTGGTTGTAAGTTAAGGACTACCTGTACAAACCCGTTTTCCATCACAACAGGGGCATTTAAACTCAGTAAAGATTGCCACAGCTACAAAATATGTTTAAAAATCTCCCAGAGTATTCTAATTCAGATGAAAATCAGTGAAATTGTCAAAGGTTAATTTGTTGAAATGGTACAAAGATCGTTCAAAGATACTGTTTTCATAACACAAGTACAGGTAGTCTTCGACTTACAACAGTTCGTTTAGTGACCGTTCAAAGTTACAATGGCACTGAAAAAAAGGGACTTACGACCATTTTTCACATTTACGAATGTTGCAGCATCCTGTTACCAACTTACCAACTGTTACCAACTCATTTACTTAACAACTGTGACAAGAAACGTTACGAAATGGGGAAAAATTCACGTAATAAACGTCTCACTTAGCAACGTAAATTTTGGGCTCAATTATGGTCATAAGCAGGGTGGATTTGATTTAAATCAAGTCGATTTAAATCACGATTTAAATCATGATTTAAATCACTAGTAAAAAGGCTTGATTTAAATCAACTCGATTTAAATCACAATTTTTAAAGAGCAGCTGTCATCTCTGTCCCTCAGCGGCTCCTCCTCTGACCCGCTGTTGACTCACTGACAGTCCCAATATTGCAGGATATACAGCCTCCATTTCATGCTGAATAAACTAAATTATTAATGTATCTTAAATAGAAAACTATCTTTAGATAGATCTTTACTCCCAAAGCATTTTATTAAAATAAAATTGATAAAATAAAAAATAAAAATCCGTTTTAAATTTTAAAAAAATCCGATTTTTTTTTTAAATCATCAATTTTTATCCACCCTGGTCATAAGTCAAGGACTAGTTGTAGTTCTCAAGTTACAACCATTCGTTTGGAGAATGTTCGAAGTTACAACGGTATTGAAGGAAGGGATTTACACCCAACTGGTCTTTAAAGTTTGATAAAACATTTTTGATAAGTGGTTTTGCCTAATGAAGGAGAAAGTTTGGGAAGCCCTACTTTAAAGCAGCGGCTCCCAACCTTTGGGGCACCCGGGACTGGTTCCACAGAGAGAGGTTTTTCCGCGAACCCAAGGGGATGTGGTTTCGTGTGTTGCCTGCATCCCACGGATGGGGCTTCGCTTGTTTACGCAGCCCGGTTTCTGGCGTGCCGTGCAGGGGTGGGTTCCTCCCGGTTCAAACCGGTTCTCCTGAACCGGTAGCGACCCACTGGTGACATCACGATGACTTCACTGATCCGGTTCGGTCGGTGCCGGTCCGTGGGTGCCGCCATCTTTTTTTTTAATTTTCGAAATTTTTTTGAATATTTTTTTTTATTTTATTTTATTTATTTTATTTTCCTTCTGAGTATGCACAGAAGCTGAGTTCCGGCACTGTGCATGCAGTCGGCATCTTGTTTTCGGCTTTTTTTTGGGGGGGGGATTTTTCGTTACTGCGCATGCGTGAAGCGTGGGCGCGCCCACGCGGCACGGGAGGGAGCGAACCGGCAGCGAGATAAGTTGGAACCCACCCCTGGTGCCGTGGACCAGTGCCGCTCCACGGGACCCCTGCTTTAAAGGGTTGGGTGGAGAGGGCTAAAAATTGAGAATTCACACTTGCCTTCCTCCATGGGATGGCTTAAGCCAGCTTTCTCCATCGGGGATTCCCTGCAATGCATCTTCTAGCTATCTTGGGCAACCAGGATGGGAGGTACAGCTTGACATGTCCAGATGGAAAATATTTGCAGAATGTTGCTTTGAGCTAAGAGCAAATAACGTATCAAAACCTCCTAGTTATCTTACTCGTATGTGAGATAAACACAACTGTTGGGCGGTTTCGACATTCCTCGGCCCTGTCCTTTTGATACTGGAATGTAAATTGATCCTTCCCTTTTTTCTTTTTCCCTATCCCTGTTTTCAAACCTCAATTAGCACTTTCACTACCTCGGCTTGTTGGCAGATTTGAAATACGTTTGCTGGGCTGTCATTAACTCCTGCAACTAATATTTTCTAGGGTCTATTAAAATTCACTTTCCAGAATGTCTGGCTCTAAAGCTCGGAGATCAAAATCTTCCCAACTATGATGGATTTGGAGATTGTTTCTGTGCCTTTCTTCTGCGTTTGTGACATTTTTATATCTTCTTTCCACTATAAATCTTAGTGTTTGTTGTCCTATCTTGCATCAAACTTTGCATCAATGTTCTTTTCTCATTTGTGCAGTTTTCTTAGAAACATAAAACCTAGGGCTGGAAGGGACCTTGGAAGCTGGCACTTTATAGAACATAGAATCACAGGGCTGGAAGGAACCTTGGGAGGTCTTCTAGTCCAACCCCCTGCCTCAAAGCACAGGAGATCCTATACCATTTCAGACAAGTGGCTGTCCAGTCTCTTCTTAAAGATGAAGCACCCACAAGCAGTTCCACTAGTTAATTTTCCTCACTGTTAGGAAGTTTCTCCTTAATTCCAAGTTGCTTCTCTCCTTGATTAGCTTCCATCTATTGTTTCTTCTCTTGCCTTCATTCATTTAGAATGGAGTAGAGCTGGAAGGGACCTTGGAGGTCTTCTAGTCCAGCCCCCTGCTCAAGCAGGAGAACCTATACTGTTTCTGACAAGTGACTGTCCAGTCTCTTCCTAAAACCCTCCAGTGATGGAGCACCCACAATTTCTGAAGGCAAGCACACACACTGATCAATTGTTCAATTAGGAAATTTCTCCTTATTTCTAGGTTGGTTCTCTCCTTGATTAGTTTCCATCCATTGCTTCTTGTCCTGCCTTCAG
>QLTV01003959.1:1497315-1512914 GCA_003457575.1 Thermophis baileyi | reverse complement strand
CCATTACTCCAGGTGTGGTCTTACTAAGGCTTTATAAAACAGTACTAATACTTCACGTGATTTCAACTCTATGCCTCTGTTTATACAACCCAGGACTGTATTAGCTTTTTTGGCGGCTGCTGCACATTGCTGGTTCATAATCAAATGGTCATCCACTAGGACTCCAAGGTCCCTCTCACAGTTTTTGAACCAGGTCTCGCCTAATCTGTACTTATACCTTTGATTTTTTTTTTCCCTGCCTAAATGTAAAACTTTGCTTTTCTCCACATTGAAATTCATTTTGTTCAAGTCTATCAAGATCTTTTGTTCCTCAGCTTACAACCACAATTGGAATCAGAACTACCATTGCTAAGCAAGGCAGTGGCTGAGTCGCTCCTGATTTTGCAACCTTTTTAAACCACCATTGTTAAGCAAACCACTGAAGTTGTTAAGTGAATCTGACTTCTACCATTGACTTCCCTTGTCGGAAGCCAGCTAGGAAAGTCACAAATGGCAATCACACAATCCCAGGATGCTGCAACCATCGTTGCTGGTTGCCAAGCACCCAAATTTTAATCATGTGACCATGATGCTTTCCACAAATGAAACAAACAAAATGCTTTAAAAAGTTACTATATGTATGTAGTTGTTTACCAAGCACATCTAAATTATATTAAAGTAACCAAAATATCTTTACAATCCCCAAGGCGTGTCACAACTTTCGAGCATCCCTAAAGTTTGGAAATTGAAAGTCGAAAAATTTGACACAGCCTACCAGTCCAACAAGGACTGTGTAAGTCATTTTTTTTTTTAAATGTAAGTCATTTATTTCCAGTGCCATTATAACTTCAAACAGTCATTACACTAACACAATGGTTCTCAACCTTCCTAATGCCGCGACCCCCACCCCGCCCCCTCCCCGTACGTGATGAGGTGACAAAGGGGGCGTGGCACCAAGATGGCGGGCTAGCGCGCGCTTAGGCTACCCCTGTGAAAGGGTTGTTCGACCCCCAAAGGGGTCACGACCCACAGGTTGAGAACCGCTGCACTAACACAATGGTGGTTAATTGTGTTAACCTGTTAACTTGTAACCACATAATCATATGGAATATTGCTGAGGCTGTACCTTTTTGATCTGACAACTGTATCTGTCAAAACAAAAGAAAAAGAAAAAGTACAACAGGAAGAGTATGGTAGGTTGTTTGTTTAATATTTCGAAATTGTTAACATCTCTAATTGCCATTGCTACTACCCTGGGTAGAAGAGTGACCTCTGCAAAATTCTTACCAATCGCTACAGCTGTTAGAACCATCTGATTCCACCCTCAAGCTATTAATTGTAAGCTGCTAATTGTTTTAGGGGTTTCTTCATTTTTAAATTGCATTTCTATGGTTAATTGAATATTAGTAGAATATTATATTATATGCTGGACTTCTAATGTGTTTTGTCTTGGACTGTAAATAAATTTGGATCATTTAAACTCAATCTGTAACAAGCCCATTTTTATTCGGAGGAATCCAGAACTACAAGTATGTCTTGTAATTTCCCCAAATTTTCTCCAGCTTGAGGCATTCACACCAGCCTCCACAGGTAGTCCTCGACATACGACCACAATTGAGCCCCAAAATTTATGTTGGTAAGCGAGACATTTGTTCAGTGAGTTTTGCTCCATTTTATCACCTTTTTTGCCACCATCAAGTGACTCACTGCAATTGTTAAGTAACACAGTGAATCTGGCATTGACAGTGATTCGCTGTGGCAAGAAAGGTCATAAAATGGGGCAAAACTCACTTAACAACCGTGTTACTAATTTAATAACTGCACTGCTTCACTTAACAACTGTGGCAAGATAGGTCATAAAAAGGGGGCAAAATTCACTTATTCGCTTAGCCACAGAAATTTTGGACTCAATTGTGGTCGTAAGTCGAGGACTGTAAGAACTTGCCTCTCCTCTCCGTTCAAGAAAGTAGAACTCTTGAAACAATTGGCATTTCAAAAGGAAACTTTTATTGAAGGAAAATGATAGCAAGACAAGAGGAAGCAGGACTACCTGTATACACCAGGTGCCAAGCGTCTGACTTTTGATCATGTGACCATGGGGATGCTGCAACGGCCGTAAATGTGAAAAACAATCATAAATCACTTTTTTCAGTGTTGGTGTAACTTCGAACGGACATTAAACGGACATGGTTGTAAGTCAAGGACTGCCTGTATAGCTTACGCATTGTGCAACACAGCCACTACATCACAGCTATAGTATAGTAGAGTAGAGTAGGAGTAGGAGTAGGAGGAGGAGTAGGAGTAGAAGGAGTAGAGTAGAGTATAGGGGAAGGGAGGGGAGGGGAGGGGAGGAGGAGGAGGAGGAGGAGAGAAGATGGAATGGAATGGAATGGAATGGAATGGAATGGAATGGAATGGAATGGAATGGAATGGAATGGAATACTTTACTGTCACTTTGAATGTACACTAATCGGCATACATTATAATGAAATCACATTGCATACAGCTCTCAAAGGGTCTCCACCTCTAATAGAAACATAAATATATGTTTATATTACACTGAGCCAATGACAATGCTTATTATTCTCCCACTTCCCTGTAAAGCAACACCCCACACGGGGTGGCCTCTCCACCTGTCCCCCATGCCAGCCTTCCCCAAGCAATGCCACCCCACCCAAAGGCCCGCACTTCCTCAGGGGTCAGTCCCACCGAGCAGCCTGGGATAAGAGAATGTGCTATTCATAGCGGCTGCGTTATTATGTACACAAACTCTCCAGCAACAGGCATTGCTTGGTAAATAAAGGTAATTATTAGATAGCGTTATAGCAAAGGGCTCTGCAACGCTATTATAAAGCCAGCGCAAATGTTCCTACTTCCCACTCTCCCACAATTGGGCCCGAAGCCAAAACGCCAATAATTATATTTTATCGCTGTGTAAACCAACTTCAACGCTTCATTAAGATACAGAAAAAAGTACAGAGGCCGTTTCTGCTCTAACAGGTAGCACGCATCTTGGCTTGATGACTTCGGTGTCTGACCCACATGGATCCACCTCTTCAAACAAGTGTATTTTTCACAAACTTTCAACTTGTGAACCACAATTGGGACCGGCGCTCCCGTTGCTAAGTGAGGCAGTTATTAAGCGACTCCCCCCTGTCGTTAAGTCACTCACATGGTTTTTAAGCAAATCCAGCCCTAATTATTATTGCTGCAACAGTTGTAAGTGTGAAGACCAGTCATAAGTCACTTTTTTCAGTGTCGTTCATAACAGCTGTAACCTAAGGACTATCTGTATGTTGGGGAACATTCATCCTTGCGTTACCGGGTCACCAAGATGGCTTATGCCTTTACCACAGCTTCAACTGCAGTTACCAACAAACAAACCATCTTCTAATCACCCGAGTTCAGCCTTCGTCAACCTGGTCTTTTCCTGGCTCCATCGGAACTAACAGCTTCCCATCCGGTTTGGAGAATATTTATTGCTCTGATTCAGAGGTGAAATCCAGTAGGTTCTGACAGGTTCTGGAGAACCGGTAGCGGAAATTTTGAGTAGTTCGGAGAACCAGCAAATACCACCTCTGGCTGGCCCCAGAGTGGGGTGGGAATGGAGATTTTGCAATATCCTTCCCCCAGGAGTGGGGAGGGAATGGGGATTTTGCAGTATCCTTCCCCTGGAGTGGGGTGGGAATGGAGATTTTGCAATATCCTTCCCCCAGGAGTGGGGAGGGAATGGGGATTTCATAGTATCCTTCCCCTGTCACGCCTACCAAGCCAAGCCACGCCCACCAAACCACACCATGCCTACCAAGCCATGCCCACAGAACCAGTAGTAAAAAAAATTGGATTTCACCACTGCTCTGATTACTAAAACATAAATATTTAAATAATACGTATTTTGAAACAATAAAAATAATAACCACTAACTGGTCACAGGAGTACAACTACCACTAGCATTGCGTGCTTGTTTATATTGTTTGTGTTTAGTGTTAAGTTTGCTGCCACCCTAAGCATCATCAATCGGTAGATAAGGAGCATATAAATCCAGTAACTAAATTAAAAAAAAACCTTGGTGGTTTCATTTAAAACACACACACACCCAGACAAGCAAAACTCTGCAATAGTAAGGAGAAAAGTGTCACACCTTAAAACAGACAGCAATAAGATTGTAGGTTGTGTGTTACAATGCTTTTGAAGCAGAGATGCCTTCTGTTTTTAGCAAAGGAAATATGGTAACATGAGATCTAGATGACATTGCCACCATGCACAAAACCAAGTTTACCATAAAGGGCCATCTTCCCATAGATCAGTGTTGGGGAACTATGGCCCTTTTATGACTTGTGGACTTCAACTCCCAGAATTCCTGAGCTAGCACTGGCTCAGGAATTCTGGGAGTTGAAGTCCACAAGTCTTAAAGTTGCCAAGTTTGGGGACCCCTGACATAGATCAACAGTAGAAGCTACTCCTTCAGTCTGTTTGAATGAATGGTAAAACTATGCAATTCTGGTATTTCCATTTTTGACCAAACAAGGAAATCCTGATTATCTGCATCCAAACAGCCCAGGAATCTTAGTCTCAAAATGGGTGATGTTCTTTACTTGCTCTCAAGCTGGTATTCCAGCAAACATGATTAAGCAAAGCAAACATGATTAATAGACTTCCCAATTATGGGTAGTCTTCAATTTACGATCGCAATTGGGACCGGATTTCTGGTCATACATCATTACGGTGGTAAGTCAAGGCACACGTATGACAGGACTCAATTTTATGATTTAGTTTTCCAGCAGTAGTACTTTATGGGCCATAAAGCACCTGTTCCTGGCCCGTCGTAATTTCAAACGGTCATTAAGTGACCAGTCATAAGCAGAGGACTAACCTGTATTATTTATGCAAAGGGAAGATCAAAGTGGTACAGCTGGTGAGCAAAAGATGTGTCAACAACACCCAATTTTTGTACAAGTAAATTCATTAATACAATTAATATACTTAAACCTCAACAATCATATCCAGTCTCCCCTCTCCTCCCTCTCTCTCTCCCCCTCCCTCTCCCTCTCACAATCTTACAGAGATTAAATTCAAACTACTGAGTCAAAGTCTCATTCACACAATCTAGTAAGCCACGTGGTTGTTTTGCTTGTGTGGTTGAGTGACCTCGTTTATTGCGGTTTGGAAACCGCAATTTATGATTTAGTATATGGTGCCAATCCAGTAAGCTGAACTGAAACTAAATACGGTTTAGCATGATTTTGAACACAGCCAACAAAGAGCACCAATGAAATAGTTGAAGTTGAAGACTAAAAAGTGCCAGGGGGGGAATGTTTATCACCAACTAAGCATGCTTCCTAGGCCAAAAGAAATCCATGCAGGATCAGAATAACAGAGTTGGAAGGGACCTTGGAGGTCTTCTAGTCCAACCCCCTGCTCAAGCAGGAAACCCTACACCGTTTCAGACAAATGGCTGTCCAGTCTCTTTTTGAAAGCCTCCAGTGATGGAGAACCCACAAGTTAATTGTTCTCACTGTTAGGAAATTCCTCCCTAGTTCTAGCTTGCTTCTCTCCTTAATTAGTTTTTATCCGTTGTTTCTTGTCTTGCCTTCTGGTGCTTTGGAGAATAAGTTGACCCCCCTCCTCTTTGTGGCAGCTCCTCCAATATTGGAACAGTGCTATCGTGTCTCCCCTAGTCCTTCTTTTCACTGGACTAGACATACTCAATCCTTTTTCTCAAAAAGCAAATAAAAAAAGAGGAAGAAAAGGCCTACTTATGAAAAGGCATTTGAGGAGGGGCTTCCAGGAAGCCCACACCCAAAAGGGAGACCAGCATCCCAGGGTGAAGGAGAGTTGAAGTTATCCATTAACCACAAACAAGAATGCATTATCTGCAAAAGGTCACTGCTAAGAGGGGAGTGTTATATTTTCACAAAAGGGGACCCCCCTCCATCGCCAGAGAAGGAAAAATCAAGTGCAAACTTCAATTTAGGCCCACCGAGAGCTTTTGAAACGTTCAAAGGCAAAAGAGAGGCAGGGGATCTTCAAAAGAGGCAAAAGCTTTCAGGAAAAACTAAAAAAAAAATAATCTGAATTTTAGCCCGCCGAGATCACGTTAATAGCTCTCCTGCCCTCCAAGCATGATGGGCTACAGAATTTTGCATCTCATTCAGCTGAAGGGTACCAGCTGTTAGAAGAGCTGTTTTGCTCCAAGAAAATCAGAAATACAAGTAGTCCTTGACTTACGACCACAATTGAGCCCAAAATTTCCATTGTTAAGTGAGACATTGGTTACATTTGCCTCATTTTACGAATTTTCGTGCCACGGGTGTTAAGTGAATCACCGCAGTTGATAACTAGGCAACACGATTGTTAAGTGTATCTGGCTTCCCCATTGACTTTGCTCGTCAGAAGATCGCAAAAAAAAAAAAAAAAGTCACATGACCTGGGGACACAGCGACCGTCATAAATATGAACCAATTGGCAAGCATCTGAATTATGATCTCATGACCACGGGGATGCTGCAAAAGTCGTAACTGTGAAAAACGGTCGTAAGTCACTTTTTTCAGTGCCGTTGTAACTTTGAACAGTCACTACATGAACTGTTGTAAGTCGAGGACTAATCTGTATCTATTTTTTAGCTTACCGGTTTATGAACATGCATTGGGGAACATGTGTGTTATGTAAAATACACCGCGGTGTGAGTAAATAACCACAACATTGGTGCAATGGCATTGTTATACGCATATGGCATCACCGAAATTTGCTTAGGGACATTGTTGGCTGGTAGCTCACTTTAAAAAAAAAAAAAATACAGTGGCATCTTCTACTAATTCTAAATCTGGCTTTCTCTAAAGCCATCTAATTGTTAATTTTCAGTTTTAATCTGTGCCTTAGGCCGGCGTTTCACAACTTTGGCAACTGAGAAGTATGGTGTTCAGCTCCCAGTGTTCTCCAGCCAGCTATGGATGGAAATTGCACAGATTAAAGAAATTTCCTCACTATACAAAATCCAGGGAAGAAAAGTCATCCTGCAGGGATAGAAAGAAACTAAGGCTGAGCAGGCCAGCTGCCAGAAGTTTTTTAAAAAATAATAATTCTTTCCCCCCCCCCTTTTTTTTTTTTAAATTTTAAGGATCATCAAATCCGTATGTCAAAATGGAGCGACATATCCATTTCAACAGGTTGTCCATTTCAAGGTGAGTTCCTTTTATGCACATCTTACAAAACCTCTCCCCTTAAAGGTATACACCGTCATAAATCATTAGATCCTTTAGTGCAGGGGTGTCAAACTCAATGCCGCAGGCTGCATCTGGCCCACGGGGTGCTTAGATCTGGCCCGCGGGGCTGCCCTGGAAACAGCAAAGGACCGGCCCGCGGAGCCTCTGCCAGCGAAAACGGAGTTCACGAGGGCCGTGTGTGGCCCTCCCAAGCTCCATTTTCGCTGGCAGAGGGTTGCAGGAGGCCGTCGCGGCCGAAAACGGGGCCTGGTGGGGACACGCACGGCTCCCCGGGCTCCGTTTTCGCTGGCAGTGGGCTAGCAAAACGAACTAAAAACAAAACAAAAGGAGAAATGTTTCTTCCCCTTTTGCATTTGAGCATGCAAGAAGGGACAGGAAAGGAGAAAGGGAAAGAGGAAAGACAAAGAAAAAGGAGGAAAGATGGGAAGAGAGCAAGGAAGAAAAAAGAAGGAAAGAGGGGAAGTAAGAAGGAGAATGAAGAGGGAGGAAGGAAGGAAGGAAGGAAGGAAGGAAGGAAGGAAGGAAGGAAGGAAGGAAGGAAGGAAGGAAGGAAGGAAGGAAGGAAGGAGATTATAATGAAAGTGAGGGAGGGTCTGAAGGAAGTCCTGCCTTAGCTCTTGGCCACCACAGGTGTCCCCAACACAAGTGATGTTGGCCATGCCCACCCTGGCCACGCCACACCCCCTGAGGTCAAACACAAGCCCTCAATGAAATTGAGTTTGACACCCCTACTTTAGTGCTTTTCCACTCCCACCATTGCTCAATATAGCAGTTGATAGGAATCATTAAAGGGAGATCCAACCGAGAACCCAGGAGAAATTTTGCGACTGTGAGAAAAACTAATGGAACAGTTTGCCTCCCGGAGTTGTGGGTGCTCCATTGCTGGAGATTTTCAAAAACAGACTGGACAGCCATTTGATCGGGGTACAATAAGATCTTCTGCCTTGAGCAGGGGTTTGGCTAGAAGACCTGTAAGGTCCCTTCAAATCCTATGATTCTATGTTCTACGAAGTGCCAGCAGCTGCCTCCTGAAATATGGTTTCGCTTAAAATCTTGTTCAAATTCTCTTGGTGCCATCTGAGGTTGCATGAATGCAGGAAAAGGTACTTTTGCAATCTGCAGACAAATTTCAACTCTGGAAGCCCCTGCGAAGAAACTGAGGACGACGATGATATATGTCCTACTATTGGCCAACGGATCTCAATGGAAGATACAATAAAGGAGATTGAATGGCGTGTTAAATGTGGTTGGCAGTCATTTGGCAAGCTAAGCGTAATTTTCAAGAACCACCTCTTCCTATGCCTGAAAAGTTTTCGATCAGTGTATGCTACCTGCTCTAAGATATGCCAGCGAGACATGGACACTAAACTCACAATCGATACAAAAGCTACGATGGCACAGAGCCATGGAAAGATACATGCTTGGCATCACCAGACAAAATAGAAAGACCCACACATGGATTAAGAGCAGAGGTCTCCAACCTTGGCAACTTTAAGCCTGGAAGACTTCAACTCCCAGAATTCCCCTTTGCTGGCTGGGGAATTCTGGGAGTTGAAGTCCTCCAGGCTTAAAGTTGCTAAGGTTGGAGACCCCTGGATTAGAGAACAAACAAAAGTGTAGGATGCCATCAAGAGAGTCAAAGAATTGCAATGAAAATGGGCCGGTCACATAGCAAGAGGAGCTGATGGCAGGTGGACCAAGGCAGTCCTAGAGTGGATCCCCTTTGATCCACGAAAGAGACCTAAAACAAGATGGATCAGCAAGTATGGCGGGCCCAATTGGCAAAAGAAAGCTCAGGACCGTATTGCTTGGAAACATACGGAAGAGGCCTTCATCCCGCAGTGGATAGACGATGATGAATGATGATTAAAGAAAATAGTCAGTCCTCAACGGAAGCAAATCCGAGCATTTTGATGACTTTATCCTTTGGGGTTTAAAAAGGTTAGGTTTAAACTTTGCCTGGTTTTGTGCCCCGGTGGTTCTACATCAGTGAACACCATGGCAGTGTTTTATTTACTCTAGAGAAATACAAAATGACTTCAAATTAATCCGTCTCTGATTAATGAATTGCTCAGAATTCATAATTGCATCCCTTCTCCACAGGCTGCCCTGAGCTGGGCCATGTCTCTGCTGGGGGTATGTGTGTGTATGTGTGTGTTGTGCTCACACGTGTGCTGCTATTGAGGCTGTGGCTGGGCTGTAAAACTTCTGTGCACACGCGGCATATATTTGCACACGCAATATTGCACCCAGGCAACGTGCTGAAACCAAGGCAGCAAAATCAGGTGTGAAAAAGCCACAGACAGCCAGGGGCAGTGTGTGCAGGTACGTGCGTGTGTCAAAAAGAAGCACGCCCGTTTTTACACAAATATTTGTTGTCTCAGGGTAATTAAGAATCCAACAGGCTTTGCCATCTTCCCTGCCCCCTCTTCACACACACACAAAAAAAAACCAAACCCTTGCAGGATGCCAGTGGCTGTACATCCAAAATGCCAGAACGGCGGCATGCCCAATTTGGCAACAGGATAAACCTGGCAATTGCCATGTGTGGGGAGCTAGTAAGGAAGTCATGCCCAAACTCTGTGCCAGGGCACGCCATCGTGCCATAAGAGGACAGCCCAGCTGTCCTCTAGCAAAACACACCGAACAAGCTGTTGGTGATTTGCCAGCCTGGTTTGCTAGTCTCGTCTGGCTTCTTTCTCCTTGGTTTCTAAAGAGGACTGAGGCGATTGTGCCACGTTTCTGCAGACAGACATCAATCCGCCCGAAGCAGAGAAATCCCCTCCCACATGGGGTGTGACTACCAACCTCCTGCTCCTATAAAAACAGGACACACAGAAGCCCAGAAGAGTGGGTGGGCTCCTGAAGCAAGGGGTTTGCACCGTCTTGCACACTGCTTCTAGTCTTAAAATACAGGAAAACAGCACCCACGCTGTCGCTCTGGCATCCTGGGAATGTTCTGTGACACAGGAAGGGGTTGGGGGTACATTTAGGGCAGGGGTCCCCAACCCCCGGCATCGGGCCAAGGCATGCCAGGAACCTGTCAGCGCAAACAAGTGAAGCCCCATCTGCGAGACGCAGGCAGCACGCGAAACCATGCCCGCTCCGGTCCACGGAAAAACCTTTCTCCACGGAACAGGCTCCCGGTGACCCAAAAGGTTGGGGGGGGCTGCTGGTTTAGGGGGACAAAAAAGGAGGAGGGAGATGGCCAGAGGGGACACTTAGCTACAACAGGGGACCTGCAACCAGAACAAGCAGGAAGATTGGAGCGATGGAACAAAAATCCATACTGTTTAAGTGAAACCCAAAGCAATAGAAAAACAAATACAGATAGTCCTTGACTTACGACCTCAACCGAGGCCAACATTTTTGTTGCTGAGCGAGGCAGTTGTGAAGTGAGTTTTGCCCCATTTTACGACCTTTCTTGGCACAGCTGTTAAGTGAATCACTGCAGCTGTTAAGTTAGTAACACCAGGGGTGGGCTTCAAAAATTTTAGCAAGGGGTTCTCTGCCCGGTTGCTGGGTGGGCGTGGCCATGGTGGGCGTGGCCTAGTTGGCCTCCTGCACCATGGTGGGGGGAGGGGGCGTTTTTGCCCTCCCCGGGCTCCGGAGGCTTTCCTCGAGCCTCCAGGAGGGCGAAAACGGCCTCCCCAGGCTCCGGAGGCCCTCTGGAGGCTGGAAACAGGCCCGTTTCCGGCCTTCCCGAACTTCCGGTAGGCCCATTTTTCGCCCTCCCCAAGCCTCCGCGTGCGCCCTGCACTTACCTGCATCCAAAACGGGCCGTGTGGGAACTCGGAGGGGTGGGTGGGGCCAGCCAGAAGTGGGATTTGGGGGTTCTCTGAACTGCACAGAATCTTAGCTAGAGGTTCTCCCGAACCCCCAGCAGCCCACCCCTGAGTAACACGCTTGTTAAGGGAATCTGGCTTCCCCCACTGACGTTGCTTGTCAGAAGGTCGCAAAAGAAGATGACATGAGCCCCGGGACGCCGTCATAAATATGCAACCGTCATAAATATCAGACTCACAATGAACCGTTGTTATGTCGAGGACTACCTGCAGTATCTGGCACTGGGGGGGGGGTGTCTTTTGCCAACTTCAAGAAAAAGGTAGCGTCTACTTGGTAGAGAGGTGATCAGCTTTCTTAAGCCGGTTGAAATACTGAGAAGATATGATGGGCTATTCTAGAGCAGGGGTCTCCAACCTTGGCCACTTTAAGACTTGTGGACTTCAACTCCCAGAATTCCTCAGCCAGCAAAGCTGAAGTGCACAAGTCTTAAAGTGACCAAGGTTGGAGACCCCTGCTCTAGACCCAAGATAAACTGCTGGCTTATCTAGCCCCCCCCCCAAATGCTCTTCAACACCCCAATGCATCTTTATCTCTTTTTTTCCCCTCCACACATACGTACTTTCCAAGCAAAAGATGGAGCTGCAGCACAATTTTTTTTTCCCTTTTCTAAGGAAGCTGAGAACATCCAGGGGTCTTCCAGAAGCATATTTAGAAAATTAGAAGCTCAGGCTTGTTTGAAACCATGTCTGATTCTATTTGTTTATTTTTTAAATTAATGGCATTTTTAAAAAAAAATCAAAGCCAAGAGAATTTGTCAAGGGAGGATCTGTCGGGGATGACACTGGCGTGTGTGTGTGTGTGTGTGTGTGTGTGTGTGTGTGTGCACCCGCGCACCTTGGAGTCAGTGTTGACTTGTGTTGACTACCTGGACAAGGTTCCTGCATTTTCTTGGCACTTTGTGGAGGTCCTTAGCCCTTGACATCTTCTTCTGGATGAGAGAGAGGGACTGGTCCAAAGTCACCCAGCTGGCTTTACGCCTAAAGTGGGACTAGAACTCACCGTCTCCTAGTTTCCAGCCTGGTACCTTAATCAAAACTAACAAATTGGCTCTCTGACCCTTCTCACCTACCAGAGTTTGAACTCACATTGAAATTGCATAGAGCTGTGTTGAATTCCTGGTTGTGTGGCAGTAACCAGATCATTAACATTTACTACTAGACTGTGTTTCAGAGCAATTTCCAAGGATAAGTTTGGCCAATGATAGACAACTCTAGATGGGAAAGGGAAGGAAGGACATAGAATAATAGGGTTGGAAAGGACCTTGGAGGTCTTCTAGTCCAATCCCCTGTTCAAGCAGGAGACCCTATATCATTCTGGACAAAGGGTTGTCCAGTCTCTTCTTGAAAACCTCCAGTGATGGAACACCCACAACTTCTGGAAGCAAGTCGTTCTACTAATTAACTGTTATCACTGTCAGGAAATTCCTCCTCATTTCCAGGTTGGATCTCCCTTTAAGAGTCTTCCACCCCTTCTTGTCCTGCCCGCAAGTGCTTTGAAGAATATGCCTATCCCCTCTGCTCTTTGACAGCCCCTCAAGGTACTGGAAGACTGCTATCATATCACACCTAGTCCTTCTCTTCCTTAGACTAGACCAGGGGTCCCCAAACTTGGCAACTTTAAGACTTGTGGACTTCAACTCCCAGAATTCTCCAGCCAGTTATGCTAGCTGGAGAATTCTGGGAGTTGAAGTCCACAAGTCTTAAAGCTGCCAAGTTCGAAGACCTCTGGACTAGACATACCTAGCTCCCTCAATCATTCATCATCTGGTTTAGCCTCCAGATCCATCATCATCTTTGTTACTCCCCTCTGCACTCTTTCTCTGTGTTTTCTTTCTTTCAAACT
Organism: Thermophis baileyi; assembly: GCA_003457575.1. Classification (NCBI taxonomy): domain Eukaryota; kingdom Metazoa; phylum Chordata; class Lepidosauria; order Squamata; family Dipsadidae; genus Thermophis; species Thermophis baileyi. Next base: position 1,500,024 of record QLTV01003959.1, on the reverse strand, counting down.
CTTCCTGCTTCTGAGAAGCTCAGTCTCAGAAGCAGAAGCTACAACCATATACAAACTATAATCCAACAGGTAATTCACCAAGTAACGATCCCCAATCAAGTGACGAGCAGGTGCCACATGTCTTTTAAGACCTTGGGTCTTTCAACACCTCTAAATAGTACAGCATTCCACCCTGGAGCAGAACCCCATGTGTGCATGTGTGAAGGACCAGCCCTTCTTTCTACACCAATCCATCACGTTCCCAAGAGGAATGCAGCCACAGAGGCCTTGTGACTTGAGGTGCTGACAGCTAAGAGGCTGTGATTATTCCATTTATCAGTTCCTGGTTTTAAGGGGACCAGGTCACAAGACAAGTCAATCCAGCTTTAAATTGATCCGATCTGTTAGAACAAGAGTGCCAAAATCCAGAAACTGGGACAAAGCAAGCTTGCATTAGCTGGGAATCATCAGAGTTGTAGTCTGAAGCCACAGCTGATGGCTATCAGGGTGAGGTTGATGTGCTGAGCCATTTGAGACTTACACCCACAGGCAACAACTCTGTGAAATCTTTGGAGCAAAGGAACTTATCCCAAAACATGCCCAGAGGCTCTATGGCAAGATTTCCCAACCCTGGCAACTTTAAGACGTGTGGACTTCAACTCCCAGAATTCCCCAGCCGGCTGGGGAATTCTGGGTGTTGAAGCCCACACGTCTTAAAGTTGTCAAGGCTGGGAAACCCTGCTCTATGGTGTGAAAAAGACCAAGTCATTTACAGCTTGTCAAATATCCCCTATTCCACCTGGATCAAGGTAGGACTGTGCAGAACTTCACCTGCAGGAGAACCGTTTCTATGGGATAAGTAGAATGGGTTTATTATGCCATTATTGCCATTATTAATCACTTTATCTGGTAATCTTGGCTAAACCAGCTAACCCAACTTCTTCAACCTGAAGATCAAGGGCTAGATTACAACTCCCAGCATCCCCAGCCTCTCCGTTAGGGGCCAAGATATTCTAAAAGCTTCTAACAGGGGTGAAATCCAGCAGGTTCTGACAGGTTCTGGAGAACCGGTAGCGGAAATTTTGAGTAGTTCAGAGAACTGGCAAATACCACCTCTGGCTGGCTCCAGAGTGGGGTGGGAATGGGGATTTTGCAGTATCCTTCCCCTGCCACGCCCACCAAGCCATGCCCACCAAGCCACGCCCACAGAACCAGTAGTAAAAAAAAAATTGGATTTCACCACTGGCTTCTAAGCCAATAATTTGGGGGGTTCATCAAACTGGAAAAGGATGTTTGAGCTGTTAATACAGTATCTGGGAATTAATCTATTAGGATTACAAAGTGGGATAGAGCTGTATTTGGGGGTTTTTCCCCTTAAAAATAATTTTTTAAAAGGAATGTAAAACTGCCTTGAGCGTTATGTAAGGAAAGAAAATTTGCTGTTGCAGAAATAAGTATAAGTTGCCCAGCTCGCTGGGGAAGGTTTTCTGCAGGTAATTTAATGCCCAGAGAAGAAAACAAAGCAAATTACACACCTCTCCAGAATAGCTGCACCAACCTCTTCTTCCTTTAGGCCAATTTCAGACAATTCCAGTCTCTTTTAAAACTGGTAGTGCAAGATTTTCCCCAGTCCTTTTCTATCTGCAGGTCAAAACTCTCTTTTGTTGAGCTATATCCAAGTAAAGGTAATCCTTATTTAGTGACCATTTGCAGTTACAATAGGGATGAAGAAGGTAACCTGACAACCAATCCTCATTTTTATAACCTTTGCTGGTCTGTAAAGCAAAGCAAAGTTGAAGTAAGATCGCTTTGTTTAACAACCATGCTGCTGGTCCCAATTCTGGTTGCTAAACAGGAACTACCGGCACTTGTATTTTTCTTGAGAAACAAAGACGTTAGCCACTGCCTTCTTTTGGAAGTCTTCTTCACCTTTCCGATCTCCCCTCCAAACCCTGTTTTTACTTTTTTTAATTTTAATCCATTTTATAATTGTAACTGTTATTATGTATTATTTTATCTCTATGTAAGCTGCTCGAAGTTGCCTGAACTGTGAGGTGGGTGGCAAATAAATTTGAAAAATGAAATGAAATTTAAAAAGGTGAGGGTAGAGGGTAGAGGGAAAAGGGGGAAGGAGGGGGAAAGAGGGGGAAAGGGGAAAAAGGAAAAAGAAGGAAAAAGGAAAAAGAAGGAAAAAGGAAAAAGGAAAAAAGGGGAAAAAAGAAAAAAGGGGAAAAAAGGGGGAAAAGGGAAAAAAAGGAAGAGGAAGAGGAAGAGGAAGAGGAAGAGGAAGAGGAAGAGGAAAGGAAAGGAAAGGAAAGGGAAGAAGAAGAGGAAAGGAAAGGAAAGGAAAGGAAAGGAAAGGAAAGGAAAGTTACACTCCTAAGTTTATTGGTGGTTGATCTGTTTTATGACAGTTACAACATAAACTGTAATGGGCAGGCTCCATTATGGTTGTATTTTGAAGACTACCTATAGTAAATTTACCTTTCCATATCTAATTTAAGAGAGGGGGAGGTTGCATGCACATATACACATACACATATACAAACACACACAAACACCCGATACACTTCTCCCAACTCATCATTTCATCACCTAGCCGGCACATTTGCAACATGATCAAACTTTCAATCCCATGTTGTGCACATTCTAGTTGAAGGGCAATTAAAGTTTGCTTAACCCCCTTTTTTTTTCCAAAGCAGAAACAACCTTACAGGGGTCTCTCATCTC
>QLTV01003959.1:1445972-1478208 GCA_003457575.1 Thermophis baileyi | reverse complement strand
CGCCACCCCTCACCCCCACCCCATTTCATCCGCCCAGCACGAGAATGACTAAGCTGATAAAAATTCCTAGCCAATTATAAACCCACTTAAAGAGACAGGCAACAACCCCTCCTTCCCCACTGAAAATATACACACCGCCGATCTCTCGCCATCCTATTACTGGACGTTTCTATTCATAGGAGGAAAAACTAAATGGATACCTCAAGTTTTCATCCGCCCCAGCTGGATCTGTGTGTTGCCTTTTTGAGACCCACACATGCTCCAGATCATTTTAGAAGCCATCGTTGCTCCGGGATCTAATCCCTTCTTTCTTATTTAGAAGCATTTTGCAGGCTGAGCTTTCTTTGATGGGACTTAAAATTGCAAAAAGGAGGAGGCATTTGTGGTTGTTCGCGGAGCTGGAATCAAGCAATGCAAAACAGTCCTTCAACATGAACCGTCAAAATAAAAATAAGTATTAAGGGACTAATCGTTCACTTCTCTGAAGATGAAAGAAAAGCAATTTTTTCATGGACATCTTTTCTTCTTGTCTTGCTTAGTTTAGTTTTGTTCTTCTTTTGTTTTCCTTTTCTTTTTCCTTTCCGAGTTTGTGTTTTAACTTTGGGAATAAAATATAAACATTTATTTTTTTAAAAAAAAGAAAGCAACCCTTTTAAATACAGCCTCAGCAGCAGTTAATCTAAAAATAGAAAGATGCCTTTGCAAATCTTTTGCAATTTAAATATTCTGCAGCAAGCAAGGGCTCGAACTTTTTACTTAGCCAAAGTACCTGAAAAGTACACACTGAACTCTAAAACAATTCCCATAAAGAAATAAGACTGCGCTTCAATGTATTTCAACCATAAGGTCAACATTTCCTCACCTGAGAGGTACAGAACAAAATATATCTAAGAGACGCTTAGGACCGCTCAGTACAGACCACAAGCTTATTGAAAAATAACACTGCTCTAGATAAATGAGTTGCAAAGTTGACTGCTTTTTCATGTCACTTCTGCAGAAAGCTAACATATTTAAGGATTCTAGTCCTCTGTGATTTCTGACAGTCTGGTTTTCCATATGTGGGAGTGTGATACAATATTCCTAGCATAGGAATATCCACCTTCAGACAACACGGAAAAAACCAGGAATACATAGGCTATTGAAACGTAATTCATGTTTTTCATGTGTAATCACAGTTAAAGGGTTCCAAATGGACTGTCATTTCAGGGTGAAGCTCTCTGGAGCAAGCTTCAAATTCGTTTGATCACTTTTAGTGAAGATCTGTCTTGAGCAAACCAAGATAATAAACAGAATAACAGTTGGAAGGGACCTCAGAGGTCTTCTAGTCCAACCCCTGCTCAAGCAAGAGACCTTGTATCATTCTGGAGAAATGGCTGTCCAATTTTGGACTATTTTCATTTGTATTATTATTCGTAGTAGTATTTGGTGCACCGTCAGCCAGACGTTCAAACTGGGTTTGGTATTTCCAAGGACCTGGAATAAGCAGTTGTGGATGTTTAATGGTGTTAAGAGGTATCATTGCGGGATATAAGCTGTTCCGAGTCAAGCTGCCTTTTGCAATTGACTGGTGGTGATTTTGTCAATGTCGATGGTGTTCAAGTGGTGATCCAGAAGTTTTGGGATTGTACCCAAGGTGCCTACCTCCATTTTGCTTTCTTGTGCCACAGTTGTTTTTACTTCTATTTGCAGGTCTTCGTACTTTCTGATCTTCTCCAGTTCTTTCTTTTCTATTCTTCTATCTCCAGGTACTGCCACCTCCTCCTCTATCCAGACTTTTTTTTCTTTTTCTTATTGACAATTGTTATTTGCAATAATATTTGTAATATTGTTATTATTTATACAATTTTGGACTAGAAGACTCCAAGGGTCCCTTCCACTCTGGTATTCTGTATCCTGTGTCTCTTCTTAAAAACCTCCAGTGATCAAGCACCCACAACTTTTGGAGGCAAGCCATTCCACTGAACATCTACTGATTTACTTTATTTATTTACAAAATTTATATTGCCACCTACTCACACATGGCGACTCAAGGCGGCTTACAAGGACACAAAAGCACAATATAAAAGAAATAAAAACAAATAGAGAAAAATAAAATAAAATAATAACCCCCCACCCTGGTGACAACACACTTTCATGCCAGCCATTTAATGGGCTCCATCCCACTCTGGGTTTCCCAGGTCCACTGGCAGAACCACATCTTCAGGGCCTTCCAAAAGAGTGTTAGAGTGGGGGGGCCAGTCTAATTTCCGGAGGGATGATGTTCCAGAGGGAGGGAGCCACCACGGAGAAGGCCCTTCTTCTGGATCCTGCCAGATGTATCTTCTTAGGGGATGAGACCCACCACATTCCTTGCCTCCCTGATGTCTGTATTAGATGGGAATCACACCCGTTACCAAGTTCTGTTTGTTTGTTTGTTTGTTTTAACAAACAAGAATTGGCACAGTAACTTTGGCCCTTGGGATCCTTCTCCACTTGGATTTCATTAAATTAGAAACTGAGGCCACAAATACCCTTTTTATTTTATTTCTAAGGATATTGCTTCCTCTCCATCACCTCTTTCCCCCCCCCCCCTAATCATCTTGCTTCAGAATTCGAACGCTTGGACACAAATGTTATCCCAGTTGAGTCTAATGGGCGAATTACTTAACTGTAGTGTTTGGATTTTGACACAAGAATCATTACAGTTATGATTTTAAAGTAAGCTTTGCAAGAGGACTGGTCCCAGGAAATGTTTTAAAAAATTAAACAGTGGTTTTAAACAGTGGCAGTCCGGTGTTAATTTGGAAGCCTGCTTATCTATGGTTAAGACCATCAGAACGTTGTCTTCTGATAAATGGATGTTTCTAACTGATTACAATTCCCGGGCAAGTCTTTTTTTTTTTTTTTCCCTCAAACGGCCAAGATCCACGCTTACAGCAGCTTCAGTTTTTTTTTAAAATGTGCGTTACCATGGTCGTTAAGCAAACCACTTGGTCGTGAAGTGAATCCATTCTCCCAAATGAGTTTTGGGTGTTTTTTTGTTTTTTTGCAGGAAACTGACAATAAATTTCAGAACGAAAATGCTGTAGATTGTCAAGCACCTGAAATGCGATCATGTGACTATGTGTGATTGTGAGCGTGGTAGTCATATCTTTGAGGACACGTCAGAGGTAACTTTTTGAGGGTCCGTTGTAACTTTAATCAGTCATTAAGCAACTGGTCATTAAGCGAGAACTACCTATACATTTTTTTTTCTTGAAACACGTGAACGGGAACATTTCTTTCTGACAATAAACTATTAACAGAAGGTCTAAATATTTACAAAATCAGACTCATAAATGAAACACCCCAGAAGGTTTTTGTTATTAACTGAACAGGATTTCGTTCTTGGTTTCAGAGTCAACAATTGGACAATTTAAATACAGGTAGTCTCAACTTGTAATGATTCATTTAGTGACCGTTTGAAGTTATAACAGCACTAAAAGAAGTGAGTTATGACTGTTTTTCACACTTATGACCGTTGCAGCATCTCCATGGCCACGTGATCAAAATTCAGGCACTTGGCGACTGGTTCATATTTAGGACGGCTGCAGTGTCCCAGGGTCATGTGATCCCCTTTTGCGACCTTCTGACAAGCTATGGGGAAGCCAGATTCACTTAACGACCGTGTGATTCCCTTAACAACTGCAGTGATTCGCTTAACAATTGTGGCAAAAAGGTCATAAAACGAGGCAAAACTTAACGGTGCAGCTTAGCAATGGAAATGTTGGGGTCAACGGCAGTCGTAAATCGAGGACAACCTGTAACCTCATTTGCAAATCAAGAAACCACACACACACACACACACACACACACACCGAAAGATGGGATTCATAGGAAGATTGGAAAGCAACTCAAGAAACCATGGACTCCTTCTGAACCATCATTGGGAAAGGCCCCTTTCCTGCTTTCCCACATTCCTTGAAAACAGAGGGAGCTATCCCTCAGGCTTTGGCCACTCAGCATTTGCAAGACTGGCATTATTACCAATAATGCAAGATTGCTTATTTAGTATCCTATGACTATCACTAAGTGTTGTATCTTATGATTTACTATGATCATGATTTATCACTTATTGCTTGTATGTACACTGAGAGCTTATGCACCGGAGACAAATTCCTTGTGTGTCCAATCACACTTGGCCAATAAAGAATTCTATTCTATTCTATTCTATTACATTTGACATCTGTCTGACATTTTTTCCACAATTTACCACCTCCCTGTCTCTTGCCCCAAGCCGCTTCTCACATTCTGCACTCTTATTATCAAGCCTACCACAAAGTGTAAAAAAACAAAAACAAAAACCCTCCTGAGAACTGGCAGCTCAACCAAGGAGAAGACCCATCCCTCCCTCCCTCCCTCCCTTCTCTATCCCTCTCTTCTCTCTCCCTTCTCTCTCTCTCTTCCTCCCTCCCTCTCTATCCCTCTCTTCTCTCTCTCTTCTCCCTTCTCTCTCTCTCACTCCCCCTCCCTCTTCTCTTTTCTCTCCTCTCTCCCTCCCTCCTGCTTCTCTCTCCTCTCTCCCCCTCTCTTCTCCCTCCCGACCTCTTTTCTTTCTCTTCTCTCTCTTTTCTCTCTTCTCTCTACCCCCTCTCCCTCCCCGGTTATCACTCACAGCATGAGACAATGATCTTCACTTTGGCAGTGAATTTGGAGAAATCAAACCATCCAAGAGCCTTGATCCGGCATTCTTTCCTGCTTCTAACATTTGCATTCCGAACTGGCAAACTTTGAGCAAACTTTCCCATTCGCATGGCCCAAAAGAGCAGACCTTCAAATCCAAGGACTGTGTTTCCCTTTGCAGTAAATTTTGGGGGTGTCACTCAGTTACTTATTGTGTTGCAATGAATTGGAAAACAAATTGAGCTTCTTGTATCGGAAGAGTAAATTGCAACTGGTTCCACAAAGGAAGCAATACTTTTTTCCCTCAAATCTCTACTCCGTCCATTTTTTTCCATAACCGCATTTCTGTCAGCATTTTTTTATTAGATGGGTTTTTTTCTCCACCCATCCCTCTTATAATATCATACTGTCTGTCATACATGACTGTCAATGTCTCAGTCATGAACCACAATGCCGGGATACAGGCAATCCTCGACTTACGACCATAATTGAGCCCAAAATTTCTGTTGCTAAGTGAGAGAGTTAACTGAATTTTGCCTCATTTTGCAACCTTTCTTGTCGCAGTTGTTAAGTGAATCTGGCTTCCCTGTTGACTTTGCTTGTCAGAAGGTCCCAAAAGGGGATCACATGACCCCGGGACACTGCAACCGTCATAAATATGAGTCAATTGCCAAGCATCTGAATTTTGATCACATGACCCTGGGGATGCTGGTATGGTTGTAAGTCATTTTTTTTAGTGCTGTTGTAATTTTGAACAATCAGTAAATGAACTGTTGTAAGTCGAGGATTACCTGTATTGGACAAAAGGACAGGATAGAAGTTTGACCATAAACTGTCACTCTTTATAATGTGAAGTTTTATTTGCCTTGAGCTCCACCCTGGATACCTTCATGGGGACATCTGAGAAGGAGAGAAGTAACCTGGAATTAAGGAGAAACTTCCTAACAGTGAGAACAATAGCAATAGCAATAGCACTTAGACTTATATACTGCTTCATAGTGCTTTACAGCCCTCTCTAAGCGGTTTACAGAGTTAGCATATTGCCCCCAACAATCTGGGTCCTCATTTTACCCACCTCGGAAGGATGGAAGGCTGAGTCAACCTTGAGCAGGTGAGATTTGAACCGCCGAACTGCAACTAGCAGTCAGCTGAAGTAGCCTGCAGTGCTGCACTCTAACCACTGCGCCACCTCGGCTCTTAACCAGTGGAACAGCTTGCCACCAGAAGTTGTGGGTGGCTTCATCACTGGAGGTATTTAAGAAGAGACTGGACAGCCACTTGTCTGGTTGAATGGTATAGGGCCGTGATGGCGAACCTATGGCATGCGGGGGACAGGGCGCATGCGGGAGACATGCGCGCATGTGCGGGGGAGGAGCACGGGCGCACATTGCATTATGGGTGCACGTGCACGCTTTTGGCACGCGACAACAAAAAGGTTAGCCATCACTGGTATAGGGCCTCCTGCTTGAGCAGGGGGTTGGACTAGAAGTCCTCAAAGGTCCCTTCTGGCGCGGTGGTTAGAACGCAATACTGAAGGCTAATTCTGCTGATTGCTGACTGCCAGCAGTTTGGCAGTTCGATTCTCACCGGCTCAAGACTGACTCCGCCTTCCATCCTTCTGAGGTCAGTAAAATGAGGACCCCATATTGTTGGGGGGAATATGTTGACTCTGTAAACCGCTTAGAGAGGGCTGTAAAGCACTGTGAAGCGGTATATAAGTCTAAGTGCTATTGCTATTGTAAGTTCCCTTGACACAGTACTCCAAGTATGGTCTTACCAGCGCTGTACACCTCTGCATCTAAACAGATCTTTGCTGGACAAATACCCCTGTAGCCCTCCTCCTCTCTCCTCTCCTTAAAGAGATAACTTATCTCTTTTCAAAATTGCAAATGTTTTTTGGTATCTTTCAAGCTTCTGTGCAAAGCAGGAGTTCATCCTTCTCCTTCTCCCTCTCCGATAAGCAATGTTGGCCCACCAGGTCAGTGGAGAACTGCAATTAAGATATGCAAACCGCAGGCTTGGGGGCAAGGAGGGGAAGAGGCAGGGACTGACCATTTGGCCATTATGACCGATAGGTATTTACCATATTTGTGTCAGGGTTCCAAGCAATCTACCTGCCTCAGAGTTTTTGCTTGCAATGGATCTATTACTTGGAACCTTGACAATCTGCATATATAATTTGATGATTATCTGGACCTTTTGTGATAATCAAGGGTTGCAAACAATTATCTTCTCTTGACGGTTTCATCTTTTTTGTTTAATTTATTTACAGTTTGCCTGAAAAACAAAGAAGACGAGTTTAAAAAACAATTGCCTTGGTATTCTCCCACCTTCGTTTCGCCACCAAAAAGCATCTATTTCCCCATTTTCAAAATTCTACTGATGTCAAGAGTTCCAAGAATGTGTAATTACACTGTAATTATTCAACTCCAAAGCAACCTGCTAGCTAAGATGGGCCTTCCGCAGGATTGCCGTTTATCAGATTACAGATTAACAGAGTTGAAAGGGACCTTGTAGGTCATCTAGTCCAACCCCCTGCCCAAGCAGGAGACCCTACACCATTTCTGACAAATGGCAGTCCAGTCTCTTCTTGAATATCATCGCTGTTGCAACTAAGCCAGCATAAGAACCCAAACTTGGCTAGTTCACTCCAAACGTCCACATCTCACAATATCCAATATCACTGGTTTGAGACCGGCAGCTATACAAATTGAATAAATAAATAAAATCCTTTTTAGAAAGAGTAACTAAACGTTTACTTGGTTTTCTGCATAACTGGCTTTCGGTAAAACCGAAACCATTAGTTTGCTTGCCATTTGCTTGAATTTCCCTTGACCGCTACCAAAACGGTCATAAAATGAAGTCAGTCACATGGGTGATCCAATTTACAACCATCACAATAGATAACCATGATGGGCAGCCTCCATTATGTCGTAAGTCGAGCACTGTACTGTACTGTAAGAAGATTCAGTTTATTAACAAACAAGCAAAAGAGTTTTTGACAGTGAAGTCTTAAATGTTTCTCCCTCAGTCTTCTTGAAAAATTACAGGTAGTCCTCAACTTACAACAATTCATTTAGTGACCGTTCGAAGTTACAACGGCACTGGGAAAAAGTGACTTATGGCCGTTTTTCACACTTATGACCATTGCAGCATCCCCATGGTCACGTGATTTATATTCGGATGCTTGACATCTGACTCACATTTATGACAGTCGCAGTGTCCCGGACTCATGTGATCCCTTTTTGCGACCTTCTGACAAGCAAAGTCAACAGGGAAGCCAGATTCACTTAACAACCATGTTACTAATTTAACAACTGCAATGATTCACTTAGCAAATGTGGTAAGGAAAGTGGAAATATGGGACAAAACTCACTTAACAAATTCATCACTTAGCAACATAAATTTTGGGCTCAATTGTGGTCATAAGTTGAGGACTACCTGTACTGTGGGAAGATACTCTTCTAAATCTCCAAACTAGCCCCACTCTCCTCACAAACACCCTAATTTCCCCAAATACAGGTAGTCCTCGACTTACAACCATTCTCTTAGTAACCGTTCAAATTTACAGCGGCCCTGAAAAAAGCGACTTATGACCATTTTTCACACGACCGTTTCAGCCACCCCATGGAGACATGATCAAAATTCAGATGCTTGGCAACTGCTTCATATTTACGACGGTTGCAATGTCCCAGGGTCATGTGATCCCCTTTTGCGACCTTCTGACAAGCAAAGTCAATGGGGAAGCCAGATTCCCTTAACAACCGGGTTACTAATTTAACAACTGCAGTGATTCACTGAACAATCGTGGCAAAAGAAGTCGTAAAACGGGGCAAAACTCACTTAACAAATGTCTCGCTTAGCAACAGAAATTTTGGGCTTAATTCATAAGTTGAGGACTACCAATATTCAAATAGCCACATCACTCCACTCATCCATGTCAAAACATTTCCCAGGGCCAAAGCTTCCCATAACAACCAAATACCGGTATATTAAGGAAAGGTGCAGCCAGCAGGAACACCAAGGATATGAACGTTTTTAAAACCAACCCCCAAAATCTACAGATCCTTGACAAAAACATTTATCCTGCTCCAAACTGGGTCAGGCTGACCCACATTTCTTTGCAATGTTACGTGCTGAGAGGTAGGTGTTAGCATATTGCTTTAAAAATATTTTTCCCCCTCATTCTTGAGAAAAAAGTGGTTTCCCTACCATTGCAAAGGGCTCCATTTCAGGAAGATATATATATATTTTTATCCTCAGTCTCAATGATCACCTTTTCAGCTTTTGCTTCTCTCAAAAGCCACGAAAGGATTCCTATCGTGGGCAGGGGGTTGGACTAGAAGACCTCCAAGGTCCCTTCCAGTCTTACGTTTCTATGAAATCAGACTGGTTTCTTTTTCAAGAAGGAAGCTGCTAATCTTTCCCCCTCAGTTTCAGAGGCCTGACCAGCCAGCACCAAACTCCGTAGAGTTCCTGGATGGATTATTTGATCACATATGTGTGGCATTTAACTGACACGCCCTCAAAAGGATAAGCAACTTTCGTTCAGGAGAACTGAATCTGTACAGAATCCTAGCCAAGCCTTCCCCATAGCAGGACCCTGGCTATTTCAGGCCCAAATTAAAATTCTGCTTCAAGAGACTCAATCAATCAATCAATCAATAGTATTTATTTGGTCAACGACCAGCAAAATTTGAAAAAAAAACAAAAACAGAGCGAAGTGAATGTTACATTCTACAGCTTATTCTGCTAGTTAGCATGTTATTATGTTTGTTTTTGTTCTTTTAAATTCTGAGACCTTTCTAGCCATGATTGCTTAAAACGTTTTCCTCATTTTGATGAAGGAAACAACAGAACTGGAAGATCAGCAGTAATCAACAGATCACAGTTAAAAAAACAAAGAGAACTCCTACATTTGCAAGGTTAGGTGAGATCCTTAGTCATCAAAATATTGCTTGTATTTGCTTAGAAGGAATATGGTCTAGTTTCCCCCTCTATCCAGTTGTGCCTTTAACTTGTCTGAATTACTAAAATCAAGCTTGTTTCCAAAACTGCTATTGTGGGGTTCTTGGTGCTCTCGGAGTGTGGTTGTTTTCTTGCAGACGTTTCGTTACCAAACTAGGCAACGCCATCAGTGTTTAGGACGTCTGCAAAAAAAACAACCGAGATCGGAGAGCACCAAGGACCTCACAGTTCAATCCTGAGCCACAAAGATTCTCTTCTATCGAAATCTACCATTCTTCATCTCTTGATAAGCTATCATGGAATTGTGATATCTACTGCAATCTGCATTCCCAGGATTTTACGAACAAACCAAACCCTCCTTCCTCAACCACAATCCAAAATACCTCCCTAAGAGGAAGAAAAGGATGAACAAGATACAGGGAACCGAGTTTTACAAAGTGATACACACTAGTTAAGTGTGGCCACTTAATCATGGCTTATTGAGTAAGCATAGCTTAATTGTGGTTTATTGGGCAAGTTTGGTCTAGTGGTTAAAGCACCAGGCTGGAAACCGGGAGACTGTGAGTTCTAATCCTGACTTAGCCATGAAAGCTAGCTGGGTGACTTTAGTCCAATCACCAGGAGACCGTGAGTTCTAGTCCTACCTTAGGCATGAAAGCCAGCTGGGTGACTTTGGGGCCAATCACCAGGAGACTGTGAATTCTAGTCCCGCCTTAGGCATGAAAGCCAACTGGGTGACTTTGGGGCCAATCACCAGGAGACGGTGAGTTCTAGTCCTGTTTTAGGCATGAAAGCCAGTTGAGTGACTTTGTGCCAATCACCAGGAGACAGTGAGTTCTAGTCTCTCCTTACGCATGAAAGCCAGCTGGGAGACCTTGGGCCAGTCCCTCCCTCTCAGCCCACCTCACAAGGTTGTTGAGGGGGAAACAGGAAGAGGAAGTTGTGCCGGATATGTCTGCCGCCTTGCGTTATTTGTCAAAATAATAAAGATGGGATCTAAATCAATATAAATGTAAATAAAACTGAAGATGCCACAAGGGGACAGAAATCACACATCCCTACTTCAGAGCTACAGAACCTTTGCGGACGCCGATCGAGAGAGCACGGTTCTTTTTAACCTCGTCCACGTGTTACCCAGGCCAACCCAAAGCGTGTTTTGGGGGTTCAGACATTTGCTTGCTTGTTACAGCTTCCCTTGTGGGTCCCTGCAGCATTCCACAGGCCAGAAACGCACACCCAAGCCGCAGCTTATAAATATTACAGAAGGAACCAATTCAGAACCAGAGGCATTTCCCCCCCCCCTTTTCCCATTCATGCCCGCATACTTCGCATAGATTCAATATTTTGTAAAGGACAAAGAACGTGGTCTGACGACCGAAGGAGGAGACCAGAGACCGGGATGGGGAGGGGAGAGGGGCGCCTTGCAATTCACTCGGCCAAAGCTGACGGCACAAGATTTTCAATTGACGTAAATAGCTGCAAGGATTTTAAAATCAAACCCTTGCTTTAATTCAGCCGCACGCCAGCAGCCAAGGGGTCGTCCTAGATGGCCGTTTTGTTTGCTTGGCCTGATGCAGACGCTGAATCCAAACACCAAGGGCAGTTCCCAATTACAGAATTGTGCTGCAAAGGGACACACAAAATGGATCCTCACTGCAGGAGAGAGCTGCATTTCGCCAGTTTAAAACTAAGTTTCAGTCCTCCACTTACGACCACAACTGAGCCCCAAAATTTATGTCGCTAAGTGAGAAACTGGTTAAGTAGGGTTTTGCCCCATTTTTACGACTTTTCTTGCCAGGTTTGTTAAGTCAATCGCTGCAGTTATTAAATCAGTAACCCGTTTGTTAAGTGAATCCGGCTTTCCCCGCTGACTTTGCTTGTTAGGTGGTCGCAAAAGGGGATCACGTGACCCTGGGACACTGCAACCGTCATAAATGTGAGTCAGTGGTCAAGCATCCAAATGTAAATCACGTGACCACCAGGATGCTGCAAACGGTCGTAAATGTGAGAAATGGTCATAAGTCACTTTTTTCAGTACCGTCGTAACTGAACGGTCACTAAATGAACTGTTGTAAGTTGAGCACTGCCTGTATATCCATATTCCTTTGGAGCCCTTGGGTGACCCCCAACCCCTAAACGTTCCTTGCATTATCAAAGGTTTTGCTTTGCAATACATTTATGGGCAATAACATTTAAATATGGCCTAAATGAAGAATTTTAAAACATATGACAGGGATAATTCTTTAGTAAGGTCTCAGAGCTCCATTTCACTTCTACGATTGTCCCTGGGACGGAGCCAGAAGCATTTCAATGTTGTTTCTGAACACTTCTATCTTGCTTTTTAGTCCAGAAATATTGTATTCTAAACAGCATGACTAAAAAGAAATAAAGTAAGAGTGGGAAAAATCAAAGAATCAGTTTTTAAAGTCAGGTCCATCAAGTAACAAGCAGTAGGGAGAAAGCAGAGCTGCTTAACTCGTTCTTTGCATCAGTCTTCACGCAAAAAGAAATTATAGCCCAACGTACCAAAAAAAAACTACTGTAAAAGACAAACTAGAAATAAAAATTGAAATAAGCAAGAAAATGGTAAGAGAACACCTATCTGACCTTGACGAATATAAATCACCGGGATCTGACAGATTACATCCCAGAGTTCTGAAGGAAGTAACAGATGTTATCTCAGAACCATTGAACCATATCTTTCAAAAATCCTGGAACACTGGGGAAGTACCAGAGGATTGGAAAAGGGCTGATGTGGTTCCCATCTTCAAGAAAGGGAAAAAACAGACCCAGGAAACTACAGACCAATCAGTCTAACATCAATATCTGGGAAGATCCTGGAAAAGATAATCAAGAAACAGAACAGAACAGAACAGAACAGAACAGAATAACAGAGTTGGAAGGGACCTTGGAGGTCTTCTAGTCCAACCCCCTGCTTAGGCAGGAAACCCTACACCACTTCAGACAAATGGTTATCCAACATCTTCTTAAAAACTTCCAGTGTTGGAGCTTTTGGAGGCAAGTTGTTCCACTGATTAATTGTTCTAACTGTCAGGAAATTTCTCCTTAGTTCTAAGTTGCTTCTCTGCAGTCTTTCCTGAGTCTCAACATCTTTTTTACATCGTGGCGATCAAAATTGAATGCAGTATTCCAAGTGTGGCCTTACCAAGGCATTATAAAGTGCTATTAACACTTCACGTGATCTTGATTCTATCCCTCTGTTTATGCAGCCTAGAACTGTGCTGGCTTTTTTGGCAGCTGGCTCATATTTAAATGGTTGTCCACTAGGACTCCAAGATCCCTCTCACAGTTACTACTATTGAGCAAGGTACCACATATACTGTACCTGTGCATTTTGTTTTTCTTGCCTAAATGTAGAACCTTACTTTTTTCACCATTGAATTTCATTTTGTTAGATAGCGCCCAACAAAATGAAATTCAATGGTGAAAAAAGTAAGGTTCTACATTTAGGCAAGAAAAACAAAATGCACAGGTACAGTATATGTGGTACCTTGCTCAACAATCTGCGAACTACTAGAAGCAAGGTTTCATGAGTACGTATGTTTATGGGCATCATTTATTATTAAAAAGCACGTTCCATCCTTCCATTAAATTTCCCATTTAATTAGATTCTTTGCTGGTCTTCCGTAAAATCAGCCTATAGTGTGAACAGCACTGCCTGTAAAAGTACTGCATCTCAACCAGCAATATAAATCATATTTTCATACCGAAGACATTAAGAAGTTATCAGACACCAGCCAGAGATGGGCACAAATTAAAAGCTCTGGCCAATAAAGATGGTTTTTTGTTTTTTGTTTTTGCTTTTGTTGCTGGCATACCAGATGGCACACTGGGACACAGGCCCACAAATCCGTAAAAAAAAGGAGATGTGGTTTTATCGATGCATTATAGGCGTGCGCCACTTTTTCTTGAAAATGCAAAGTTGGGCGGGGAGTGTTTGCCTCCCATTTATTCCCAAGGAAATTCAACCTGATCCAAGCGACTCTGATACAGGGAGCCCTCGAAGTATGACAACGGTAACGGAGCCTGCCCATCATAGTCGTAAGTCGGGACAGCCATAAAAGATTGTACAGCCTCTTTTGAAAGTGGTTGTTAAATGGAAGCCACTAATCAAGCAAATGCTGCAGTTGTTAAGTGGATGCAGTTGTTAAGCAAACTCATGGTTTGGTATGGGTTCAGATTTGCCCAAAACTGGAAGTAAGTGCTGTTTTTTTTACAAAACTGTTGTAAAACACGTTTTGTCAAAATCTGTGGGACGCTACAACCAACCATAAATGCAGTTATATTACAAAGCGTCCGAACTTTGGTCATGAGAGGAGGGGCCAAGTAGTTCCAAGGTAGGTCCATCATAATTTCCAATGGTCGCTAAGCAACCAGTCGTAAGTTGAGGACTACCTGTATTTCTTAACCATCTACAAAAGACAATTCTCACACTCAAAAACAGCATTTAAAAAGGGGGCTGCATTTTCCCCTCATTTTTTTTTCTACAAAGATATAGGCCCATCTTGGAAGATTATCGTAAAATTTATTAGGACAGGTTCAGCTGTTTTATACAAAGCAGATTCCATTAATGTTTATATTGCCACCTAGTTAGGAAGTTTCATACAGGTAAGTCCTCGAATTATGACCACAATTCAGCCCAAAAGTTCTGCTGCTAAGTGAGACATTTGTTAAGTGAGCTTTGCCCCGTTTTACGACCTTTCTCGCCAGTTGTTAAGTGAATCACTGCAGTTGTTATACTAGTAACACAGTGGTTTAGTGAATCTGAGCTTCCTCCTTGACTTTGCTTGTCAGGAGGTCATAAAAGTGGATCACACGACCCCAGGACACCGCAACCGTCATAAATATGAGTCAGTTGCCAAGCGGCTGAATTTCAATCATGTGATCATGGGGATGCTGCAATGGTCATTAAGTGTGAAAAACGATCAAAAGTCACTTTTTTCAGCGCCATTGTAATTTCGAATGGTCACTAAACCGTTGTAAGTCGAGGACTAATCGTACTTGGTCTCCTGGAGAATGCCAACTGTGCCAGGCTTTTCTCCAAGGCATATCCTAATTTTTCTTTACAATTTAAAGCTAAAACCCCAAAGCTGTGAGAAAAGGGGAGAAAACAAAGAACGGCTCGGCTCGCCTCGTCTCAGCAGCTGTGGCAACCTTCCAACCACTTCGCTTTTCCGGAAATCCGGAATTGCAACATCATTGCCCGCTGCTCCTGCCAAAAAGAGATGTACGTGGAAAGCAGTTGGCATCTTCTCTGCAGCCCCAGGAGGAGAAAAAGCACAGGGTAAATATTGCAGGATCAACCTTGCAACTGCCGGTGGGAACTTACCCGAAGACAACTACTCCAAAGGTTGAGGAGGAGGAGGAGGAAGTCACCAAAGTCAGCAGGAGGCACAATTCAAGCTTCCTCCCCACCCATTTAAAAAAAAAAATGAAGAAGAACACAAAGCCCTTCTTTGCACTTTTTCATCCAGTTTAATTATTCGTTACAAAAACGCCATCGATCGCCACACGGGCACTGTACACCAGCAGCTCGCCCTGCCCACTGCTGGCATTATTTCTGGAAGAGACGCATCCGGAAGGAAGCAAGAGATTCCCCCCCCCTTTTGTTTGCGATAACCAGCTTCTGCTCAGGGACAAAATTAAAACAACCAGTTTGCTCCAAAAAGAACTAAGTGTTCCCAAACGCAGCGTTCGCCCGCCCACTCGGTCTCCTTTAGTGGAAGGACTTGTCGAGAACAAAGGGATGCGAACACAGGTTTCCTGGGGAGGTGAGACTGCCAACCCTTCCCAAAGCAAGCAGCCAGAAGTAGAAATAAGGAGGACTTGCAACCGTGAAAGGCTTCAAAGCAAGAGACAGTGGTGGGATTAAAATAATTTAACAGCCCTAATGACCGGCTGGGTGGGCATGGCCATGGTGGGCGTGGCCGGCAGCACTCCTGCACCCCCCTGGCAGCAAAAATGGGCCGCGGGAGGGGGACGCGCCAACCCCCCCCACGCCCTGTTTTGGGCCTAGGAGGCCTCCCTGCACTTACCTGGGAGCCAAAATGGGGCGCGTGGGGACTCCTGGAAGGGGCGGGGTGGGGAGGGGAGGGGCCAGACAGCAATTTAACTACCGGTTCTCCCGAACAGGCCCGAACCGGCTGAATCCCACCACTGCCTAGACCTCCCTGAAGCCTCCTGGAAGTGAAAATGGGCCGCAGGGGGGGGCGCTGCACCCCCCCATCCCATTTTGGGCCTAGGAGGCCTCCCTGCATTTACCTGGGAGCCAAAATGGGGCGCGGGGGGACTCCTGGAAGGGGCGCGGAGGGGAGGGGCCAGACAGCAATTTAACTACCGGTTCGCCCAAACCGGCCAAATCCCCCCACTGCCTAGGAGACCTCCCTGAAGCCTCCTGGGAGCAAAAATGGGCCGTGGGGGGGGAGGCGCCGCACCCCCCCACCCCGTTTTGGCCTAGGAGGCCTCCCTGAACTTACCTGGGAGCCAAAATGGGGCGCGGGGGGACTCCTGGAAGGGAAGGGGAGGGCGAGGCCAGACAGCAACCGGTTTGCCCGAACCAGCCCAAACCGGCTGAACCCCACCACTGATTTAGAGAGGACTAGAGCAGGGAGAGAGGACATCTCCATCTACAGGTAGTCCTCAACTTACAACCACAGCTGAGCCCCAAATTTATGTTGCAAAGAGAGAGAGAGTTAAGTGGATTTTGCTACATTTTAAGATATTTCCATCATAGTTGGTAAGTGAATCACTGCAGTCGTTAAGTTAGTAACCCGGTTGTGAAGCGAATCTGGATTCCCCATTGACTTTGCTTGTCAAAAAGTGGATCACGTGACCCCGGGACATGGCAACTGTTGTAAGTTGCCAAGTGTCCACATTTTGATCATGTGACCATGGGGATGCTGGAATGGTTGTAAGTGTTAAAAAAAACAGTCATAAGTCTCTTTTTCAGAAATAGAAATAGAAGAACAGAGTTGGAAGGGACCTCGGAGGTCTTCTAGTCCAACCCTCTGCTTAGGCAGGAAGCCCTACACCACTTCAGACAAATGGTTATCCAATCTCTTCTTAAAAACTTCGTCTTGGAGCATTTACAACTTCTGGAGGCAAGCTGTTCTACTGATTAATTGTTCTAACTGTCAGGAAATTTCTCCTTAGTTCTAGGTTGGTTCTCCTCTCCTTGATTAATTTCCATCCATTGCTTCTTGTCCTGTTTTCTGGTGCTTTGGAGAATAGCTTGACTCCCTCTTCTTTGTGGCAGCCCCTGAGATACTGGAACACTGCTATCATGTCTCCCCTAGTCCTTCTTTTCATTAAACTAGACATACCCAATTCCAGCAACCGTTCTTTATATGTTTTAGCCTCCAGTCCCCTAATCATCTATGTTGATTTTAATGCCATTGTAACTTCGGTCACAAAATGAATAGCTGTAAGTTGAGGACTACCTGTATTCTCCAAAGTAGCTGAAGGCAGGACAAAAAGTAACAGGTGGAACATCATTAAAGAGAGATCCAACCTAGAACTAAGGAGAAACTTCCTGGCAGTGAGAACAATTAACCAGTGGAACAGCTTGCCTTCTGGAGTTGTGGGTGCTCCATTGCTGGAGGTTTTCAAGAAGAGACTCAACCTGGCCAACATCCCCAGCACTCCCCTGCCACCCTATCTAAACTCTCCTCTTGCAGAAGGAACCACCCAACTTTTCCAGTGTACATACTGCACCATACAGCCTGCTTACTTAAAGCACTGCCCACGGTCTCCCATAATATCTGTCCAGCTGATTGGATTTGGCACAGCTGGCACACGCCAAGTTTGATCGATTCCATCAAATCTTTATTATGGTTATAGACCAGCATGCCATCGATTAAACAGCGTTATCTATTGGGACCCTGGAGGTATGCCCACTCCGTAGCACCACCTTGGCAAGGGAGAATCAATCAAGCAGAATGGAGCTGAAGACCTTGGAGGTCTTCTAGTCAGTTTTGGTCACCACACTATAAAAAAGATGTTGAGACTCTAGAAAGAGTGCAGAGAAGAGCAACCAAGATGACTAGGGGAATGGAGGCTAAAACATATGATTAACATTTGCAGGAACTGGGCATGGCTAGTCTAGTGAAGAGAAGGACCTGGGGAGACATGATAGCAGTGTTCCAATGTTTGAGGGGCTGCCACAGAGAGGAAGTGGTCAAGCTATTTTCCAAAAGGCCAGACAAGGAACAATGGATGGAAACTGATCAAGGAGAGATTCATCCTGGAAATAAAGATAAAGTTTCTGACAGTGAAAATAATCAACCCAGTTGCCTTCGGAAGTTGTGGGAGCTTCATCACTGGAGGCTTTCAAGAAGAGACTGGACTACCATCTATCAGAAATGGTGTAGGGTCTCCTGCTTGGGCGGGGCGGGGGGTAATGAATATCGGGGTTGAACACTGTGGCTTCTTCGGGGCAAATATGTCTCCTTCAGAATAACAAAGTTGGAAGGGACCTTGGAGGTCTTCTTGGTGCAACCCCCTGCTCAAGCAGGAGACTATACTATTTCAGACAAGTGGCTGTCCAGTCTCTTCTTAAAAGCCTCCAGTGATGGAGCAATGAATGAAATCTTGCTTCATCATAGTTGCTGGATTCTACCATTATTTTTGATGTTTTCTTGATTTGATAGCAATTCCTTGGACTGTGGGGAGAGCTGCAGAATCACTGAGGATTTTAATAAATTAATTCTGTTGTAAGTTATTCACTTCCTTGCAACCATAGCGTGATGGAGGAGGCGTCACAAAAATGTTATCTTTAGCTTTACTGGGCTTAGGTGCTGTGGAGCATACAGATCCTAAAGTTCAGGATCGTGCTGAAAACAGTGAGACTTTGTTGTCTGTTGCCTCCTCCCCATCCGGCTCCTTTTGTCGCTCTTCTGCTCCCTTTCTTGTTCCTCCCGAGCAGAGTAAACAGGACGCTTCCTTTTAAACAATTGAACATTTATAATTCCCTTGTTTTTACTTCCAAAAGAGCAGCGGTTCCCCCCTCCCAGCACAGTGCTGGCAGTGATCAACTTTTCCTTTCTTGAAGTTCAGGCTCACTATCATGAGAACTTTTCATAACGTGGCTCTTGATGTTTTGCAGCATCTTCAAGAGTGAAGCAACTACAGATATTAAAGCAGAGTTGGAAGGGATCTTGAGAGGTCTTCTAGTCCAACCCGCTGCCTCAAGGCAAAAGACCTTATACAATCCCGGTCTAGAAGATTAACGGACTGGAGGCTAAAATATATAAAGAACAATTGAAGGAATTGGGTATGTCTAGTTTAATGAAAAGGACTAGGGGTGACATGATAGTAGTATTCCAATATTTGAGGGGCTGCCACAAAGAGGAGGGGGTCAACCTATTCTCCAAAGCACCTGAAGGCAGGACAAGAAGCAATGGAGAGGAGAGGAGAGGAGAGGAGCAACCTGGAACTAGGAAGAAATTTCCTAACGGTGAGAACAATTAACCATTGGAACAGCTTGCCTTCAGAAGCTGTGAGTGCTCCATCACTGGAGGCTTTGAAGAAGAGACTGGACAGCCACTTCTCTGGAATGGTATAGGGCAGTGATGGCGAACCTTTTTTTGCTCAGGTGCCAAAAGGTCGCGCGCGAACTTCCGGTAGGCCTGTTGGGTCCGTTTTTCACCATCCACAGGCTCTGGAGGCTTTCCTGAAGTCTGGGGAGGGTGAAAAACGGACCAACGGACCAACCGGAAGTTTGTTTCCGAACTTATTTAACTGCATTGAATTATATGTAATGGTGAAATAATAAGTCATTACTTATGAATTATTGCAGGACTATTTCCTATTCTTCAGTCCAGAAGACTTGAAATGTAACCCAGATTTCTCAGCTCCATGTCTCTTCAGGTTAGCTTTGGGGATGAAAAGAATATTTTTCAGGCTTTACTTTTTTCCAGGATTCATAAAGATCCATGACCAGCACACAATAGATGGTGATGTTTGGAAATACCTTAGGATCTTAAATCAAATTAATTGCTGATTCCATACGTCTTCTTGACATGTTTCCTTCTTCCTTAGATACTAGATTTTCCTTCTAGATATTTTTTCCTTCATCTTAGTTGGGTTGGGGCCACAGACTGGAGAATATTCACATGCAGTAAGGCATGAAGCTTCATGTTCATACTTTAATTTATGATAGACATGGAATTAAATACGGTAATCTGTATCCAGCCAAGCTCCAACTAGATAAAGAGTTTTCACTTCTCATATTTCATCACCTTCAAGAAATCAATCAGCAAAATGCAGAGCTTTGGCATCTCCACAATAACATTTCTTCCAAGATAAACTTTTCATATTAAGCAGGTTGCAATTACAAGGGGAATATTCGTTTTTTAAATGTATTTATTTGTTGTGTGTTTCTTTTGTTTCTGTGTATACCAAATTGTTCATTTTTATTTTAGGTCTGTCCGTCTGAAAATGGATTCATAAAAACTATTGGGTGACTTGAAAAAAATACAGGCAAGGGGGGGGGGGAAAGGCCAAGAGTTCAGACAATAAATTTTTACAGGAAAATGGATAAGTGTAAAACAAAATGTGTGGTCCATGCATCTCAACAAAAAATCCTTTGGGCTAACTACTTCAATTTCCATCTGTATAAAATAAGGTGAACAAGTTCCATTTATCTTAGAGAGCACATGAAACGGCTGCCAATGAGGTATTCTTTCCATTCTTAAAATATACTCTGTCAATGTAAGTCAACTTCTTCAAATCCATAGCAAGAAAAGGGATTCGGCTCTAGTCTCACACTTAGACTGGATATATGTTCTCCAAATCAGACACCCAGGAGACCCCAAAATTTGCCTTAAATGATAGCAGTGTTCCAATATTTGAGGGGCTACCACAGAGAGGAAGGGGCACCCGAAGGCCAGACAAGGAACAATGGATGGAAACTGAACAAGGAGAGATTCAACCTGGAAATAAGGAGAAATTTCCTGACAGTGAGAACAATCAACCCATGGAACAGAAGTTGCCTTCAGAAGTTGTGGGAGCTTCATCACTGGAGGCTTTCAAGAGACTGGACTGCCATCTGTCAGAAACGGTGTAGGGTCTCCTGCTTGGGCGGGGGGTTGGACTAGATGACCTATAAGGTCCCTTCCAACTCTGTTAATCTGTAAAGGATTGCAGGCTCCTTGGTGCTCTCTGGGCTTAGTTGTTTTCTTGCAGACATTTCATTATTTACCGTAGTTTGAGACCAAACCCCACTCCTTTTTAGCGCTGATGGTGTTACCTAGCTGGGTAATGAAACGTCTGCAAGAAAACAATCAAGCTCAGAGAGCACCAAGGATTCCTCAGCTAAAGTTCCCTAATTAGTTAGTTCCCTAATTAAGGAACTACCAAAGAGAAAACCGCACCCTCACCAGCACTGCTGAGGCAAACCACTTGTATATAAAGAGAGAGCAAACCTTCTAGCACTGATGGTGTTACCTAGCTGGGTAATGAAATATCTGCAACCAAGCTCAGAGAACACCAAGGACTCCTCAACTAAAGTTCTCTAATAAGTAGTTCCCTAATCAACCATACCCCACCAACAATGGCAAGGCAAACCACTTGTACATAAAGAGAGAGCAACCCCCCCCTTCTAGCACTGATGATGTTACCTAGTTGGGTCATGAAACGTCTGCAAGAAAACTACCAAGCTCAGAGAGCACCAAGGACCCCACAGTTCAACCTGACCTACAAAGCTTCTCTTCTATTGAGAAAGGATTGCCTCTAACTTTGTATTTTTCACCACACAAGTTAAATTTGCAACCCTAAATGGAAGGGGCTCTCCCAAAAAACACCAGTTTGCAGCTCTCTGCTATTAGACAACAAACCACGATTTCCAATGCCAGTTCATGGACAGAATGAAGGCTATCCATTCTTCAAAGACAGGCTAGGTGGACGTATCTTCACGGGCCCACCCCGAAGCCATGCCAATAATTTATTTTGCTTTTCTTGGTTTTCCTCTCGATTAAAAAAACCTCACCAGTAAGAACAAGACTGCAGTGTGTATCTGGCCGCAACAATGACATTAAAAACACACACACACACACACACAAAACCATAATATTTATTCAAGAAACATTTCTAGCCTCGACAGCTTTGATTGAAAGTGAGCCGATAACCTGGATTGGATTCGTATAGGTGGAAATTTCATGAATGCCAGTTCTCAACACCTGTGTCCTTAGCGCTGGGTCATGTTGCTGGATCTCAGGTTCCATAAGGCTATACTTTTCAAGAGAAATCGAAAGAACGGCAAGAGGAGAGCTTTATGGGTAGATAATTTCAGAGCTATACGAGATCACAGTTGTATCCTAACCACTATCTGGTCTGTGGTTGAGACATCCCTCTCTTTCTGCTCTCTCACACGGACACATTAAAGACAATTACAGGGCAAACTTTGAAAACATCCTGGAAAACAAAATCTATCCACCAGTGACCGGCAAGATACAATTGCATCCACACTCCATTGTACATAGATCGCACAACGTATGCAACGCTACAGCGATCCTCGTCTCACGGCCACAGTTAGGACCGGAATTGTGGTTGCTAAGCGATGTTGTTGTTAAATGAATCAATCCCAGAACCAGACTCCAATTTTATAATCGTTTTCACTCTGGTCATTAAAGGAATCACACAATCGTTCAGTGTACCCAGCTTCCCCAATTAACTTGGCTTGTCAGAAGCTTGCTGGGGAGGTGACATGATGGCAAGAGGTCGCAACTGTCCTAAATGTGACCTGTGGGCTGTGAAAATATCTACACATCCTGGACATAAATTGTTTCCACTTCTACCCTCAAAACGATGCTATAGGGCACTGCACACCAGAACAACTAGACACAAGGACAGTTTCCCCCCCGAATGCCATCACTCTGCTAAACAACTAATTCCCACAACACTGTCAAACTATTTACTAAGACTGTATTACTATTCTTCTTCTCATCCTTCCTATTACCTATCTCCTCCCACTTATGACTATAATCATGTTGCTTGTATCTTTACGATTTATATTGTTTTATTTAGTTTCCTAGTATGATTTGATTGCTTATTTAGTATCCTATGACTATCACTAAGTGTTGTATCTTATGATTCTTGATGAATGTATTTTTTTATGTACACTGAGAACTTGTGCACTGAAGACAAATTCCTTGTGTGTCCAATCACACTTGGCCAATAAAGAATTCTATTCTATTCTATTCTAAAATGTGAACCAGGTGCCAAACACCCAAACTCCAGTCACTGTAACCTGGGGAGTGGTGCAATGGTTATAACTCTTGAGGATGGGCCATAAATCACTTTTTCAGAGGCTGTCATAACACTGAACGGTCATTAAAGTAAATGGTTGTAAGTCAAGGACTATATGTACTTACGGGAGGTAAAGCTGGTTTATGCATCTGATCCAGAGAAATTATGCTTTTACCAGAATAGACTGAATAGAATGAATGAGCTGGAAAGGACCTTGGAGGTCTTCTAGTCTAGCCCCCTGCTCAATCAGGAGGGACTGTACTAGTTTGGGCAAGGATCCAGAAGAAAGAAGGAAGAGTGATTATATTCCTATATACAGGTAGTCCTGGTAGTTTCAACCGTTCGTTTAGTGACCGTTCGAAGTTACAACGGCACTGAAAAAAGTGACTTATGGCCAGTTTTCACACTTATGTCCATTGCAGCCTTCCCATGGTCACGAGATCAAAATTCAGACGCTTGGCAACTGACTCGTATTTATGACGGTTACAGTGTCCCAGGGACATGCAATCAACTTTTGAGACCTTCTGACAAGCAAAGTCAATGGGGAACTTAACAACCGTGTTACTAACTGAACAACTGCAGTGATTCACTTAACAACTGTGGCCAGAATGGTTATAAAATGGAGCACAGCTCACTTATCAAGTGTCTTGCTTAGCAACATAAATTTGGAGCTCAATTGTAGTCCTACGACTACCTGTTTGTCTTCCTGACCCCCATGAATACATTCTTCTCAATCCTAGCAAACCATTCTTTCAATGCACGATTCTAACAACACATTATTATTTATTTGCGGGTCAAAATGGGACACTCCCAAGGACGCTTGATCCGAACACACACCTGCTGAAGTTAAACAGGTCAAGATAGGAAACGGTTTCTATACATCACACTGAATTGCCTTACAGAACAAAAATAGAACGCAAATATAATAAAGGAAGGAAGCTACCTTGTAGATGCTTTCCTAGAATTCCTAGTTCAAAACAGCAACCCAGACAAGCAACCCAAACAAGCTGGCTTACTGCAGACTATTTTAACCCAATGCATAACACTTTAAAAAGTCCACATTCTACATCAACGCTAATACAGTAACGCTCAGCGTAAAATTTATCCTAGGAACCTTACCCAACACAGCACACAAACAGATGCTGGGAATGTAACTACCGAATAACATTACAATACTTATAAAGTAATAAAAGCAGGATACATTTAAAAAAATCTAATTAATAAATAAATGCCCATTGGGAATATGGGAATTGCAGTTCCAATACAGGTAGTCCTCAATTTACAACCACAATTTGGTCCAGAATTTATTTTTGTTAAGAGAGAATTTGTTAAGTGAGTTTTGCCCCAATTTTATGACTTTTCTTGCCAAATTTGTTAAGTGAATCACCAAAGTTCTTAAATTAGTAACACGGTTGTTAAGTCAATCTGGCTTCCCCATTGACTTTGCTTGTCAGAAGGTCACAAAAGATGGTCACATCACCCCAGAACATTGCAACTGTCATAAATATGAACCAGTTGCCATGAATTTTGATGATGTCACCATAGGGATGCTGTAATGGTTGTAAGTGTGAAAAATGGTAATACGTCACTTTTTCCAGTGCCCTTGTAACTTCAAACGTTCACTAAACGAACTGTTGTAAGTCGAGAACTACCTGTGCATCTAATTCAGGAATGTCCAACCTTGGCCACTTTAAGACCTATGGACTTCAACTCCCAGAATTCCCCAGCCAACTATGCTGGCTGGTGAATTCTGGGAGTTGAAGTCCACAGGTCTCAAAGTGGCCAAGGTTGGACACCCGTGATCTAAGTTGGAGAAGAAAACAAACATATGCATTTTTGTGAGTGAGTGTGTGTTATTACACAGGTGACAGCATTATTAGTTAAAACTGAACCATCAATGAACTCTTACTTTTCTGGCAGTGGTTGGAAGTCCAGCAGCGGAAGCTGTATTCATTATTTATGGAAGTCTTCTCACACAGCGGTTTCTCCTCCACCGTTCCTGGACACAAATCCCCACATTCTTTTGCCGGTTTATTTCCTATAATGTAGTTATTGGAAACAGCATCCAAGATCAGAGACCAGTCCACCGTGGACAGGTAACAGAGGTCAGAATTCTTCTCGATCCGGATGGCTCCCCGAGTGATGTTCCTCAAGTTGTACAGCCCAATTTCCTTGAGGTTGGTCATCTCGAAGATGACCAACGCGTAGTTGTAGAAAAGGCTCTTGCCCCGAATCACTGTTAGGTTCGGAAAGAGGTCGCTGAGGGTCTCCAGGCCAGCCACGCGGAAAAGCAACAAATAATCGGTGATCATGGTGAGCTTGGGGAAGCGGAAGTTGCTGAAGTCCTCTCCTTGATTGATCAACAAAATCTGGAGATATCCTTCCACCACTGTACAGCCCTCCAGCTGCTTCAGTTCCTCCATACTGTTGCGTATGTCGATGTTTGGCCCACAAACTGGGGAGACAAAAAGAGTGGGATTTAAGATGGTTCAGTTCATGTTGTTAGAAATGCAAACGTAAATCGACTTTCTGTTGGGCACAAAACAGAAGGTCCACAGTGACAGTTCGATTAAATTGCTTTATTGCTAAAAGCCTACGCACAATAATCTTCTCAACTAGCACCTGCTTGGAGTTAGATAAGGGTCAACGGAATTCAAGGGAGGCTGGACTTCGTTCGTTTGTGGCTACGTAGGGATTCTAGGCTGATTCCTCTTTCAACTCCGCCTTCAGGTTCTCCTCCTACACTCCTTCCAAATCTAATTTTAGCACAACTTTTCCTTGCTACCAGAAGATTCCAACCGAATGTCCAATTATTTTTATGAGACTATAAGTCTGATACTCTGAATAGTAGATAACTTATTAAGATAGGATGGGTCAGCCATTATACCAGACCTGAGCATTTTACAACCTCCAGGCCACATGTGGCCCATTGGCTATCCCTGTGTGAGGTCAATCAAAAATTAGAAATCAAATGTAAGTAAGTGTTCGCCATGCATGCGCCATGCATGCGCCATGCATGCGCCATGCATGCATGAGGCCCCCTGCACCCCGTTTTGGGACCTGGACATCCTCCTGCAGCACTTTGCCGGCTAAAATGGGGCGTGGGGGGCCCGTGTGAGTGCCCCGTTTTGACCGTGCCCCGTTTTGACCGTGCCCCGTTTTGACCAGCAAAGTGCTGCAGGAGGCCGTCCAGACCGAAAATGGGGCGTAGGGAGTCCTCATGCACCCTGTTTTGGCCAGCAGGGTGCTGCAGGAGGCATCCGTCCCGTCCCGCCCCTTCCCCCATCCGGCCCGCGGAGGAGAACTACAATGCTGATCTGGCCCTCGAAGAAATCTAGTTTGACACCCTTGCTATAAGCCATAATTTTTAAACACTCAATAAATGAACATACTCAACATACAACTAACCCTCAGTATTATCATTACAGCTTAATGCTGTTTGGAAAACCAAACAAGCCCTGGAATTTGGAGCTAAAGAGTCTTCGAGATTATACTTAGCAGTGGAGTTCTTCTTCCACCAATAAAGACAACTTTATGAAGACACTTGTCAGTACTTACTTTGCTAATATTCTTGTCTTTAAACAACTCAGACTTTACGATGTATATGAGGGCTTTCGCCAACTAAAATGAAACTACCCATTAATAGCAATAGCACTTAGACTGATATGCCGCTTCACAGTGCTTTCCAGGCCAATCTAAGCAGTTTACAGAGTCAGCATATGGCCCCACAACAATCTGGGTCCTCATTTTACCGACCTCGGAAGGATGGAAGGCTGAGTCAACATTGAGCCGCTCAGAATCGAACTCCTGGAGTGAGCAGTGAATTAGCCTGCAGTACTGCATTCTAACCACTGCATCACCATGGGAGTGGAATGGAATGGAATGGAATGGAATGGAATGGAATGGAATGGAATGGAATGGAATGGAATGGAATGGAATGGAATGGAATGGAATAGAATAGAATAGAATGGAATAGAATGGAATAGAATAGAATAGAATAGAATAGAATAGAATAGAATAGAATAGAATAGAATAGAATAGAATAGAATAGAATAGAATAGAATAGAATAGAATAGAAAATAGAATAGAATAGAGTAGAGTAGAGTAGAGTAGATAGTAGAATAGAATAGTAGAATATAGAATATAGAATATAGAATATAGAATATAGAATATAGAATATAGAATATAGAATATAGAATATAGAATATAGAATATAGAATATAGAATATAGAATATAGAATATAGAATATAGAATATAGAATATAGTATAGCACTTAGACTTATATACCGCTTCACAGTGCTTTACAGAGCTCTCTAAGCGATTACAGAGTCAGCATACTGTCCCCAACAATCTGGGTCATTTTATCGACCTCGGAAGGATGGAAGGCTGAGTCAACCTTGAGCCGGTCAGGATCGAACTCCTGGAGTGAGCAGTGAGTTAGCCTGCAGTACAGCATTCTAACCACTGCGCCACCAGGGCTCTCAACCCATAATGTGGTTTGATTTCAATTCAGCATCTTATGCAAACCGAGCTATGTTAACAACCACAACTGGGACCAGCAACTATGTCACTAAGCAATGCAGCTCTTAAGAAGAAAACTATTGATTGCAACTTTTATAAAGACCTTCATGTCTCAAGGCCTGGCTATCCATAAGAATCTTCCTACCCAATGGTTTCTTACTATCTATAGGAACCCCCAAGAACAGGCCTAGTGATGGCCCCCTTGTTTTGCCCTGTATGAAGAATGGTTCTGAGCAGGAACTGGGAATGTCTAGTAGTCTAATGAAGAGAAGGACTAGGGGTGACATGATGGCAGTGTTCCAATATTTGAGGGGCTGCCACAAAGAAGAGGGGCTCAAGCTATTCTCCAAAGCACCTGAAGGCAGGACAAGAAGCAATGGATGGAAACCAGTCAAAGAGAGAAGAAACCTAGAACTTTCCTGATAGTGAGAACAATTAATCAGTAAAACAGCTTGCCTTCAGAAGTTGTAGATGCTCCAACACTGGAGGTTTTTAAGAAGAGATTGGACAACCATTTGTCTGGAGGGGTATATGGTCTCCTTCTTGAGCAGGAGGTTGGACTAGGAGACCTCGAAGGTCCCTTTCAATTCTGTTATTCTGCTATTCCGATATATTATTCAGCTTCTGGGGACTCATAAATGCTTGACTACTTAGGGAAGAATCTGGGGATGAGAAAGCCCACTCCCACAGTGATACTGTCAAGGTTTATGATGCCTTTATGTTCTTGGATTTTTTAAAATTCTATTTTAAACTTTGCTGTGTCATTCTGAAAGTTCCTTCAAGCTTACGGGAACTGAGCAGTGCAAAACTCTTAAATCAATCAAGTTGCAGAAATAGAAAGGACGAAGAGGAAGAGGAGGCAGAAGTAGGCATTGGTCCTCAGAGTAACAGGTGCTTCAGGCAGCCCTTGCTATTAGTTATGTTCCCACACTTCAGACTGTTTTGCTACAACTGTTGGGGACACAAGGGTCCTTAGTACGTGGAAAATTCAAAAACAAAAATAAAAATTTGGGCCAACCCTGCTCTAAAATACTGACTGGACTAGATCTATAGATCTATAGATCTAAAGCAGCCTTTTTCAACCTTAACAACTTGAAAATGTGTGGGATTTAACTCCCAGAATTCCCTAGCCAGCCATGTTGGCTGGGGAATTCTGGGAGTTGAAGTCCACCCATCTTAAAGTGGCTAAGGTTCAGATACACAGATCTTAAACTATGTGAATCTCCACTTAAGGAGGAAGATCTTGAGGCCTCTAGCATAAAATCTAGATCAATTAAAAAAATCACAACCAACTCTCTAATATGACAACATATAGAGAAAAAGGAAGGAATATCCGCATAGCTTCTACTTATTGCATTAACGTTGTGGAGTCCAGTTAAGGAGCCAAAGTAAACTGGGGGGGGGAATCACATTTTAATACCCTCTTTACAGGAACGCTGGAGATGGAAAATGCACAAAGTTTAGAGGTGGTTGACAAAACACTAAATCCAGATAGTCCTTGACTTACAACAGTTCGCTTAATGACCGTTCAAAGTTACAACGGCACAGAAAAGTGACTTACGACCATTTTTCACACTTAAGCATCTCCATGGTCATGTGAACAAAATTCGGATATTTGGCAACTGGTTCATATTTATGACGGTTGCAGTGTCCCGGGGTCATGTGATCCACTTTTGT
Organism: Thermophis baileyi; assembly: GCA_003457575.1. Taxonomy (NCBI): domain Eukaryota; kingdom Metazoa; phylum Chordata; class Lepidosauria; order Squamata; family Dipsadidae; genus Thermophis; species Thermophis baileyi. The sequence goes on along the minus strand of QLTV01003959.1, from coordinate 1,449,134 downwards.
GACCTTCTGACAAGTAAAGTCAATGGGGAAGCCAGATTCACTTAACAACCGTAACGTAACGGCTGCCATGATTCATTTAACAACGGTGGCAAGAAAGATTGTAATATGGAGCAAAGCTCACTTAACAAATGTCTCACCTAGCAACAGAAATTTTGGTCGTAAGTCAAGGATTATCTGTAATGGTCTGGCATTAGGCTAAAGCAGACCCAAAGAAGCCAGCATCAATGAAAGCCAGCTACAAATTACAATGATTCAGTTGGTTCCTACTTCTTGGTCACACCGCCAATACAACCGTTGCTGAATTCACATGAACCCCTTAATGGAGAGAATACTCTCTGCATCTAATGTCATGTGTGAATCCAGTCACTTCTGTTTTTAACCCAAAATTTTGCCTTAGTTTTGTGTAAATGCAGCTATCTGTGATTTATCCAGTAAACCATAGTTTAATGGAAAATATGAACTGGGGCGACATTGGGAGAATGAGTAAGAATTCATCTAGGAAAATCAGTTCTCGATTTTCCAACAGTTTAATAAGCCTTTTATTCCCCACGAGGAAAGCTTTGGCTTAGAGAGAAATTGAATTTAGAGGTTTTAAAAGAAGTTCATATGACGGTTTAATAAGATTTGAATTATTTTATACCATAAATCATATCTAACATTCAGCCATTGTATCTTTATCTAGCCAAGTTCACTTTTCTGCGTCTTGGTTTTCTTCTAAAAAAAAAAAAATTCTTCCATTCAACTCTAGTTAATGACTGCCTAATACGTCAGTTCTTATTTTTGTTTATTTTGCCTTGAAATTAACGTAATAAAAAGACAATCTAATCCTTGTTGAAAGAGTGCTACAGTTTCTTTTTTTCTTTTGTTTGTTTTCATTGGACTGTGGTTTACACACACACACACACACACAGAGGTTCGAGTGTACAGCATACACACACCATGTGTCTTCCAAAGCATAAAATCAAACATAATGTTATTCATTCAGCATTTCACGCAAACTCTCTCTGTAATTTTCTTCTCGCCACTAAGTAATTCCGAGAGTTTAACTACACATGGTTGCTATTCTCCAACCTGGTGCCCTTTAGATGTGTTCGATTTTGATTTTCATAAGCAACTCCAGCACGAAAAGACAATAAATCAAGGAAGCCAAATTTATCGTATCCAAAGTAACCCTAAATTTGCAACATAGCATTTTAAATACTTTCAGTGTTACAACTCCCAATGAAAGTTATGTATTTCCAAAGCTCTCCATTTATTTATTTATCCAATGCAGGGTTCCCCAAACTTGGCAACTTTAAGACTTGTGGACTTCAACTCCCAGAATTCTCTAGCCAGCTATGCTATGTTTCCCAGGGGAACTGGTGAAAGATTATTTCAAGTTTGGAGTTTAGTACTTTAATAACTGTAATACAAGTCCTAACGAAGAGGCCATAATGCATTTATTTACCTTTTCATTTAATCCTCCCCCACGTAGGAGGAATGACGAGGCTTGTGTGGCACGCAAATTAAAACAAATAAAGAAAATAAACCATAAACATCAACAAAGCGACACAAAATTTCTACTTAGAAAAACAACCCGTCCAGGGATTCAGGCCATGTCACGGCCATTTCATATCCCAGAGCCACAAAATTGTGTTGATTTAAAAAAAAAAAAAAAAAGCAGCACTACCCTACAAATATGAAACAATACCTAGATCCGAGCATCTTGCTAGACCTGGTTGTAGCCGTTTGCTTTTAGGAATCTCTAAAGCAAAGGTCTTCAAACTTGGTAACTTTAAGATTTGTGGACTTCAACTCCCAGAATTCTCCAGCCAGCATAGCTGGCTGGAGAATTCTGGGAGTTGAAGTCCACAAGTCTTAAAGTTGCCAAGTTTGAGGACTCCTGCTCTAAACAAACCATTTGTGAGTTACCGTTATCTCTCAACAAGGCCACGAGTTTAGCGCAACATTAACAGCATATTAAATATGTTGAAAGGGAAAAGATCATCCCAGAAAAAGACTAACAGCCCATTTGGCCTAGTGGCTAAGGCACCAGGCTAGAAACTGGGAGACAGTGAGTTCTAGACCCACCTGAGGTAGGAAAGCCAGTTCAGTGATTTTGGACCAATCACTAGGAGACAGTGAGTTCTAGTCCCGTTTTAGGAATGAAAACTGGCTGGGTGATTTTGGACCAATCACCAGGAGACGGTGAGTTCTAGTCCCGTTTTAGGCATGAAAGCCGGCTGGGTGACTTTGGGCCAATCACCAGGAGACAGTGAGTTCTAGTCCCGTTTTAGGCATGAAAGCCAGCTGGGTAACCTTGGGCCAATCACCAGGAGACGGTGAGTTCTAGTCCCGTTTTAGGTATGAAAGCCAGCTGGGTGACTTTGTGGCAATCACCAGGAGACGGTGAGTTATAGTCCCGTTTTAGGCATGAAAGCAGGCTGGGTGACTTTGGGCCAATTCCACTCTCTCAATCAGGCCTCACTGGTTGTTTGTAGTGAGGAAAATAAGAGGAGGCAGATGTGTTGGATATGTTTGCCACCTTGAGTTCTTTGTAAAAATAATAAAGCCAATATGTGTGTATGTGTGTGTATAGATACACACACACACACACACACACACACACATGCATAAGTGGTAGCTTAGTACTCAACTGCTTTGAAACTCATCGAATTTGGTACTCAACGCTTTTTGACGCAAAAATTTTGTCCTGTAGTCATTGTTTGTTTGGTACTCGACGCACAAGCGAGAACTTGTTGGTGTCACCTGCCTCGTGACTCACTACATTATTCCTTATGGGAAAAATGTGTTTGGTACTCATTGTTTTTGGTTGTCATCGTGCCTCCCGGAACCAATTAATGATGACTACCAAGATGCCCCTTTATATGAATTTGGATTAATATTCAAAGTTTCCTGGCCNNNNGTGTGTGTGTGTGTGTGTGTGTGTGTGTGTGTGTGTGTGTGTGTCTGTGTGTGTGTGTGTGTGTCTGTGTGTGTGCGCGTGTCTATCAAGAATGATGTCGTGAAATTCGCCTCTCGATCTGTGAGGAAAGGAATTTGGGTGGAATTTCTTGAGAGAAAAGACAAAATCCCAAGATGGTCTCAGCAATAAAATTTGCAAGGAGCACCAAAAACAATACAACTTAACCCTCCCTCAAACATCAAAGGATTGATTCTAAG
>QLTV01003959.1:1430873-1445473 GCA_003457575.1 Thermophis baileyi | reverse complement strand
TCCCCTTCCCCCCCAAAAAAACCAGAACAACATTCAAAGAAACTTCTGCCATATAGCCCTTTGGAAGGGAATAAAAGCAATATAGTTGCAAGTAGTTGGAGCAAAGAAAAAAGGGGGGAAATTTGAGTTTGTCTGCACCAACCTTCGACCCTAACTAGCCTATAATAAAACATTTCCAGAAGTCAGGGGTGCAAAGCCATATTGTTTTAATCGTGATGGTTAGATAACTCACAACTTCTCACACGGAACAACTTGTGAAAAGCAAAAAATAAATAAATAGGGTGCAAGTCCATACAATGATGCCAAAAGTTATTGCAGACTAACATCCGGATGAAACTGGAATACAGGCAGTCCTCGACTTACATCCACAATTGAGCCCAAATTTTCTATTGTTAAGTGAGACATTTGTTAAGTGAGTTTTGCCTCATTTTTGCCACGGTTGTTAAGTGGATCACTAGAGTTGATAAGTTAGCAACCTGGTTGTCAAGTGAATCTGGCTTCCCCATCGATTTTGCTTGTCAAAAGGTCGCAAAAGGGGATCACATGACCCGGGGACACTGCAACCGTCGTAAGTATGTACCAGCTGCCAACTGTCTGAATTGTCCACGTGATCATGGGGATGCTACAAAGGTTGTGACTGGGCTGCAACGGTCATAAGTATGAAAAATGGTCATAAGTCATTTTTTTCACGAATTTAGGCGATTTTTTTCTCTCATTTTTTCCAGTGCTGTAGTAACTTTGAACGGTCACTAAAAGAACTGTTGTAAGTCGAGGACTATCTGTATTATTCCTTATTTACTTACTGAACGGCATTATTCCTACTGGGTTTTATGGACAAGGAATTAGAAACGTAATGTAGGAAATTAATATTGTAGATGGTTAACTTCAGCAAGATGATGGTATCACGACGTTGTAGAAGAAAAAAAAATTATTGTACCTGTGACGAAAGCCTGGATTATAAAACAAATTGAACTTACAGAAATGGCGAGTTTCTCGTCGGAGGAAAAAAATGACAAAGACTTTTCTGAAGGACAAGAAACCTTATATGGACCTTTTGTTGAAAGAAAAGATCAAATGGGTGGTTTCCTGATTTGGGGATTTAAAAGTTGGGGGAAAGATTAAGATGAAATTACTCGATAAATTGAAAGAAGGATGGAAGAGATAATTTTATATGCGTGTTTTCATTTATTTCCTTTTTCTCATTTTCTGTCTTTGCCTATTTTTCTGTTTCTTGTTTGTTTCTATCTTTTGTATACTTTTTACCATTATCCCACACACACAAACACACACACACACACACACACACACACACATTACAAAAATACAAATACAATCACACAAACTGCTTTTATTTCCGTCCTTTTTCTTTTTCTTACTTTCTATCTTTGTGTACTTGTTTTGTTACTTACACTTTTCACCCCGTTCAAAAATGCCATTAATACACACGGACACGCACGCACCCAACCACACGGGCATATACACAAATGCAAACGCAATCATACAAATCTCCATTTGGTTGCAATGAGCCCAACCCTAACCCTACCAACACGTTCGATTTTGCTTGCCGTGCCAACCCAAGATAAATAATGCAGGACAAAAAGGACACACACACACACACTCTGCCAACTGCTCCTCAAAGAATGGCTGAATGGCCAAGGCAGACCCCCTTTGTGGCCTCACAACATCACAAGTATCGCTGCCTCTCCTTCTTCAAAGAGGCGGCCTTTACATACCAAAGGGAAATGGAAACAAACCATCTGCTTCAAGACCAGCCACCCACCCCATAAATCTCAGAAGGAGCCCCTCAGGAAGTGGAAAAGAAATGTTTACTACGCCTTGCAAAAGGGGAGCTCTTTATCTAAGAGGGTCAGGAATTTCAGCTATTCTGACCACGTGGTCTCCAACACCTCCACCCCAAGACTCAAACAAAATAGCCAGGGTCCACCATTGCTTCTCTAGAGAACGGATTCTGCAGATCTCTAAAGAACGGATTCTGCAGGACTAGGAGGGACATGGTAACAAGGTTCCAATATTTGAGGGGCTGCCACGAAGAAGAGGGGGTCAATTTAACAGAGTAACAGGATAACGGAGGTGGAAGGCACCTTGGAGGTCTTCTAGTCCAACGCCCCTGCTCAAGCAGGAAACCCTACACCATTTTAAAAAGCTGGAACATCCATTCCTACACAATATTAATATGAACAAAGCACTTTGGGATATTATGGTTTCTCTATCGTCTATCCGAGATGGGCAAGCATATATATTTAATAAATGAATACAGGTAGTCCTCAACTTACAATTCATTTAGTGGCCGTTCCAAGGTACAACGTCATTGAAAAAAGTGAATTAGGACCATTTTTCACACTTATTACATCCCCATGGTCACGTGATCGAAATTCAGATGCTGGCCAACTGGCTCGTATTTACAACGGTTGCAGTGTCCCGTGGTCATGTGATCCCCTTTTGCGACCTTCTGACAAGCAAAGTCAGTGGGAAAGCCAGATTCACTTAACAACCGTGTTACTATCTTAACAACTGCAGTGACTCATTTAACAAATGTGGCATGAAAGATGGGGCAAAACTAACTTAACAAATTTCTCACTTAGCAACATAAATTTTGGGCTCAAATTGTGCTCGTTAAGTCGAGGACTAACTGTAAATAAACTTTTCAGAGACATGTGGACCCTGTCTAGAATGCATTAATTCGCTACCTGCTCAGCTAGACTTTCCTTCCCCCAAAAACTCTGGCCAACAAACTACTCTAGGAAAGATTGTAGACATTTATTTTAATCTATTTACTGCATGTTTATTTACACTTGCGTAAACTATAGGATCTTTGGAGAGGGCTATTATTTTGAAAAGTGAGATAAAATTGCAATAAATAAAATGAAAGTCCCGATACCAGCATGTGTCTATTAAATGACTCGGTGGAAATTCTTTTTAATTGTTCACTTTTCTAAGCAAGCTAATAAATCAACAAAAACCTGTTTGAGATGCAGTTCCTTGCTGCTTTTTGCTGGTGGAGTTTTTTTAGAGAGGTATTTATTCTTTACAGAGATTTTTAAACATATGCTTCATTGCCTATATCTTTCTAAATTGCCCTTGAAGGAAAATATTTGGGCTTTCTGAACCGTATTTGAGTAGAAACGATAATCATTTCTGCATTCTGGCAATATTTCTCTCTTATCTGTTGCTCCAGTGGTGACTGAAATGTGACCACTGGAGCATTAGAATATAAAACAGTGCTTTCCAAACCTGGATAAAATTACCCAAAACTGGTTTTTATTAGGGCATCTACACACCAACCCTTTACCCACCACAACATAGATATTTCAACAGATTTAATGATTGCCAGGTAGACTGAAATATATTAAAGATCTCCCAAAGTCTTCCTATGAAGAAAAAAATTGATGAAATCACCAAGAGTAAGTAACTTGTTGAAATGATTCAACGATTTGTTGTTTTTATAATGCAGGTAGGTCCTCGGGTTACAACCAATTTTTCAGCAACCATCTGAAGTTACGTCAGTGCTGAAGGAAGAGACCTACCACCAGTCCTCAAAATTTGATAGTACTTTTTGAGAAGTGATTTGGGGTAATGAAGTAAATGGTTCAGGAAACAGAGGTCCATCAGTAGAGGTAGTCCTTGAATTATGACCACAATTCAGCCCAAAATTTCTGTTGCTAAGTGAGGCATTTGTTAAGTGAGCTTTGCCTCATTTTACAACCTTGCTTACCACAGATGTTAAGTGAAGCACTACAGTTGTTAAACTAGTAACACGGTGGTTAAGTGAATCTGAGCTTCCTCACTGATTTTGCTTGAAAGGAGGTCATAAAAGGGGATCACATGACCCCAGGACACTGCAACCGTCGTAAATGTGAGTCAGTTGCCAAGCATCTGAATTTTGATCACGTAACCATAGGGATACCACAACAGTCAAGTATGAAAAACAGCCATAAGTCACATTTTTCAGTGCTGTTGTAAAACATTGAACCGTCACTAAATGAACTGTTGTTAAGTCACGGACTAGCTGTAACACACCTTGGCGTTTCAAGCATTTTTAAGAACTCAATTCAAACCGGGATGCAAAACACTTATTTTTACCTGACAGTCTACCTCCATCATTACAATTTGCCTTCTCCAATCTGGTGGCATTCATTCTTACCACATTTCAAACAACTCCAAAGAACTGGAGGCCCACTTCATCCAATCTGCCTCTCTTCACATTCGTTTCCTCAGAGTAGCCCCTCCACTAAATCTACAATTTACTTCTGGGAACTGCAAAAATCGAACAAACAAACCTGACCATCCCACCCTATCCAGTTACTAGGAAACATAAATATTTTGGCTCCTACAGGAGGAAAGGGGGGGGGTGCCTTTTGGTACTCACCATCTTCCTCAACTCAGGTGTAAGTACAATAGAACCTCCAAAACAAATAAATCTCTTAGAGCATTTATTTTCCACCTGTTCCCACAAAGGTAGGCCTTGTTTGGGCCAGATGAACACATTAGTTTGAATTTCCAAGAAGTCATTTCAAGTTCCCCTCCCACTGGTAGTATCTTGCAACATGTTCTCAACCAAAAATAAACACATTCTCAATTTTTTAAAAAATGATAAGGAGTCTGTCTAGAGGCTAAACCATAAGGTGGACGACTGAGGGAACTAGATATGTCTAGTCTAATGAAGAGAAGGATTAGGAGTGACACATAGCAGTATTCCAATATTTGATGGGCTATCACAAAGAGGGGTTTAATCCTATTCTCCAAAGCACCCGAGGGCAGGACAAGAACTAACAGATGGAAGATCATTAGAAATCCAATCTAGAATAAGGAGAAATTTCCGGACAGTAAAAAAAAATTAATCAGTGGAACAGCTTGTCTCCAGAAGTTGTGGGATGCTCCTTCATTGGAGATTTTCAAGAAGAGATTGGACAGCCATTTGTCTGAAATGGTATAAGGCAGTGATGGCTAACCTTTTTCTCGTCGCGTGCCGAAAGCGCACGCGCCGGCACCCATAATGCAATGCCCGTGCGACACCCCCCCGCACATGCGCACACGAACCCCCGCACTCCCCCCGCGCATGCGCACGCGAACCCCCGCACTCCCCCCACCCCCTCCGGAGGGGCTCTGGAGCCTGGGGGAGGCCGTTTTCGCCCTGCCTGAGGCTCGAGGAAAGCCTCTGGAGCCTGGGGAGGGTGAAAAACGGGCCTCCCAGAAGTCCGGAAACGGGCCGAAAATCAGCTTGCCGGCGGGAGGTGCGTGCGCATGCGCGGTGCTGAGCTGGGTGACGGCTCGCGTGCCCGCAGAGGGCTCTGCGTGCCACCTGTGGCACGCGTGCCATAGGTTCGCCATCACGGGTATAAGGTCTCCTGCTTGATCAGGGAGTTGGATTAGACGACCTTTATGATACCTTCCAACTCCTATTATTCAATGTTCAATGTACTAATCCAATCGCAAGACCTGAATCACTATCACGACTCTCAGAGCTGAACCCTGAATGTTGGGGAACGCAACTGACTAGGTCATGGGGCTGCAATGAGAAGATTTTTAAAACTAATAGGTTACTCAAGAATCAGTTCAACAACAATTCAAATATGTTTACAATGTTTTGCTTTAAAGCAGGGGTCTCCAACCGTGGCAACTTTAAGACTTGTGGACTTCAACTCCCAGAGTTCCTCAGCCAGCTTTGCTGGCTGAGGAACTCTGGGAGTTGAAGTCCACAAGTCTTAAAGTTGCCACGGTTGGAGACCCCTGCTTTAAACTGTCAGTTAGGCATAAACTAAGTTCCTGCATCCATGTCTGTTCAACACTCCATTCCAAATGTCTATGGGGATTCTCAGTCATCCAGGTCATGGTTGTCCCAAAGGTGCTTTTTTCAAGAGGCAACTGGACTTTCTGGTTTTTCTGAAGAAGCTTCTTGGATGAGAAGCGAAACGTCTTCAAAGAAAAACCAGAAAGTCCAGTTGCCTCTTGAAAAAAAGCACCTTTGGGACTCCATTCCAAACTGTGGTGACCAAAACTGGATGCAGTATTCCAAGTGCGGCCTTATCAAGACCTTACAAAGGTTTCATATAAGGCCTTGTATCATCCTATTGATTGAAAGACATGCCTAAAAATTTCCCCTTCCAATGAAGGATCATCCTAAAGCTTCCCCCTAGTTTTGCCACCGACGAATACTTAGTTTTTGGATCCCTTCCCTCCAAAAATCAATGGACTAGCATAGTGTTTTGCCTCCTTTGTTTTTTATTTAATTGGGTCCTTTTTGAATAGTTGTAGGATTTGTGTGGAGGAAGAGGTCCCATTTCAGATCATGTTTATGGAGACATATAGAAAACTGAAGGGAGTTCGCCAACCTTTTAGCACCACGGTAGGGAGCGGAAATTGCCAAGGCTACCACCACTGCGATTGCTACATCTCAGCCTTGTTTGAAATCTGGGAAGCTTAGAAAACAAGAGTGTCGCTGCTTTGCATTTTGTTTTAATAGCCAAGACTGTTCAAATAGTGAAGATAGGAAGAAGTCAGAAGGTCAGTGCTGTGTTTGCAGATGTGGTGCAGCCGAGTGCATCAAGCAGCAGGTTGCTTGGCCTCTCGCACAAACACCACAACCGCAGCATCATCTTCGGCCAGCTCTGGGCTCCCCTGGACCTCCCCTCCCAGAAAGGCTGGCACCCCCTCCTCCCCCTCCTCCTCCACGCACTTCCAAACACAGCGGAAGTCTTGGCCCTTACGACTGCATTCTCAGTTCACACTTCCAAGTAAACACAACTATCATGCAAGATCATCAATCACAGGGCTCCACATGATAACATTCTCTCCATAACTTCCTTTTTTTTTTTGTATAGTTTTTTTTTTTTTTTAAGGCTATTTGTTGGCCTCGTGTACAAGCAAAGTCCGGGAAAGTCCTTCCAAAACAGGAAAAGGGAATGGAAGAAAATCAAAAGGAGAGAGATGTGATTTTTATCTGGCCAGGGTCAGTCAGCTCCTTAAGTGGAAGAAAACACACAATTTCATCCCCGAAGATATGTAGCTGGAAATAAAACTTCAGTGAACACGGGTGGGATTTTCTTCAGAGGAATTGATCACCTCGGTTTGAGACCCGTGTTCCGAAGAGGCTTCCTTTCACTGGACGTGGATGGACACCAATGCAGGGAGTCCTTGACTTACGACCGCAACTGGGATCAGAATTTCTGTTGCTAAACAAGGCAATTGTGAAATGAGTCATGCCCCATTTTATCATGCTTTTTTTTTTTGCCACGGCTGGTAAGCAAATTACTGCAGTTAAAACAATCAAGCGGTCGTTAAGTGGGTCTTGCTTTCCCCCACTGTTACATCGAATAGCCACTAAATAAATGGTTCTAAGTCCAGGACTACACCTGCAGTGGTGCAACAAATTCACTGCATAAGGGAATCGTTTGGTCTCCTCCAACTGTTCAGGACTGCCAACTCTCCACCAGCTACAAATATTTGTAAGGATTTGTGGAATTCTCAAATAATAAGCCAGCAGAAATTCCCTTATGCTACTCCAACATACTAAATTTGATTTAAAATATTTCATGTCGTATTTGAATATTCAATATCCAATATTTCATACTCATACAAGACAGAGTCATATATGATTTGCCATGTTAGCTTTTGCATGTCCACCAAACCAGCTACACCAAAACTAAATCAATTATTTTACCTATTTATTTTTTTAGAATAGAATTCTGTATTGGCCAAGTGTGCCTGGACACACAAGGAATCTGTGCATAAGCTCTCAGTGTACAAGCAAACAACAAAGTGAAATGGTAATAATCTATACTATCTTTTTCCTTCTTTCCTTCTTTCCTTCTCTTTCTTTCTTTCTCTTTCTTTCTTTCTTTCTACTTTCTTCCTTCCTTTCTTCCTTCCTTCCTTTCCTTCCTTCCTTCCCTCCCTCCCTCCCCCCTTCCCTGCCCCTTTTATACATCTATCTATCTATCATCTATCCTATCATCCATCCATCCATCTTTCTTTCTTTCTTTCTTTCTTTCTTTCTTTCTTTCTTTCTTTCTTTCTTTCTTTCTTTCTTTCTTTCTTTCTTTCTTTCTTTCTTTCTTTCTTTCATCATCTATCTCTCTCTCTCTCCTGTCTATCTATTGTACCTATTTACTTTATTGTAAAAGGCTGCAGATTTTACTCCGCTAGTCATTGCCAACTCTGGCGTGGTGCTCATCTCCTTTTCAAGGTCATTGAGCCAGCGCTGTCCGAAGACATTTCCACAGTCATGTGGCCAGCATGATGTCGTGGAGCGCTGTTACCTTCCCAGTGAAGTGGTATCTATTTATCTACTTGCATTTGCATGCTTTCAAACAGCTAGGCTGGCAGGAGCTGGGGTGAGGACAGGAGCTCACACCGTCACGTGGCGCTCGTGTCTCAAACCTGGGCTGTCGGCTTTCCATCTTAACCGCGCCGCCTCTTCATTTATTGTAACTTACTATAAAGTAGGAATTGTGTAACTACCATACTTCCATTGCATATTTAGTCAACATCAGGCGTGCCCAATCTTGGCAGCTTTAAGGGCCTGTGGACTTCAACTCCCAGAAGTCCACAGGCCTGGCTGGGGAATTCTAGAAGTTGAAGTCCTCAGGCCTTAAAGTTGCCAAGATTAGATACCCCCTGGTCTACATCATTCACGCCAGCAAATGTAAATTCTGTAAACAAAGTATATTGTCTTTATCTATATCCACAACAATTAAACAAATGAATTCCATTTCAGGCTCCTTATAACATCTATAGCAATTATTTTAAAAAGCAACACCTAAGAAATATTACCTCAAAAAAGGTATAACCGCAAAAATGTTTTGAAATGTTTTCAGTACTACTGTTCTTTTAAGGAAGTGTCACTGTATGATGAAATAGTGGAGAACATTCCAGCTCTCAGTATTTATAAACTTGATGATGAAACAAGTATTTTCATGCTCTGCATAGTAACCAGAGTCTATGTCGCTGGTTTTGCACATATGTGGATTTTATTATAACCTGGCTAAGCATTTTAGGATGCTCCAATGTTCATAAAGAGTGAAAGTAAAGGTAGTCCTTAACTTACAACTGCAATTGAGCCCAAAATGTTTGTTGCTAAGTGAGACATTTGTTAAGTGAGTTTTGCCCCATTTAATGACCTCTTGCCATATTTGTTAAGTGATCACTGCAGTTGTTAAGTTAGTAACATGGTTAAGCAGTGAATCTGGCTTTCCCCCCGGCCCCCCCCCCATTGACTTTGCTTGTCAGAAGGTCGCAAAAAGTGATCACATGACCCCGGGGATGCTGCAACGGTCATAAGTGTGAAAAACGTTCATAAGTACTTTTCTCAGTGCTGCTGTATCTTCGGTCACTAAACGAATGGTTGTAACTCAAGGACTACCTGTATTATCCCAACAGCTTACATAATAATTATGAAACTTCCTGGTTCGATTTCATAAACCATGATCGTGTTAATTATGGATTAGGTCAACAATTACAGCCCTTTAAGAATAGATCACAAATCTCCTTAAAGCTGCTTTCAATGCTTTCGAGTGGGAAAACTGGGAGAATATTTTACTTTTTAAAAAGTTCACTTATAGATCTACTGATTATTTGAAAAGTATTATTTTAGCTCAACCCAGGCATTATGATTTGACTCTAAAAATGGGAATCAGGATTTACCAACAGCAGAGAACCATAGAAAAGACTAGACAGCTCGTGATCCTGCTTGAACAGGGTGGGTTGGGCTAGAAGACCTCCAAGGTCCCTTTCAACTCTGTTATTCTGACCCATTGGATTATCACTTCAGAGAGATTTCCTTACCAGATTCCTCAAAGCCTCCAACAATGGCAGAGCTTCTAACTTACTTGAAAAGTTCTTAAAAATTCAAAGAGATATTCAGAGATGCATCTGTCTTGAAAGCAGGCCATGTTGGGCTGTACAGCTTGGTCAGATATGAGGGCTTGTACAGAAAATGTTTTATGCCGTAGTAATGTCATAATACTTGATAATTTTGTGTCATATTTTATAAAATTTGCCAAATTTTCATTCTCCAAAGCACCTGAGGGTAGAACAAGAAGCAATGGGTGGAAACTAATCAAGGAGAGAAGCAACTTAGAACTAAGGAGAAATTTCCTGACAGTTAGAACAATTAATCAGTGGAACAGCTTGCCTCCAGATGTTGTGAATGCTCCAACACTGGAAGTTTTTAAGATGATGTTAGATAACCATTTGTCTGAAGTGGTGTAGGGTTCCTAAGGGGGTTGGACTAGAAGACCTCCAAGGTTCCTTCCAACTCTGTTATTCTATTATTCTATTCTATTCTATTCTATTCTATTCTATTCTATTCTATTCTATTCTATTCTATATTCTATATTCTATTCTGTAAATGGGTCCATTTGAGGTACTGTGGTTGAAAAAGTGTTGCCCCAAAGATGCACCATTTCAGCCAGTTAAAAGTTACAGATAGGACAGTTTTAGAATTATATAGATGTGGCTTAAGGAGGAATCCTATTAATGGAATATGAGCATGCAGAAAATTCTCAAATTCTTAAGACATGCCAGTCCCTCCATGCCTTACCAGCTGCTGCATCTAATATGAGATGGTTTACTACATCTTCTCATGCATTCAATTGCTTCTATCTTTTTGCATCATAATATTTGGAGCAGATTCTTAATGGTGTTTTTTGCACTATAGGCTGGGATAAAAGCAGCCATTATAATTCCCTGCTAATAATATTTGCTCTTAAAAAATTAGCGCAACTATCCTCGACGCTTCTTTCTTCAAAACAACAAAACAAACAGCTGTCCTAAGGTAACCAAACACTTGGCAGTGTTTGGTTACCTTAAGCCCAAATATCATTAGTTTGCAAACAAAAGACCACAGGGCCTGATTTCCTAGGAAAGTGTGTTTATTGCTCCTTGTATCTCTTGGCAAAGTGTCTTCCAAAGAAATCTCCCGTCCCTCTATCAATTAGATTCCGGAAAGGCAAAACAATTCCTTTCGTGTCAAACCCATTTTATACTCCCGTATCTAAATTACGCAGGGAATTTACCCGATTGGCTCACTCACTCAGACTAACAATATTTGCTTTATCAACGAGCGCATTAAGAGATATTGATGTTGATACTACACACATGCACACACAATTACAGCTTTAAGGGTTTTTTACTAAGTGTCCAGCGCTAGAGAGATCTAACACGGAAGAGCTGAAACACACTATTAAAGTAACACAATTTTAGGTCACCAAACCACAACTGAATTAGCTTCCCCACTTACAAGTCACCCCCACTCAATAAAACAAGGGAGAAGATTGGCTTAAAATGCCAAACCAACTCTACTGGTAAATTCATCAGGACAGAGGAAGAATTTCTACAGCAACGAATACATATAAAAACTGCTCTCTAGAGTAGGGGTCCGCAACCCCCGGTGGACCGGCAGTGGTCCACGGCATGCCAGAAACTGGGCCACACAAACAAGAGATGCCCCATCCATGGGATGCAGGCAGCACACAAAACCACACACCCCTCTGGCTCCAGTCCAAGGAAAAACCTCTCTCCACAGAACCTGGTTCCTGGTGCCCCAAAGGTTGGGGGCCCCTCACTGCCCTAGAGTGCAAAGGAAACCCACCTCGTGCAAAAATTGTTGTTTTTCGTTGGATTCCGCAAACGACGCTGCCCCTCAAACACCCCAGCAGAACAAGCTTTTAATATTTTATTGAAAATAATTTTGGGCAGTAAACACTGCTTGCCTTCCCAGGCGAAGGAAGGAAACAATTCAACAAAAAGTGACATCTGACAACAGCATGTACAATCCACAGCCCCAAATTATAAGGGAGGGTCAAAACCAAGTCAGCAAATTTTAAGAATTTTCTTGAAGGCCTATAAAAGCAAACCAGGTCAAACCTGCGATGGAAATTCATTCCGTATCGGTGATGCCTCTCCTGTTAAGGGGCCAAGCCAGGATCCCCTCCTCTCTCACTGACATCTTAATTACTGTTTTACCTACCAATCATACCTTAGATTTCAAAACTATATTAACGGAAGATAACAGAGACAGCCTTGCCATATTATTTTGGTTCCAACTCTTGTATATTCCTATTTAGGAATGCATGACTTCTTATGACCGAAAATGGAAGAGCGAGTTTAGCTATGACACATTCTATGTATTTAAAAAAAAAAAAACTACACACGCATAAAACTAGATGTTCCTTGTGTTACAATGAGGAGAGCAGTGCACTGGGGTGGGAGTGGGGAGGGGGATGTCCTCTTTTCAAGAGATTGTGTTTTTTTTTTCCTTAAAGCCACAAAACAAATCAGACAACCAACGTGTTTTTCATATTTTTTTCATCCATTGTAAGCACATATTCATTCCCCAACAATTCACTCTGCTTATTAAGATTTTTTTTTTTTACAGATTAATGAATATTTTAATAGAGTTGTCTAAATCCTGGGGTGTTTTT
Organism: Thermophis baileyi; assembly: GCA_003457575.1. Lineage (NCBI taxonomy): Eukaryota > Metazoa > Chordata > Lepidosauria > Squamata > Dipsadidae > Thermophis > Thermophis baileyi. Next base: position 1,433,033 of record QLTV01003959.1, on the reverse strand, counting down.
TTTCCCTTGCTGGCAATGCCATTGTTTAAGAAAACAGTGGATGACGAGATCAATAACAACAGCGAATAAAATGCCATTTTTATGCTCGTACTGTACTACACCTAACAGGATAATCTTTTTTTAATCATCAAAAGCTTGAACATGCCGCTTAGACGCCAAAATCAATGGGGCTTCTACGCAGAGGCAGTCACGATTCTTCTGCACTCATGTTTGTTTACTTGCCTACTTCTCATTTTACTCCAACGCTAAACGGATTAAAGTTTTGCAGTGTTCTTGTTTTTTTCTTTTTGGGTCCTGGCCTAAATCCTTACGTGCAAAGATTAAACTTGTAGAGAAAAACACCGGGAGAAAGTAGCGGGGGGGGGGGGGGGAGTTGAGCCGTTGGGAAGAAGAGGTGGGACAACTCTATTTTAGAAATGTGATCTATGACTCACATTTTGACCTTGTCATCCCAAAAGAGCCATCAAGGCACTGTCCCTAAGGTCAAACACTTGCCCCAACTGGGCTTAGACCTCCCCAAAAGTCCTAATGTGCACAGACCCTTTGCCCCACACAAAAACCCAAGGAGTTACACTTACACACTGATCATGTTATTGAACCTAAGACAGGGGTCCCCCAAACTTGGCAACTTTAAGACTTGTGGACTTCAACTCCCAGAATTCTCCAGCCAGCTATGCTGGCTGGAGAATTCTGGGAGTTGAAGTCCACAAGTCTTAAAGTTGCCAAGTTTGAAGACCTCTGACCTAAGAGGTAAGTTTTCTTTCCTTCCTACCAGGGCCAAGGGGAAGGGCATCCCAACCCCACCACTAGCAACAATCCGGAGGGTGTCACTTTCTCCACCCATTTGACTGATTCACAAACCACCAAAGAAAGTTGTCTTCTCTCTCAACCCCCCCCCTCCTCTCTCCTTTTACACGGAGGTCATGCAGGATTTTCTCTCTCTCTCTCTCTCTCTCCCACACCTTCTGCTCAAGCATGAAGCTACTAGCTGTCTAAGGGTACAGCTTCAGGAATTGCACCAAACAGGGCCCTGCCCAATTCTCTCTCTCCCCCTCCACCGCCCCCTTTTGTCCTTTCCCCCCCCAAAAAAAAATCAAAACATTTCAGGGGGGGGAGAGGAGGACAAAGAGGCATCCACCGCCTTCCTACTCTCACCAGCCCCGGAGCTTGGACGATGAGTATTCACTGAGTAACATTTTAATTGCAACTTCTACCTCTGCGTATAAACAAACACGAGTTATATAAAAAACACTCTTCCTTTCTCCCGCGTTTGATTCGTTGCACAGAGGGAAGCAAAGTGGGGTGTGGGGGGGTAGGGGATACAATTCCTCTTTCCCCCCCCCAAAGCATCCAGGGCCCCTTGAGGTTCAACAGTCGTCGTCGTCGTCGTCGTCCCCCCAACCCACAAAAATCATCTTTGTTCGCAAAAGAGGCTTTCCGCCTGGGTTGGTTGGAAGCGCGCGCCCCGCCACCCAAATCTCGCCTGCCTTTGCGCCCTTTTCGACACAAGAGACCCTCCCCCCTAAAAAAAATAAAAAAAAATAAAGCAAGGCTGGCGGGAGAGATGGGGGGGGGGATTGCGAAAGCCTGGCCCGGCTTGGCTGCCGGCTCTTCGGGTCTCCAAGGGCCGCCCGCCACCGCCGCCGGGTGCAGCGCTCCAGGTGCCGGCGCGCTCGGCTTGTTTACGCAACGCCTGGCTGGCTGGCCGGGCGTCTCCAAGCCGCCCCCGGGAAAGCGGGGAAAGCCGAGCCGGTTGCGTTCCGCGGGAGGCCGGCTGGGTCGGCCGGAGGCCCCTGCGGGCTGCTGGAAGGGGCGGCGGGGCCACAAAGCCCCCTCCCCACACACACACCCACACCCTGCCCGCTCCTCTCCGCCTGTGGCCAGTCGAGCCAGGCTGGGAAGAAAAGCTTTCCCAGGGGGGGTCGTGGGAAAGGAGCCCCCCCCTCCCAAATAAAAGCTCGGCGAGGCCGGGAATGCAAAGCCTCAAAGGGGAAAGCGAAGCCCGCTCTTCCCGGCCGAGGGGGAAAGGGGCCAGGGCTCCAACGCGCGTTGGGGGAACCCGCTTCCAACAAGGGAGACCCCGCCTTGGGTCCCATCTCCGCGGCCTCGGCTGGAAGGCGCCCCTTTTGCATTGCCTCCCCCCCCCCCCCGCATTTCCCA
>QLTV01003959.1:1389672-1410104 GCA_003457575.1 Thermophis baileyi | reverse complement strand
GAACTCCCCCCCACCCCCCTCCCCATTCATGCAACGCCGAAGAAGAAAACAAGCTACACAAAAGCCTGCAGGCTGTGCTATAAATAGGCTGTGTTGATTTTACACGCATTTGGCTGGGCAGCGCCAGCCAGCCAGCCAGCCACCAAACCCAGCGCCCCGGGATCGCTTTAAGGTAGCCAACATTTTCCACGAATGCTGGTTTAATCGACGCTGCCCGAGGGCTGCAGAACGATGCAAAACCACGGGTTGCAAACGGGGGGGGGGGGGGAAGGCGTCCAAGGCGTGTAAATCCCGAAGAGAAGACAAACAGACATGCTATATAAAACGCCAAGGACGTAGAAAGCAAGATGGAAGAGAAAAGGGTATTTTTCTATTGTTTCAGTGGCAGAGGGGAGGCGGTGGGTTCCCCAATGCAAAAAATAAACAAATAAAAATAAAAACCCCAAATGCAAAATCAAGAAGCAGCATGCAAACTCATCGGCCCGAAAGAAACAAGCAAACAACCCCCCCCCCAAAAAAACATTTAAAACAAAAATCTTCCCTCCTGCAATTTCCCACTATAAAAACCCTACGATGGCTTTTTCCAAGCACCCAAAGCGGAAGGTTGAGTCTAAACCCAACGTCTATCCCTCTCGGCCATAATCTCGTCGTTTTAAAACTCTGCTGGTTTTGTTTTTTAATTATTATGTTTAAGGGAAGGGCTCGTTAGCAGAGAGAGCAGCAATTTTGCTGCGAAACGTGAGAAACTGGACGGGTTTCGGGCGGGATCTTCTTGCAACGGAGACCTCAAACGGCGTAGAAGTGGACGCGAAGGGTGTATTTTGTATTAATCGTGCACATCTATTTGTGCGTTTTTTGAGTATCTGAATGTTACGTTGCTGTAGATGGAAGTGAGGACTTCCTGCTGAAACCAAAACATGAAATGGCAACCGTTGGGTTTATCGGTCAGCAAATTAAAGATCAATCATTCAGACACTGCATTTCGGTTTTAAATAAGCGTTCCCGCTCATTTCCCCTCCTGGTTTGATTATAATCGTCTTCAAACCCCCGCTTCTGACTTGAAGGATATTATTATTTTTTTAGTATACAGATAGGCGTAGTTGTAGTTCCAGGATAAACAGTGTGCCCTTTAAAAAGTGCCCAACTTAAAAAGTCATGCAATATTTACATTCTGTTAGCTGATGTGAAAACCAACTAATATCAACATGAAAAGGAAAATGAAGCCAGTTCTTGAAAAACAAGGACATATTTCCCCTTCTTGCCAAAGATATTCAAATGTGAAAGTCTTAAATCCCAGGGTACAATGCAACCCTTCTGAATTAGCCCTGTCCAATTCTGAATTTAAAAAAAAGGGTTAGCAGAGATTACATTTCTAAATTTCTAATTGAATTCATAAAAACGGAACACTAAACTCTAGGGGATGTGTTTCAGCACCAGGAAAATAAAGATATTGTGGCAACGTGTCATCTGTTTACAGGTTTCAAGCATTTTGAATTGAATTGAATTTATTAAATTTGTATGCCGCCCAACTCCCAAGGGACTCTTACCCATTTTTTATTTATTTTACCTATTTTCATTCCAAAATCTCAACTCACTGGCTTCTGGTAGAAATAACATGCAGATTACATCCGAAGTTGTGGGTGCCTCCCATCACTGGAGGGTTTCAAAAATAGACAGGACAACCATTTGATGGGGTAAGATCTCCTGCCATGGGCAAGGGTTTGGACTAGAACAGTGGTCTCCAACCTTGGCAACTTTAAGACTTACGAACTTCAACTCCCAGAATTCCTCAGCTGAGGAATTCTAGGAGTTGAAGTCCACAAGTCTTAAAGTTGCCAAGGTTGGTGATCCCTGGACTAGAAGACTCCAAGGTCCCTTCCAATCCTATTATTCTATGTTCTATATCTTGAAAAGCTAGCAGTGTGGGTTAATAATGGGAGAACAATATTACCTAGCTCTGAGCTAGTTCAATGTTTCTCAACCTTGGCAACCTTAAGGTGAGTGGACTTCCAGAATTCCCTAGCCAGCTGGGATGTCATCCCAAGATTTGTTAGAATAAGAAAACACAACAGTAGAAAGGGGAAAGAGTGGAGTAGGGGATAGGAGGAGGAGGGAAGAAAGAGGAGAAAAGAAGGAAGAGGAGAGAAAGAAAAAGAAGGGATATAAGGGTAGGAGAGAGGGTAAGGAGAGGGAAAGGGGGAGGAGTAGGGGAGAGGAAAGGGAAGTAGGGAAGGAAGGAGAGGAGGAAGAGGAAGGTAGAAGAAGGAAGGAAGGTAGGAAAAGAAGAAGGGTTGTGGGAATAAAAGGTACGGGGTGGCAAATAAGCAGTCTCGATTCTATGTAATTAACTTTGTGAAAGGAAAATGTGTATAAATATTAAAAGAAAATATATTATCATGTTAGAAATAAGAATAATGAGATGGTATATTTGTGAGTGTATGTATGAGAAATAAAATAAAAAAAAATATTTAAAAAAATTCCCTAGCCAGCATGGAATTCATAGACATAAAGAAAACAAGAAATCTATCTTTGGACATTTAAGCAGCTGTTCTCACCGCTGCATTAAAAAGAAAGAAAAGAAAGGGAATGCATGATTTGAAGGAACTTCAATCAATCAGAATAGAGCTGGAAGGGACTTTGGAGGACTTCTAGTCCAACCCCCTGCTCAAGCAGGAGAACTGATATCATTTCAGACAAGTGACTGTCCAGTCTTTTCTTAAAAACTTCCAGCGTTGGAGCATTCACAACTTCTGGAGGCAAGCTGTTCCACTTGTTAATTGTCCTCACTGTTAGGAAGTTTCTCCTTAATTCCTGGTTGCTTCTCTCCTTGATCAGTTTCCATCCATTGTTTCTTGTCTTGCCTTCTGGTGCTTTGGAAAATAAACTGACCCCCTCTTCTTTGTGGAAGCCCCTCAAAGCTTGGGAAAACTTTGGGTCTGTGGAGATTGGGAGGGGAGTGAATTTTCTTGAGATCAGATGGAAGATAAATAGCTTATTTTTAAAAAAAATGAATGAAAAAACAATGCAGGTACAGTAGTTGTGAACTTACAACCAATTTATTTAGCGACCCTTTACATTTACTGGAAAAGTGACTTACAATTGCTGCTCACACTTAAGACCATCACATTATCCTCATAGTCACGTGATCAAAATTTTGGTGATTGGCATCCGGCATGTATTTATGATGTTTGCACCATCCCAGGGTCCGGTGGTCCTTATTTGCAAATGTTCCCCAGCCAGCTTTTGACAAGCGAAGTGGGAAGTGGATTTGTTAAACAACTGCATGATTCATATAACAACAGCATCCGTCACTGAACTGCAATAATTCACTTAACAACCATGGTAAAAAAAAAAAAGGTTATAAAATTGGCTGCGACTCACTTAACAACTTCCTTGCTTAGCAACAGAAATTCTGATCCCAATTGTGGTTGCGAGAAGAACTCTTGACTCTGTCGACTGTGAACATGCAATTGTTCTGCTTTTCAGCATATGATAAGAAATTAAAAAAATATTCAGATAAGGCGGAGAAGGAGTGGAACCAAAACAGGAAGCATCTTGGAATGATTTGCAACATACAGCTTGGATATTCAATCCTATTTGGCCTAATACAGGACAAAAATCATGCAGACAGACAGATCTTCCCCTACGTTGGAGACACTGAGTTGAGGAGGCATGTGTTTATCCCAAAATATTTTGCCAAAATAAGCAAATATCTAATTTAGCGCATCGTCACTATGATAGACGAAGAAATGACTAAACACAACATGGTGCTGTTGGATTTCTGAGTAACAAGGAAAAATAGGATGGCACCAAAGGAAGCCATCCTGAAATAGAATGGACACACAAAAAAGATACTACTGGATCATTCTGCCACTTCTATGCACCGAAGCCATTAAAATATCTTCTTCTAAAAACAAATACTCTCCTGGAAAGACTTCCAACTGCTCTTCTAAAGAAAGCTTGTCGCAGAACTTCAGAATTTCTTTGCAAGAATTTGCCAGACAAGGAATAATGGATGGAAACTGAACAAGGAGAGATTCAACCTAGAAATAAGGAGAAATTTTCTGACAGTGAGAGCAATCAACCAATGGAACAGAAGTTGCCTTCGGAAGTTGTGGGAGCTTCATCACTGGAGGCTTTCAAGAAGAGACTGGACTGCCATCGGTCAGAAATGGTGTAGGGTCTCCTGCTTGGGCAGGGGGGGTTGGACTAGATGACCTACAAGAACCCTTCCAACTCTGTTAATCTGTCAATCTTGCTCATAAAGTACACCTAGAAGCTACAAAGTTAATTACCTTTCCGTTGCTAAGCGTAGCAATTGTTAAACGAGAAATGCCTGATTTTAGAACCTTTTTGGCCACCGTTGTTAAGCAAATCACTGCAGTTGTTAAGTTAGTCTGGTCTGGAAAGCTTAGCAAGTTGACATAATCATCTGCCACAATGTCCTACCTGTCAATGACTTCTTCAACTTCAACCGCAACAATACACGAGCACACAATAGATACAAACTCAAAGTGAACCGCTCCAAACTCGACTGCAGAAAATACGACTTCAGCAACAGAGTGATCAATGCCTGGAATTCACTACCTGACTCTGTGGTTTCTTCCCCAAACCCAAAAAACTTTAACCTTAGACTGTCTACTGTCGACCTCACCCCATTCCTAAGAGGTCTGTAAGGGGCGTGCATAAGCGCACCAGCGTGCCTACCGTCCCTGTCCTACTGTCCTATTGTCCTCATCTATCTGTATTCACCTTGATTATGTTTATGTTTATACCTAGACCTGCTATCTTGTACGTGTTTGACAAACAAACAAATAAATAAAATAAATGGCTGTAGTGTTAAGTGAATCCGGCTTCCCCATTGACTTTGCTTGTCAGAAGACCTCAAAAGGGAATCGCATGACCTTGGGACACAGCAGCGGTCATAAATATGAGTCAGTTGCCAATTGTCTGAATTTTGACAACATGACTGTGCGGATGCTAATAAAATACAGCTACAAGCCGGAGAGTTAATTAGCTTTTTGTTGCTAAGCAAAGCGGTTTTTAAGCGAGTAGTGCAGCGGTTCTCAACCTGTGGGTCGCGACCCCTTTGGGGGTCGAACGACCCTTTCACAGGGGTCGCCTAAGCACGCGCTAGCCTGCCATCTTGGTGACTGGCAATGCGCATGCGCGGGGAGGGGGCGGGGAGGGGGTTGCGGCGGCGGGGAGGGGGTCGCAGCATTAGGAAGGTTGAGAACCACTGGAGTAGTGCCTGATTTTAGGATCTTTTTGGCCATAGTTGTTAAATGCATCACTGCAATTGTTAAACAAATCATGCAGTTCTTAAGCAAATTCGGCTTCCCTACACTGACTTTAAAAGATACAGATTAACAGAGTTGGAAGGGACCTTGCAGGTCATCTAGTCCAACCCCTCCGCCCAAGCAGACCCTACAGCATTTCTGACAGATGGCTGTCCAGTCTCTTCTTGAAAGCTTCCAGTGATGAAGCTCCCACAACCTCCGAAGGCAACTTCTGTTCCTCTGGTTGATTGTTCTCACTGTCAGGAAATTTCTCCTTATTTCTAGGTTGAATCTCTCCTTGGTCAGTTTCCATCCATTATTCCTTGTCTGGCCTTCAGGTGCTTTGGAGAATAGCTTGACCCCTTCCTCTCTGTGGCAGCCCCTCAAGTATTGGAAGACTGCTATCATGTCTCCCCTGGTCCTTCTCTTCACTAGACTAGACACTAGACAGACATCATCTGTCGGAAGTTTGTCAGTTGGGAAGTTTGTAAATGGTGATCACGTCACCCCGGGACACCGCCACCATCATAAATACATCCCAGTTGCCAAGTGCTTGAATTTTGATACTGTGATTCTGGGGCTCCTGTGACGGTGGTAAGTGGGAGGACTGATTTTAAGTCACTTTTACAGTGCCGTTATAACTTCGAACACCGCTAAACGAATGGTTGCATGTCAAGGACTACTTCCATACAGGTAGCCCTCGACTTACGACCACAATTGAGCCCAACAGTACGACCACGATTGAGCTTAACAACATCTATTGTTAAGTGAGACATTTGTTCAGTGAGTTTTGCCCCATTTTACGACCTTTCTTGCCTGAGTTGCTAAGTGAATCACTGCAGTTGATAAGTTAGTAACCTGGATGCTAAATGAATCTGGATTTCCCCATTGACTTTGCATGTCAGGTGGTCGTAAAAGGGGATCACGTGACCTTGGGACACAGCAACCGTCATAAAGAAATAAGGAGAAACTTTCTGACAGTGAGAACAATCAACCCATGGAACAGAAGTTGCCTTCAGAAGTTGTGGGAGCTTCATCACTGGAAGCTTTCAAGAAGAGACTGGACTGCCATCTGTCAGAAATGGTGTAGGGTCTCCTGCTTGGGCAGGGGGTTGGACTAGATGACAATTGTCAAGGGGACACATGATAGCAGTGTTCCGATACTTGAGGGGCTGCCACAGAGAGGAGGGCGTCAAGCTATTTTCCAAAGCACCCGAAGGCCAGACAAGGGACAATGGATGGAAACTGATCAAGGAGAGATTCAACCTGGAAATAAGGAGGAACTTTCTGACAGTGAGAACAATCAACCAATGGAACAGAAGTTGCTTTCAGAGGTTGTGGCAGCTTCATCACTGGAGGCTTTCAAGAAGACAATGGACTGCCCTTGGTCAAAAATGGTGTAGGGTCTCCTGCTTGGGTGGGGGGTTGGACTAGATGACCTACAAGGTCCCTTCCAACTCTGTTAATAAATCTAAACCAGTTGCCAAGTGCCTGAATTTTGATCACATGATCTTGGGAATGCTGCAAAGGTTGTAACTGTGAAAAATGGTCATAAGAGAGTACAGCTTCATACGCGAGAGCAAGCGCCCTCCATTCACATTAGTGGAGTTTCGTGCACGCGTGCTTGCCCATTTCTCTCGCGGCCCAATTTCAAACAGGCCACGGCCTGGTAGTGGGCCACAACATGGGGGTTAGGGACCCTTGGGTTAAGTTGACCAATAACTTAATAACTCAATAACAGTGAGAACAGCCTGTCCCCCAAAGTTGTGGGTGCTCCAACTGGAGGTTTTCAAGAAGAAACTGGACAGCCATTTGTCTGAAATCATATAAGGTCTCCTGCTTGAGTGGAGAGTTGGACTAGAAGACCTCCAAGGTCCCTTCCAACTATGTTATTATGTATTCTGTATCTTTTAGGGAGCTCATCAGAATCTCTGACTGCCTTGTTCTTATACCATCTTGGTCAAATGGTTGTCCAGTCTATTATTGAAAACCTCCAGTGACGCACCCACAACTTCTGAAGGAAAGTTGTTCCACTGATTAATTGTTCTGTCAGGAAATTCCTCCTTAGTTCTAGGTTGTTTCTCTCCTTGACTGGTTTCCATCCATTGCTTCTTGTCCTGCCTTAGAGAATAAGTCAATCCAGGGGTGAAATGCTACCGGTTCGGCCCGGTCCGGGCATACCGGTAGCGGCGGTTGCCGGTGGTTCAGAGAACCGGTAGCGGCGGCAGCGCGAGGCTCCGCCCACCCGCCCAGACGTCGCCATTTTCTTGTTTTTAACCCCCTGCGCATGCGCAGAGGGTGAAAAAGCGCGCGCTTCCGAACCGGTAGGGAAGGTAAGTAGATTTCACTGCTGAGTCAATCCCCTCTTTTCTGTGATAGCCCCTCAAGTACTGGAAGACAGTTACCATGTCCCCTATAATCTTTCTCTTTGATGGGTTAGAGATGTACCTAGCTCCCTCAACATTCATGATATGATTTAGCAACAATAATTTTTGTTGGTCTTCTCTGCACACTTTCTAGACCCAGCTATAGTCCTCTCTTAGATGGGAGATCCACCTGGGTGTCCTTGGGCCGGTTTCCCCTTCCCAGCCCCCAAACAATGCCAGGCTTTGTGACAAGCCAGCTGAAAAACAACCTTCTTGTCACATTAGCATTGATGGCTTGTGAACACACTGCAAACCCACAGACCAGCAACCAAGAGGGACGCTAAGAAGACGAAGAAGACTAAAAAGCAAACTTAGTCGCTGGTTTCAAGTCCAGGTTCCACCAAAAAGCCACCCCCCTGTTGTTCCGAGAAATGTGTAGATACAGATAAACCTTGGATAAAGAAAATGCAGACAATGTTAAAATGGCATTCTTGCTAAGCTGCCTGCTTGGCTTATCACATCTTTACTCCTTGTTAATACTTACCCATGTCCAAGTTCCTGTGGGCTCTCAGCCAGAACAAAATGGGGGCCGGATTGAGACTAAAACTGCTTTCTTCTCCCAATTCTACTCCCCAGCAACAGGGTCAGCACCTTCTCACTTCGCTATTTCCTAACTTTATTAACCATATTTTCTGAACAGGGTCACAGGGTCAATGAGCTATGAACCGAAAGACCTTGGGGGGAAAATATTCTTAGGATGGAGATGAGGTGGATGGGGCAGAGTGTCTAAATGGTGGACTGATCTGGAGAAGGGCCACTTTAGATCTATCGGAACTTTTGACTTTTGTAAATAAAACGCTAAACTACCTGAACACTCCAATGTTCTTCTGGAGGAAATGAAACGTAAGCCACACGCCTTGGGAAGCAGGAAGCGCCTAACAATATAAACCTTTGAGCTTCTAAGGAACACAGCAGTCAGCCACAAAGAGTACTATAATTTGTAAGCTCTTCCCCAGTTCCATTTCTTTCACCTTGGGTGACCTTTCACTTTTTTTTTTTTTTTAAGGAAAGTGTTCCGTAAAAAAAAAATGCACCTTTTTTCTCTCCTGTACAGAGCTAAAGAAATAAACACATGCTTAATTCTACAACTTTCTTCTAAAATTTAAGGCCACACATTAACTATTTGGAAGAGGGACAGAGTAGTGGTTGCTGAAGTGTTGTGGGTTTTTTAATGATAACTTTATTAGATTTTTTTTTAATTGGAAAGGTAAAATCTAACAAAAAGTAAGGTGGGAAAAAGAAGGAAGGAAGGAAGGAAGGAAGGAAGGAAGGAAGGAAGGAAGGAAGGAAGGAAGGAAGGAAGGAAGGAGAAAGAGGGAGAGAGAAAAAAAGGAAAGAAAGAGAAAGAAAGGAAGGAAGGAAGGAAGGAAGGAAGGAAGGAAGGAAGGAAGGAAGGAAGGAAAGAAAGAAAGAAAGAAAGAAAGAAAGAAAGAAAGAAAGAAAGAAAGAAAGAAAGAAAGAAAGAAAGAAAGAAAGGCCAAAAGTGCCAAAAAATAAGTAAAGAAAAAGAAATGACTTCTGATTTTTGACTTCCACCCTAACAGATAGAAACTTATCAAAAAGAAATTTCATGACAGGGAGAACAATTAATCAGTGGAACTGCTTGCCTCCAGAGGCTGTGGGTGCTCCATCACTGGAAGCTTTTAAGAAGAGACTGGACAGTCACTTATCTAGAATGGTATACTATGGGGTCTCCTGCTTGAGCAAGAGGTTGGACTAGAAGACCTCTAAAGTCCCTTCCAACTCTGTTATTCTGTATTCTGTATTTTCTTTTTACAACAGTTGTAAGTACAAATTCAGATAGACCTATTTCTCTAAGGTCTATAAGATTACAACGTAAGTTTTATTTTTTTCATTATCTGCTATCTTTTTTCTAATCCTCAAACTCATATATTGCAATTTCAATTTTTTTCCTGTTTCACACAGAAAGTCCAAAAGAAGTTTCCTAAAAATTCAGCCTAAAAATTCATATATTTTCTCCAATCTAAGCTATCCATTTTGCCCTCTCAGCCAGCTCCATCGTCTTCACCATCCACTCTTCTGTTGTGGGTTATGTCAGTTGCTGAAGCCATCTTGATGGCCATTAAAACAGCAAGATCAACTATTAAAGTCTTTTAAAAACTGCTCGATGACGCAATGGTGAAAAAGGAGGCCAACCCATCAGAGCTCCCGCTCATTATCATCCTGGAACTGTCTTCCATGCTAATATGGTCATTAATGTATGTATAATATAATATACAAAGAGTCTCCCATGCTAATCCTTGTGTGAATGAGATTCCTATGAAGTATAGACACGGTGGGTGGCCAGGACACAGCAAGCAATGCTGCAGAGAGAGGCTGTCAAACCAGGCACCCAATAATCCTCTCCCAAGCTTCTCCTAAATGATACTTAACTAATCCAGAAGAGGAATTGGGCATGGCTTCCTTCACCGCATTCTGGCTGATGAAAAGACCTTTTAATAATGCTCCAGTCAACTCCATTGTGGGGCAACTGAAGGAGGATAATTGGAGTCTACATCATCGGCGATTATGTCATGCCCAATTCAGCCACCCAGGTCCACACATTCAGGAGATACAGTGAGAAAATTCAGCCGAACAATCTTAGCTTTGGAAATAATTAGAAACGATCAAGGCGCCTCTGGCTTTATCAAGAGGACTCTGAAAGAAAAGCATTTCAGGTCTTCCATTTTTAGAAAAGCAATTTCCAATTTTGAAAAGCATTTATCATTTCCTATATCTCAGCTTGCCACATACGGGGTTGTAAATGAGTTGAAGATTCTTGGGTTTAGCATACAAAAAGGGAGCTGTCCTAAATCAAAAGTTTGCAACCAGTAATTCTTTGGCGCTCTTAGTCTAATTTTAAAAGTCCTTGGTGGTCAGTTAATTCACACAAGAGATTCTTTGAAGGACTGATAAAGGTATAGGAGGAGTCCCTTTGGGATTTTACTCCGCTAGTTGTTGCTGATTCTAGGGGCCGGTGCTGCTCTCCGTTTCAAGGCCATTGAACCAACTCTGTCTGAAGACATTTCTGCGGTCATGTGGCCAGCATGACATCACCGAGTGCTGTTACCTTCCCACCAAAGTGGTACCTATTTATCTACTTGCATTTGCATGCTTTTGAACTGCTAGGTTGGCAGGAGCTGGGGTGAGGATGGGAGCTCACCTTGTCTTGCAGTACTGGGTCTCAAACCCAGGCTGCTGGCTTTCCAGCCAACAAGGCCAGCATCTTAACTGCTGAGCCACCACACCACCTTAATAAAGGTAATCCTGTTGACAAATAAAAAGACTACACACACACACACACACACACACACACATGTTTATGCCAGGGGTACTGGACAGCCGCTTGTCTCGAATGGTATAGGACAGGGGTGTCAAACTCGATTTCATTGAGGGCCGCATCAGGGTTGTGTTTGACCTCGGGGGGGGGGCCAGGATGGGCGTGGCTGGGGTGGGTGTGGCCAGCTCAACACTCATGTCAGGGGCGCCTGTGGTGGCCCAAGCGCTTTGCCAGCGAAAACAGGCCCCCGAGCTCCGTTTCCAGCTGCGACGGCCTCCTGCAACCCTCTGCCAGCAAAAACGGAGCTCCGAGGGCCACATGTAGCCCTCGCGAGCTCCATTTTCTCTGGCAGAGGCACCGCGGGCCAGTCCTTCGCTGTTTCTCAGAAAGAACTCAGAAAGAACTGTCCCTAGCTTCTTGAATTGTAAAGCTGAGCGGGGAGAGATGTACTTTCAGATTTGAAAGACCTCCAAGGACTGTCTAGTTTAATGAAAAGAAGAACTAGGGGTGACATGATAGCAGTGTTTCAATATTTGAGGGGCTGTCACAAAGAAGAGGCGGTCAACCTATTCTTCAAAGCACCTGACGGTAGGACAAGAAGCAATGGGTGGAAACTAATCAAGGAAAGGAGCAACCTGGAACTAAGGAGAAATTTCCTGACAATTAGAACAATTAATCAGTGGAACAACTTGCCTCCAGAAGTTGTGAATGCTCCAACACTGGAAGTTTTAAAGAAGAGATTGGACAATCATTTGTCTGGGATGTATGGTGTAGGGTTCCTGCTTAAGAAGGGGATTGGACTAGAAGACCTCCAAGGTTCCTTTCAATTCTGTTATTGTGCCCCATTTTAATAACTGTTTGCTATGGTTATTAAGTGAACCCCCACTTCTGTTAAGTGAAAATAGAGAAACCTAAAAGTAGAGAAAGCTACCAAAAATGATTCGTTTTTCAGCTAGTTACAGCAAGCACTGATATCAAACATTAACTGCTTGGTTTGCTATTCTGCTCTGTCTGTAGAAACCAGAGTTCTAAATCTGAACTCTACATCCTATGGAGCAGACTGGGAATTTTCAATGCCACAGTCATGTTCCAGCTGGTTCTCTCTTCCTGTAACCTTACTTAAGCCATCACCTAAAGAGGATGATGGGCTCTCTGTTGGATGGAAGCAATGGATGGAAACTAATCAAGGAGAGAAGCAACCTAGAGCTAAGGAGAAATTTCCCAACAGTGAGAACAATTAATCAGTGGAATGACTTGCCTTCAGAAGTTGTGGATGCTCCATCACTGGAGGTTTTTACCAATAGACTGGACAGCCACTTGTCCAGAATGGTATAGGGCAGAGCTATGCTGGCTGGAGAATTCTGGGAGTTGAAGTCCACAAGTCTTAAAGTTGCCAAGTTTGGGGACCCCTGCGTATAGGGTCTACTTCTTGAGAACGGAGTTGACTAAAAGACCTCCAAGCTCCCTTCCAACTCTGTTATTCTGGATGAAGACAGCCATACCTAGTCTTCCTGCCCAGGTGGGCAATGAGAAACCTGCCAGAGGTTCCTAGAAGGAGCAGCAGTTGAGCCTACAGACACTGATTATTTGGATCAATAAGAGAAGTTGGGAAGAGGTTTCTGTGGATGATACCTTATTGACCTTCTTACTCAAGAACAAGCTTTTGGCACCTGATCTTGGGGTTTCCAGATCAAAGAGAAGACATTGCAAACTTCCATCTGACCACACTCAACCCCAATCCCGTCCCAGATCTCTTAGACTTAAAAGGAATAAACACAGTGAACCTGCCGTGAAATTCCATTATGTCAACACTTTCTCCAGCAGAGGAAAAAGGAAAATTATTATTTTACCAACAACATTCACAATAACAACAACAACAACAAAGGCTTCCTTTCTTCTTTGTAGTTGCTGTTGTGTCTCCGGGACTGGAAACAGATGAATACTTGTCCACAAACATCAGTACCATTTGCAGGTGGTTCGTGGAAGTTTCAAGGTTAACTGAAAGTAATGAATAAAGTCAGAACTGGAAGGCAGTGGGTCCTTGATGATTCCATTATTTGTTATCTTAGGAAACTTTAAAAAGTTTTAAAGCCGCCCAGAGTCACTTGATCTTGAGACGGGCAGCATATAAATTTAATAAAATAGAATAAATAAATCTGTTGTTACCACCAGAATCCTGCCATTTATGGTTGCTCTTAAATTAGGGCTCCCCTATTAAAATTGGTGAATCTTTCTTGTACTTTTAGTTGCATAGAAGGATCTCATCTTTTGACCCAGCTTCTTCCATTAGAACAGGGGTGTCAAACTCAAGGCCCGGGGGCCGGATCAGGCCCATGGGGTGTTTAGATCTGGCCTGCGGGGCTGCCCTGGAAACAGTGAAGGACCGGCCCGCGGTGCCTTCGCCAGTGAAAACGGAGCTTGTGAGGGTCGTGGGCGGCCCTCCGGAGCTCCGTTTTCACTGGCAGAGGGTTGCAGGAGGCCGTCACAGCTGAAAACGGAGCTTGGGAGGCGGTTTTCGCTGGCAGAGCACTCGGGCCACCACAGGTGCCCCCGACACGAGTGACGAGCCATGCCCACCCTGGCCACGCCCACCCTGGCTCCCTGAGGTCAGACACAACCCTGATGCAACCCTCAATGAAATCGAGTGACACCCCTGCATTACAGCCATGTTTCTCAACTTCAAGATGGGTGGACTTCAACTCCCAGAATTCCCCAAGCTGTTGAGGTCCACCCACCTTGAAGCTGCTGAGGTTGAGAAACACAGCATTAAAGACTAAGAGCAAACTAGATCTGCAAGCTAGAATATTTTAATGTTGCAATTGTGAAAGGAATATACATTTTTGTGTAAAAAAATGTGTGATGATTAATATGCTAGATTGCAACAATAGAAGTCTGGGTACCACACCCCCTTTTGCTGTGATGTACACTATAGTAAGGTGGTAAGTCCGTCCTTTCATGAAGCTACATTGGGCCAAATCAGATGTCAAAGAAGAATTCAGACAAGCTGTCAGGGTTCCGAATAGATGACACAAGCAACTTTTGGTTAAATTACTTTTTTTCAACTTTCAGGCACAATGCTAAACCAAAAATAAATCAACGTCATTAAGGTTTATTACAGAAATCCAGAGGCATCTTACAGGTTCCTAAAATACTTGGTATGCAGCTTGAGAGATCCTTCAAATTATTCCATCCATATTTTGGTGGTTTTTTAAACAAACCAAAAGAAGAAAAAGACATTCTACTTTCTATGATTCACAGCTGTGTTTTTCAGAGTTGGTAACTTTAAGATGGGTGGACTTCAACTCCCAGAATTCCCCAGCCAGCATGCTGGCTGGGGAATTCTGGGAGTTGAAGTCCATCCATCTGACAGTTGCCAAGGGTGAAAAACATTGATCTATAGCAGCGGTTCTCAACCGGTGGGTCGCGACCCCTTTGGGGGTCGAACGACCCTTTCACAGGGGTCGCCTAAGCGCGTGCTAGCCTGCCACGCCCCCTTTGTCACCTCATCGCGTGCGGGGAGGGGGCGAGGCGGGGGTCGCGGTGGCGGGGAGGGGGTCGCGGCATTAGGAAGGTTGAGAACCACTGATCTATAGCAATCCGTAACTCTTACAATCTTTGAATTGGAGATATATCCACAAATATGTGCTTGTTTTTCTCATTTTTATCTTTCTGGAATTATATTTAGGCTTCTGTGTCTTCAGGCTAAAGATTGTGACCTACAAGCACACATAGAAAAAAAATCTACCACGCCCAACAATGCTCCCCATACTTCTATCCTAACAATTTTCATTAAGGAAAAGTGTTATGGCTATATTAATATAATTTCAATATGTTAAAAGATTTCAGTAGGTCTTGTTCATATTTATGACTTATATAGCATTGCCCCATTAAAAACAAATTCATTTTGAGAACCAAAATCATAGTTTAAAAACAAAGCAGTGGAGAAATCTTAACATATTTTTCAGAAGTTTGTTTGTAAAATTTGTATGTGGGTGTGTGTGGGTGGTTCTGTAGGTTTTAATAAAAAGAACAGAACATGAAGATTTTATTTCAGCATTATGTTGAGTGTAAAAAAAAACACCATTCAATTTCTTACACAAAACTTAACATTTGAAAGTGCAAATTGTAAAACAAGTCAAATTTGTAACGTGAAATAGTGAGCTTCCATATAGCACTAAGCCATGATTTACTGTTATAGGGGCAAGCATAGGTTCACTGTTCGCTCTTGTGCAATATTGTGAAAAATAAAACACAGAACATAGAATTGGATTAGAAGAGATCTTGGAGGTCTTCTAGTCCAACCCCTACTCAAGCAGCAGACCCTGTACCATATCTCCAGTGATGGAGCACCCACAACCTCAGGAGGTAAGCTGTTCCCCTGATTAATTGCTCTCACTGATAGGAAATTTTTCCTTAGTTCTAAGTTGGATCTCTTCTTGATTAGTTTCCATCCATTGTTTCTTGCCTGCCTTCCCGTGCTTTGGAGAATAGCTTGACTTCCTTTTCTTTGTGGCAATCCCTTAGACATTGGAACATTGCTATCATGTCACCCCAGTCCTTCTCTTTGTTAGACTAGACATATCCAGTTCCTGCAACTGTTCATCGTATGCTTATCGTCTTTGTTGCTCTTCTCTGAACTCTTTCTAGGGACGTTGGACTTTCTAGGGACTTGGGACAACTGTAGCAAGCCAAGATTTTATCACAATGGGAGGGAAAGTGCACTATGACCTCACAAAGCAAGTTCCACCTCTTATGTACTAGCTTGTGATATAATTGGTTCTCTGTGCCATCAATATCAATCTCCATGCTTGGGGTTACCAGAAGTCTTCCATCTGGTGGGCATAGCCTTAAAATAAAACATTGTCAATTTCATTGACAATTGGCTAAATTGACCGTTTTGATTAAAGAAAAGAATATAAGTACTTTTGTTGCCATATGGAGACCACTTCTGACCTTTGTGCTTGAGGTGGAGGAAAATGAAACTTTGATTTTGGGTTTTACTGATTAGATTGAATTGTTTTTATGGAAATGGCTAGTTCATATTATTATGGAAAAGCAAAAAGTTGTGGTTTGATGTTAATGCTTTATTTTACTGCAACAGAGAGAGTCGGGGGAGGCTATTTTTTCCTTCCCCCCCCTCCACTGTGTCTTCCTATTTACTTTTGTATTTTGTATTTTATTCTATAATCTAATAAAATGTTTAAACACTAAAAAAAATATCAAATATTGTCTGGCTTTTTGAGTGTCTTGGTTTTTTTTTTTTAATGGACTATTTCACAATGATAATCATTGACATTTTTGTACATTTTAACCTTGTAAATTGCTTCTTTCTTCCCCTCGTCCATCGACAGACTCAAGAGTCTAGATTTGCATGTTTTAATGTATTTCCTGATTCCAGCCATTGACTTCAATCCAGTCGCTTCAGACCATTGTAATCTGTAGATTGTGTGACTTGTCATATACAGTATTTCTATGATGAAGTTTTGAAAAGCATATTGTTGATTCTATGTTATCTCTAGCGTATGTTCTTGAAAGTAAAGATCTGTTGGAAAACACTGTGATTAAAAAAATAGTCTTTCTGGAAAAAATAACTCCACAGACATATAAGCCCAAGTACATTATTTTTTGCAATTTCCCAGTGGAGTTTTTGTTGCGTGTGCCAAGAAAGCTAAACAGTGTGTCCTCCTTTCTTCCCCTCCTTGGCTCTTCCAATTGTCCATGTCCTCCTTTGCCTGTTCAGATATCTGGTAACCCTCCTGATGCTAATATTAAATGGGGAATAACACCATCCCAAAGAAGCAAGGATATGGGATTCTCTGCTATAAAAATCCCACAAGCATCACAGAAAAGATGCTGAGATCCTAGAAAGTGTGCAGAGAAGAGCAACAAAGATGACCAGGGAACTAAAGAACGGTTGCAGGAATTGGTAAGTGTAGTCTAATGAAAAGAAGGACTAGGGGTGACATGACAGTAGTGTTCCAATATCTAAGGGGCTGGCACAAAGAAGAGGGAGTCAACCTATTCTCCAAAGCACCTGAAGGCAAAACAAGAAGCAATGGATGGAAACTAATTAAGGAGAGAAGCAATCTAGAACTAGAGAAATTTCCTAACAGTGAGAATAGCTTCCCTCCAGAAATTGTGGGTGCTCCATCACTGGACGCTTTTAAGAAGAGAGTGGACAGCCATTATTTTCCAAGAAGACAAGACAAGAAACAGTGGATGGAAAATAATCAAGGAGAGAAGCAACCTGGAACTAAGGAGAAATTTCCTAACGGTGAGAACAATTAACCAGTGGAACGGCTTCCCTCCAGAAATTGTGGGTGCTCCAACACTAGAGGCTATTAAGATGAGACTGGACAGCCATTGGTCTGAAATGGCATAGGGTTTCCTGCTTGAGTAGGGGGTGTTAGGACTCTGTCCAAACGGTTGGGTTGGTTAATATAAACAAGCCACAAATCACTGTTTAAATGTATTTATGTAATATTGCTTTAAATGCATTGGTGCATTCTGACTGGCAGTAATGGCCATAAGAGGGAGCTAGAGAACATGGCTAGTTCTCTCTCTTTTGCTGATTCATTGCTGAAGTGACTTCGTGTCTGAGAGTAAGCTCTGTGTGTAGCTAACTATCTGTGATAGTTGAAATCTTTGTTTGCTGATTAAGACAAAGACAGGCTGTTAAGGAGACTGCTGTACTTCTGAATACTGACTGACTGAACGTGTATGATTCGGACTGTTATTTGGACTGTGCTATTTCTTTAAGTAAACTACTTTTATACACTTTAACGTATCTGTTTATTGACTGAATCATTACTTATATCTACTGCAACATTACGGTGAACTGTGCAAACCTTCAGGGCCCAGAGGTTACTCTGCACAATTCCTTAACAGGGGGTTTACTAGAAGACCTTCAAGGTCCCTTCCAATGCTTGTGATTCTGTTATTCTGATAAACAGGTGGGAGGGTTGGAGGTCATCTATTATGGGTATTTGCTATCAAAGTCTGATCTTCACAAGCTAGGTATCTGGAAGTGTGTCATGGCTCGAATACAGGTAGAACTGTTGCAGGAATTGGGTAAGTGTAGTCTAATGAAAAGAAGGACTAGGGGGTGACATGATAACAGTGTTCCAATATCTAAGGGGCTGTCACAGAAAAGTTGATGTTCTCCAAAGTACCTGAGGGCAGGACAAGAAACAATGGATGGAAGATCATTAAACAGAGATCCAACCTGCAAACTTCCTACAGTAGAATTAAGGAGAAATTTCCTGAGAGAAAAATTAACCAGTGGAACGGCTTGCCTTCGGAGGTTGTGGGTGCTCCATCACTAAAGGTTTTCAAGAAAAGATTGGACATCCAATTGATTGGGATGATATAAGGTCTCCTGCCTTGAGCAGAGTGTTGGACTAGAAGAATAATAGAATAGCAGAGGACCTTGGGGGTTCTAGGCCTAGAAGACCTCCAAAATCTCTTCCAGACCTATGATGCTAAGTTCTATTCTTTGCCTGGAAAACAGAAATCCATTTGTGACCTTGGATGAGTGAGTAAAAGGAAAAAGAGGCTCATCCATACGTTCCCTTAATTGTTGCATGAAGATGCCTGACTAACCATTCTCGAAAGGACATCCTTGTGATGCCCATAATTGTAGCTTCTCACCATGGTTGACTTGGCGTCATGTCAGCTACTATTGGCTACTTCCAATTGTAGCATACTTGCTCCTTCCCTTCTGCTCCCTGGCCATTGTCCTCTTTTCATTCGTGCTGATAGACTGGCCGGACACCAAAAGTGGATGAACTTAGGATGAAATGTAGATTTAATGTACACTGAAATGTAATTGAAATTTAATAAGTACAACTATAACCTTACTCGTTTATTTATTTCTGTCAAGTTGGAAAGAAACACATGGTGCTGGAGGTCGAGTAGTAGACAATCCTGATGCTAGGAAAAGTCAAGGCAAATTAGGATGATGGAACACGTAATGGATACTCTTTTCGGAGGATTATACAACATCTGTTGTATCTTTGGGAGGGGAGGTGTTTTTAAATGGCTCTCCTGAATTGACATATGAAGGCCTATTAAGTTTATACTGTCAACTTGGTGTCAAAGGCAGATACCGTTAATCAAATTTAGCTCAGTCAGCTCCAAATGATATTCAAGAGTCCCAAGACTTTGGAGCTAGTGGTATATGGCATTGTGGGCATCTGAAGCCCGTTTTAATAGCTTTCTCTGCTGCAGAAAGGACATTAAAAGTACAGGTAGTCCTTGACTTACGACCACAATTGAGATCAAAATTTATCTTGCCAAGTAAGAAGTTTCTTAAGTGAATTTTTCCCCGTTTTACAATTTATTCTTGCCACAGTGGTTAAGTGAATCACTGCACTTGTTAAATTAGTAACACGGTTGTTAAGTGAATCTGGTTCCCCCATTGACTGTGCTTGTCAGAAGTTCGCAAAAGGGGACCACGTGACCCCAGGACACTGCAACCGTCATAAATGTGAGTCAGTTGTCAAGCATCCAAATAAATGTGAAATATGGTCATAAGTCACTTTTTTCAGTGCCGTTGTAACTTTGAAAGGTCACTAAGTGAGCTGTTGTAAGTCAAGGAATGCCTGTACTTCTCAGATTGAGAGAGACCTTAAGGAAGAATCTCTTAAAGTTCTGCTCCTTAGGATCTAGGAAAAGACTACAGTGCAGTGTTGATGAAGATGCTCAGTAATCCAGATAGAGTTGTCTGGAAGTTGAGTCATGGCAACTGGACTTCTTTTCTTTTTTGGTTTGAAGACATTTCACTTCTCATCCAAGAAGCTTCCTCAGCTCTGACAGGATGGTGGGGAATGGAAGGATTTATATTCCTTGCAGACAGCTGGTCATTTGCATCCTTTTAGAGGGTCGTTGGAGTTTACAGACTTTTAGCTATACAATTTGGAACGGAATGGTACTTTTCGGCTCCTACCCTTGGCCACGCCTCCTTCTCCGCCAGGGTTCCTCCTCGGACGATTCACCTCTGGCTTTTCTCCTCGGCTGACACGCCCCCACCCATTCACCCTGGCTGATGGGCCACAGCCCCTCCGTCCCACACGCTTCAGTGCGGCCCATTTGCCGAAGCAGGGTTCGTCCTGGGCTTTTCGCCGCCCGGGACAGTTAGCCGCCAACCAATTGGCTAGCTGCCATCGATCGCAGTGGTGATGGGGTTTGGGGGAGGGGCTGCAGCCAAATGGCTTTAGGAAAGCCAAATGCTTGTTAGAAGAAGGAAGGGGAGGGGGGAAGCTCCCCTGTACCTGATCGTGCCTCCCTGATAACGAACGGGAAGGGAAGAGTGGGGGGAGGGGGTTAAGTACGCTGGCTTCATCCAAAGGGAAGGGGGAGAGAGAGAAAGAACGAAAGAGAGAGAGAGAAGGGAGACAAGAAACGAAGGAAAGAAAGAAAGAAAGAAAGAAAGAAAGAAAGAAAGAA
>QLTV01003959.1:1374675-1389622 GCA_003457575.1 Thermophis baileyi | reverse complement strand
CCCGCCCCCCAAAAAAAAGAAAGAGAAATAAAGAAAGAAAAAAAGAAAGTAAGAAAAAAAGAAGTAAAGAAAGAAAGAAAGAAAGAAAGAAAGAAAGAAAGAAAGAGGGTGGGAAGGGAGAAAGAAAGAGAAAGAAAGAAAGAGCGTATCTTTCTCTTTCTTTTCTTTTCTCTTCTTTCTTTCTTTCTTTCTTTCTTTCTTCTTTCTTTCTTTCTTTCTTTCTTTCTTTCTTTCCACGCCGAAGCGTGTGCGACGGAGGGGCCGTGGCCCATCGGCCAGGGTGAATGGGTGGGGGCGTGTCAGCCGAGGAGAAAAGCCAGAGGTGAATCGCCCGAGGAGGAACCCTGGCGGAGAAGGAGGCGTGGCCAAGGGTAGGAGCCGAAAAGTACCATTCCGTTCCAAATTGTATAGCTAAAAGTCTGTAAACCTCCAAGTGCTACAACGACCCTCTAAAAGGATGCAAATGACTAGCTGTCTGCAAGGAATATAAATCCTTCCATTCCCCACTATCCTGTCAGAACTGAAGAAGCTTCTTGGATGAGAAGCGAAACACCTTCAAAGAAAATACAAGAAAGTTCAGTTGCCTCCTGAAAAAATCACCTTTGGGACAACCCAACAATTTGTTATTTGATAATGCAGACTATAGTGCAAAGTAGAAGCTCGATCATAAAAGATAAAGCCACAATGGAATTTGATTGGTTTTGTATAAATGTATGAATCTATCCATGGTAGTAAGCCATGGATGATGGCTCCTGGAGGGAACAAAACTAAGTGTGCTTTATTCAGTAAATCACAGTTAATGAAATCATGGTTTACTGCAATGCGTGAACAGGAGGAGGAGGAGGAGGGGAAAGAAAGAGGAGAAGAAGAAGAAAGGAGAAGGAGAAGAAGAGAAGAAGAAAAAAGGAGGAGGAGGAGGAGGAGAAGGAGGAGGAGAAGATGAAGGTAAATAACAACAAGAAGGGGAAGGGGAAGGGGAAGGGGAAGGGGAAGAAGAAGAAGAAGAAGAAGAGGAAGAAGAGGAAGAAGAAGAAGAAGAAGAAGAAGAAGAAGAAGAAGAAGAAGAAGAAGAAGAAGAAGAAGAAGAAGAAGAAGAAGAAGAAATAATAATTTAGAGGATATCGTACTAAAGAAGGCTGCTTGTTAGCTTAGAATGTAACATATATAATATATTCCTCTTATTATCTGTGACTGAGGAGAGACGAGGCGCTGCAAAGTGAGAAATCTTGCCCAGGAGCACAGAGGACGGTGAGGAAACTGAGGCAGAGGTGAGATCAGAATTCTGCCCTGCTCTCACACCCACTCACAGCATCCAGGCCTATGGTGGAAGGCTTCCTTAATCTTCCACCCACGTTCTGAATTTAGGGATGGGCAGGGAGAGGCCATCACCCGTGTTTCAGGCTACATGACATGTAGCCTGAAGTACGAGTCAGTTGCCAAGCGCCCGAATGTTGATCACATGACCATGAGGATGCTGCAATGGTCATAAATGTGAAAACAGGTGCTAAGTCACCTTTTTTTCAGTGCCATTGCAAGAATCAAACAATCATTAAAGGAATGGTTGTAAGTCAAGGACTACGTGTATAGCACTTATAGCAATAGCACTTATATACCGCTTTACAGTGCTTTACAGCCCTCTCTAAGCGGTTCACAGAGTCAGCCTCTTGCCCCCAACAATCTGGGTCCTCATTTTATAGACATTTTCTGCTTGCATTGATGCTGAATTGATGCTAAATAGCAATAGCACTTAAGACTTATATACTGCTTTTGCAGCCCTCTTTAAGCAGTTTACAGAGTCAGCCTCTTGCCCCTAACAATCTGGGTCCTCATTTTACCCACCTCGGAAGGATGGAAGGCTGAGTCAACCTTGAGCCTGGTGATATTCGAACTGCCAAACTGCTGGCAGCCGGTGATCAGCAGAAGTAGCCTGCAGTACTGCACTCTAACCACTGCGCCACCGCAGCTCATGGGCAGAGTTAGCCTGCAATACTGCATTCTAACCACTATGCCATCACGTTCCTTCCTTCCTTCCTTCCTTCCTTCCTTCCTTCCTTCCTTCCTTCCTTCCTTCCAACTTAGCAATAGCACTTACAACTTATATACCGCTTCACAGTGCTTCACAGTCCTCTCTAAGCGGTTTACAGAGTCAGCCTCTTGCCCCCAACAATCTGGGTCCTCATTTTACCCACCTTGGAAGGATGGAAGGCTGAGTCAACCTTGAGCCTGGTGAGATTCGAACTGCCAAATTGCAGGCAGCCGGCAGTCAGCAGAAGTAGCCTGCAGTACTGCACTCTAACCACTGCGCCACCGCAGCTCCTAAAGTCCTGTTTTAGGTCACGGGTTTTGAAACCAATATCAGATTTCATTGCCAATTGCCCATCCTTGGGGAAGAACACAGGATGGTCTCAACAATGGTGTTTTTTTTTTAAAGGAGGAAAGGGTTAAAAACAGAAACATTGGAAGGAGCAAAGGGTAGCCAATTATCCCATTAAAGTCTGACCACCCAGGACTGCTTTGAGCAAATCATCACCCCAGTCCTTTTTAATAAGGGACACCCAGTCCTTTCCTTAACCCAGGGTGGCTTGTAGAACAGCAGACGGAGGGTTCAGACTTTGTGAGAGCTGTTCTCCAGGGCAGAAGACCGAGGGGGAGAGGGATACAAACTAAACAAAACGAAAAATCTGGGCCACCTACTGTAGCTTCCCGTCTTCTGTGTGACTCGTTTCTTCTGCAGTGCTCAAGCATAAATAAACTTGTTTACCGCCCTCCGAATGTTAATGATAATGAAACCCTGGTAATTTGGCCACAAGGACACGTAATTGGTGTGCTGCTAAACAAGGAGGAGGAAGAGAAAAGAGAGAAAGTAGTTATGGTTTGTAGATTCCCATAAATACCCTTTGCAAAGCTTCCTGTTGTGACCACACAGCTTTGTTTCTTCGACTCTTTTCCGTGCGATAAATCAGCTTTCTCCAACCTCCTATTCTTTGATGTCTTGGATTCGGGTTTCACCCTTCCCAACCCAGCTCTTCTCTGCCAGTTACCTCCAAAGTTTCATTCTTGACCTCTAAATTTCCATCTCTTTCCAACCGACGTACAATTTGGATGCAGCAAAGAGGATGAGAGGATCGCTCTCTCATAGATCTATTGTAGGATTTATTGTATCATAGTTGGGAGCAATTTATAATCTCAATAATCAAGATCGTGTGAAGTTCTAGTGCCGATTTACAAAGCCTTAGTAAGACCACACTTGGAATACTGCATCCAGTTTTGGTCACCACGATAGAAAAAAGATGTTGAAACTCTGGAAAGAGTGCAGAGAAGAGCAACAAAGATGATTAGGGGCCTGGAGGCTAAAATATACGAAGGGATATTTTATGTTGCAGGAATTGGGTATGGCTAGTCTAGGGGAAAGAAGGACCAGGGGTTCCAATATTTGAAGGGCTCCTACAAAGAAGAGGACGGTCAACCTATTTTCCAAAACACCAAAAGGCAAGAGAAGAAACAATGGATGGAAACTAACCAAGGAGAGAAGCAACCTAGAAATAAGGAGAAATTTTGTAACTGTGAGAGCAATCAATCAGTGGAATAGAAGTTGTGGGTGCTCCATCACTGGAGGCTTTCAAAAAGAGACTGGACAACCATTTATCTGAAATGGCATGTAGTCTCTTGCTCAAGCAAGGGGTTGGACTAGAAGATCTCCGAAGTCCCTTCCAACTCTATTATTATTCTATTCTAATATTGAGTCATAGGAGATATGAAGCTGAGCCTATGACAGGCTATTATGTAAATTATATCAGAGGAAAGATTTAATTCCCCCCCCTTGCTGTGATCCTGACCTTGGACTCTTCGGCAGGCTTTGTCATCATGTCCTGATTTGAATTCTTAAGACACTTTCCGTATTGAGCCTCACAGAAATCTTCATAATCAGGCAAGGAATATTTTTCCTGTTTAGGCAGATCCTCCTAAGGAGGTGAAGCCGACCAGATCACACGCCATGGCTCAGAATACAGAATAAAGTAGAACATAGAATAACAGGGTTGGAAAGGACCTTGGAGGTCTTCTAGTCCAACCCCGTGCAGGAAACTTTATAGCACTCTGGACCAATGGTGTCCAGTCTCTTCTTTAAAGCCTTCAGTAATGGAGCTCCCACAACTTCTGGAGATAAACCATCCCACTCAGGGGTGGGTTCTAACTTACCTCGCTGCCGGTTCGCTTCCTCCCACGCCGCATGGCCGCACCTCGTGGGCGCATGCCCAGTGCCAAAAAATCCAAAAAAAAAAGCCCCCCAAAAAAGCCAAAAACAAGATGGCGATGCATGCGCAGTGCCGGATACTCGGCTTCTGCGCATGCGCAGAAGAAAAAAAAAACGGAAAAAATCCCCCCCCCAATCCCCCCCCCAAAAAAATTCCAAAAAAAAGATGGCAGCGCCCACAGACCGGAACCGACAGAACCGGTTCCATGACGTCACTGTGACCTCACCAGTGGGTCCCTACCGGTTCGGGCAAACTGGTGCGAACCGGGAGGAACCCACCTCTGATCCCACTGATTAATTGCTCTCAAAGTCAGGAAATTTCTCCTTACTTTTAGGCTTGATCTCTCCTTCATAAGTTTCCATCCATTGCTTCTTGTCCTGCCCTCAGGTGCTTTGGAGAATAAGAGTAAAAGATGGTCATATATCTCACTTTTTTCAGTGCCATGGTAACTTTAAACAGTCACTAAACAAATGATTGTAAGTCAAAGACTACCTGTGTTAGCAATCGACTCATAGGTAGGAAGTGTAATCAGGTCTTCAATCCATTGAGTGAATGGAATAACAGAATAACAGAGTTGGAAGGGACCTTGGAGGTCTCCTAGTCCAACCCCCTGCTCAAGCAGGAAACTCTATAATTCCAGACAAACCTCCTCCTTGAAAACCTCCAGTGATGGAGCACCCACAACCTCGGAAGGGAAGCCGTTCCACTGCTTAATTGTTCTCACTGTCAGGAATTTCTCCTTAATTTTAGGAGAAATTTTAGCTTCTCTCCTTGATTAGTTTCCATCCGTTGCTTCTTATTTTGCCTTCAGGTGCTTTGGAGAATAGGTTGACCCCCTCTTCTTTGTGGCAGCCACTCAAATATTGGGACCCTGCTATCATATCACCCCATGTCCTTCTTTTCTCTAGACTAGACATACCAATTCCTGCAACCGTTCTTCATATGTTTCAGCCTCCAGCCCCTAGACCGATGTCCTTTTCTTAACTTTTCCTGCCCAGTTTCATTTTATCTTTATGATTACATCATTTTATTGGTTCATCTCACAGTCAACCAGATGTTCAGACTGGATTTAGGCATTTTTGTTCACCTATTGAGTCCTTCCCAAGGACCTGGGATAGGCAGATCTGGATGTTTGAGGGTGTTAGATATGTTGTTGCTGGATGTAAGCTGTTCTGAGCAAAGCTGCCTGTTGCAATTGACCAATGGTGATTTTGTCAATGCCGATGGTGTTCAAATGATGCTACCATTGTTTTGGGATTGCATCCAAGACCCCTAGGGCTATTGGTACTACCGTTTGCTCTCTTTATTATTGGCTTTATCATTCCTTCTTTATGTTGTTTTTGTTTTTAATAGTATAGGCACACTTGTCAAAGTTGATAGATACTGGTATGTGTAAAAAGCTAAACCTTATAAGAGCCCTGGTTGCGCAGTGATTAGAATGCAGTACTGCATGCTAATTCATTGCTCACTGCCAGCAGTTCGATCCTGACTTGGTCAAGGTTGACTCAGCCTTCCATCCTTCCGAGATTGGTAAAATGAGGACCCAAATTATTGGGGGCTGTAGGCTGACTCTGTAAACCAAAGAGTGTTCTAAAGCAGGGGTCCCCAACCTTTCCAGCTTGGCGGCCTGCCCCAGGGTGGGGATGGGGGAGAACAATAGCAATAGCTCTTAGACTTATATACCACTTCACAGTGCTTTACAGCCCTCTGTAAGCGGTTTACAGAGTCAGCATCTTGCCCCAACAATCTGGGTCCTCATTTTACCGACCTCGGAAGGATGGAAGGCTGAGTCAACCTTGAGCCTGGTGAGATTCAGACTGCCAAATTGCAGGCAGCCGGCAGTCAGCAGAAGTAGCCTGCAGCACTGCACTCTAACCACTGCGCCACCATGGCTCAGAGCGTGTGAATGGCAGGCACATATGTGCACGCACAGCTCCATTTGTGCGAGCGGCGTATGTGCCCTCTTGCACAAATGTAGCTTCACGCAGGAGTGGAGGCTGCTCGCACAAGAAGCTCCACTCAGGTGAGCGGCGGGCACTTGCACTTGCACGCAAAGGTCCACTCGTGCAAGTGGAGGCTGCTTGAGTGGAGGGCATTTGTGCTCGCGTATGAAGCTCCACTCATGCAAGTGCCCTCCGCTCGCATAAGTGGAGCTTCGCGTGTGTTCCCGCGTTTGCCGAGGTGGCGCAGTGGTTAGAGTGCAGCACTGCAGGCTACTTCAGCTAACTGCTAGCTGCAGTTCCGCGGTTCAAATCTCACCGGCTCAAGGTTGACTCAGCCTTCCATCCTTCTGAGGTGGGTAGAGAGGGCTGTAAAGCACTATGAAGCGGTATATAAGTCTAAGTGCTATTGCTATTGCCCGCTGCTTGTGCGAGTGGAGCTTCACGTGTGCGCGCTTGTCCATTTCTCCCATGGCCCGGTTTTAAACAGGCCACGGCCCACTACCGGTAGTGGGCCGTGGGCCAGGAGTTGGCGACCCCTGCTCTAAAGCACTATGAAGCCATATAGAAGTCTACGTTCTATTGCAGGGGTGTCAAACTCAAGGCCCGTGGGCCGGATCTGGCCCACGGGGTGCTTAGAACTGGCCCGTGGGGCCACCCTGGAAACAGTAAAGAACTGGTCCACGGTGCCTCTGCCAGCAAAAATGGAGCTCCATTTTTGCTTGCAGAGGGTTGCAGGAGGCCATCTCAGCTGAAAATGGAGGTCGTAAGGGCCGCACGCAGCCTCCCAAGCCCCGTTTTCATTGGCAGAGGATTGCGGGAGGACGTCACAGCCGAAAATGAAGCTCGGGAGCCCCTTTTCGCTGGCAGAGTAGTCGGGCCACCACAGGTGCCCCCCGACACGAGTGATGTCAAGCTGGCCATGCCCACCTTGTCCATGCCCCCCCCGCCCCCCCCAAGGTCAAACACAACCCCGATGCGGCCCTCAATGAAATCGAGTTTGACACCCCTGTTCTATTGCTATTGCTAGACCAATCGGCAAACAGGTTGGTGCAGTTTTCTCCCGAAGGCAAAAGACACTTTCAGGAGCTGCAGTTCAGGAGGAGAAGGAAGTGTTCCTTAGAGGTGGCTATAAATTTGTCTCTGCAAGGGAGAAGAGAGAAAAGCAACAGTTGCTGCTGAGATCCTTATTCATACGTCTTAGGAAGCCCGGGGAGCAAAAAGAAGGGCGTACGACTTCAAAGAAAGCATCTCTTGGCCGTTGCAGCAGTCCGGCGCAAAGGGCCAGCTGGCCTCAGAATTGTTTTGACTGGTTAGCCCAGCGCGTTCCAGGAGTGTGCAAAAACATGTAGCTTATAATATTGGAGTAACTTGTCAGCCTGTGGTGTAATTCAGCAAAAAGAACAAAGATTTATGGACTTGAGACTGGCCGGGTAGATGGGGGGGGGCGGAAAATCACTCACATGGAATGGTTTGGGGGGGAAATGAACGTTCTCCACCTAAATCCAACCGAGAAGAATGGCCGTTGGGTGGATACAACTAAGCCAGGTACCCGCACAAATATTCACTGAGGATGAAGGTTGCCGGGATGCGGTGGGGATGACCCACAAGGTTGCAACTATAAAGTGTGCTTTCGACAAACACATGCCACAGGGAAGTACTCTGATCAAGGGTGGAGCCTTTCTTTTGAAGAGAGCAGAGCAGAATACAGGTAGTATTACAATGAAGCCCAAAATTTCCATTGCTAACCAAGACAGTTGTTAAGTGAGTCTTGCTCCATTTTATGACCTTCCTTGCCACAGTTGTTAAGTGAATCACTGCAGTTGTTAAGTTAGTAACCCGGTTGTTCAGTGAATCTGGCTTCCCCATGGACTTCGCCTGTCAGAAAGTCCCAAAAGGGGATCACGTGACCCCGGGACATGGCAACCGTCATAAATATGAGTCAGTTACTAAGCGTCTGAATCTTCATCCCACATTCATGGGGATGCTGCAAGAGTTGTAAATGTGAAAAACGGTCATGAGTCACTTTTTTTCGTGCTGTTGTAACTTTGAATGGTCACTAAATGAACCGTTGTACGTCGAGGACTACCTGTAACAGAGTTGGAAGGGAGCTTGGAGGTCTTCTAGTCCAACCTCCTGCTCAAGCAGAAGATCCTTGTACCACTTCAGACAAATGGCTACCCAGTCTGTGTATGTGTGTGTGTGTGTGTGTACGTGTGTGTGTGTATGTGTATGTGTATGTGTATCAGAGGTGGGTTGCTGCCAGTTCGGACCGGCTCTATAGAACCGGTAGCAGGAATTTCCCCCCACTCGCCGAACCGGCAGCGATGGCCAGCTGGACACGCCCCTGAACTGGCTCTCTTGGTGGCGCCATAGGCGCCACCATTTTGTTTTTTGCTTCTGCGCACACGCAGAAGCTGTTTTTTTGCTTATGCGCAGAAGCTTGGTTTTAGGACTGCGCATGCGCGCGCGCGCCCACGCGGCGCATGAGAAAGCGAACTGGCAGTGAGGTAAGTTAGAACCCACCCCAGATGTGTATATATTTCTCTCTACATACGATATGTGCTTAATGAATAGCGTACAGCCTGGGTCTATTTGTTTACATAGTAATACTTAAGTTCCTAATTTCTACCTCTTTTATCCAACCATTGATAAAGCAAGTCCCAAGTTTGAAAATATTCTTGTGTCTTCTTTTTCTTTTATCTTCAGTGTTAATCTGTCCATTTCTGCACAGCCCAATATTTTTTTAATTATATCTTCTTCCGTAGGGGTTTCCTCGCTTTTCCAATGTTGTGCAAATACAATTCTTGCTGCTGTTAGAACATGTAATATCAAATATACATTTCCTTTATCATATTTTTCTGGTATTATGCCTAACAAAAATAATTCTGTTTTTATCATTCAGTTCTTTGGATGATAGCCCATACATGAGGTTCAGATAGGATGCCATTTTATTCTACATGGGGATAGGCTTCCTTCGAAAACATAAAACGGGGGTGATGCTAAAGACAGCTTTGCCCCTGATGCTGAGAAAGCTTCCGTGTATGGAATTGTTTTTATCTATCATCAGTTGGGTCGCAAATCACGTCTGTTCCTAGACTAGCCACAGTCCGATAGGCATTATTTTAACTGATGGTTTTACAACAATGACTTAGGTGGGGTTGTTTACAGGACACTTTGCAAACCTCAGTTAGTACAGACTGTGCCTGCTACATTCGAACCAGGATTAAAATGCAGGATTTGAATGACAGGATTAACCACTCCTTTCCGAGCAGAGATTGAACTGCTGGTCATTTCTTTTGAAGCCTAGAAGGGTTTCTCTCTCTGGGGGGAATCTGTCCACTGTCTAAAGTCAGTGCTAAGACTGTGGGTGCAACCCCCTGCTTTCGGAGGCACCGAAGCTTCTGCGGAGATTTTCTGTGACTGATTTTTTCCCCCTCTTTCATTTGTCATATTAATTGTTTTCTTGGCCATTGTAATTACTGTTTAAAAACCATTTTCCGCCTGCAAACCTGCAGGCATCTATTATTACCTAGGCTCCCTGGAGATTGTAATTTGGGGCTAATTTTCCCTCTGATAGGATAGGGTTGTGTACAGAGAAGAGCAACGAAGATGATAAGGGGTCTGGAAGCTAAACTGGATGAACGGTGGAGAGACTAGATCTAGTCTAACGAAGAGGAAGGGTTAGGGGTGACATGATAGCAGTCTTCCAATATCTGAGGGGCTGTCTCAGAGGAGAAGGGGTTGACCTATTTTCCAAAGCATCAGAGGGCAGGACAAGAAGTAACGGATGGAAGATCTGACAAATTTCCTGACAATGAGAACAGTTAATCAGTGGAACAGCTTGCCTCCAGAAGTTGTAGGTGCTCCATCACTGGAGGCTTTCAAGAAGAGACTGGATAGCCATTTGTCCAGAGTGGTATAAGGTCTTCTGCTTGTGCAGGGGGTTGGGCTAGAAGACCTCCAAGGTCCTTTCCAATCCTGTTATTCTGTGTTCTATGTTCTTCTGCATTCTGAGCTATGGTGTGGAAAGATTTTCAAGAAGAGAATGGACAGTCATTTGTCTGGAATGGCATAGGGTAGGGGTGTCAAACTCGATTTCATTGAGGGCCGCATCGGGGTAATGTTTGACTTCAGGGTGTTGAGGGGGGGCATGGCCAGTTCGAAGTCTGTTTTTGGCTGTGACTGCCTCCTGCAGCCCTCTGGCCAGCAAAAACGGAGGTCGGGCTCCCCCAAGCTCCATTTTTCCTGGCAGAGGACTGCAGGAGGCTGTCATACCTGACAATGGAGCTTGGGAGGGCCCCGTGCAACCCTCCCAAGCTCCGTTTTCGCTTGCAGAGGCATCGCGGGCCGGTCCTTCGCTGTTTCCATGGCAGCCCCGCAGTTCATATCTAAGCACCCTGTGGGCCAGATCCAGGCCCCCAGACCTTGAGTTTGACACCCCTGGCATAGGGTCTTCTTGAGCAGGGGTTGAATTGAATTAAAAGACCTCCAAGGCACCTTCCAATTCTCTTATTCTATAGTTTGTATTCTAGAACACATGACTACATCAAACCAGTTTAACTGAACCAATTTCTCATTGGGGGAAAGAAAGGACCAAGATACTGATTTTTTGAGGAGAAGCCTGTGAATCAGTCTCCTTGAACCAGGGGTGAAATCCAGCAGGTTCTGACAGGTTCTGGAGAACCGATAGCGGAAATTTTGAGTAGTTCAGAGAACCGGTAGCAGAAATTTTGAGTAGTTTGGAGAACCGGCAAATACTACCTCTGACTGGCCCCAGAGTGGGGTGGGAATGGAGATTTTGCAATATCCTTCCCCCAGGAATGGGAAGGGAATGGGGATTTTGCAGTATCCTTCCCCTGCCATGCCCACCAAGCCACGCCCACCAAGCCACACCACGCCCACCAAGCCACGCCCACAGAACTGGTAGTAAAAAAATTAGATTTCACCACTGCCTTGAACCACTCATGCTTAAATTGTCCAGAATATAAAAATTTTATATTTATAGAGTTTTAGTAGTATAGTATTTATTAGTAGGAGGGTGGGACATACAACACAAAAATTCCAATGATTACTCTGCTTTCAAATGAAACTCTTATAGAGAGAGTCAGTTTTAAGGTGTCCATTTCTTAGTATTTTACTTCTACGCAGAAGGCTCCCTCTTTTGAAAAGAAGGCACAGGGACAGTTTTCATCACTTTGAATAACCAACCCTCCTTTGGTTATTTTCAGAAGGAACTCTCACAGTACAGATGTAAGTTCTCAGGCTTTGGGATCGACTGAAATTTAAAAATGCAAACAAAAAGCTTGATGATTTGGGAAAGAAACTTGGTCAAGGGTGACTTTCTGCCTCAAGTTCTAAGATAATTCAATGGTAGACTTCCCTCTAGTGGTATTTAAATATTTTAGCTTCAGGGAACTCCTTCCCTATAGACTATGATGGTGAACCTATGGCACGTATGCCCAAAGTGGCACACGAAGCCATGTCGCCCGGCACGCGCAGCCTTGCCTGTTTGTCTTCTGGGTTTCTCGCGCGCATGCGCGCATGATGATCAGCTGCCCTTCGTGCACGCAGCAGTGCCGAAAACCGGTGCGCGCATGCGTGGCGGCCAGCTGATTGTCAGGTGCGCATGCGCACCAGAACCTGGAAGTTCGGCTTTTCCGGAGTGCGATCCCTTCGCGTGTGTGGCAGTGTCAAAAACCGCCCTACGCATGCATGCCGGCCAGCTGATCGTCGGGCACACATGCGCACTAGAACCCGGAAGTTTGGCTTTTCTGGAGTGTGGCCCCGACGAGCGCATGCGCGATGTTTCCGCGCAACCTTTTCGGCACTCAGTGCCGAAAAGGTTCGCCATCACTGCTATAGACTTTCTCCTGGCAAATTCCTCTGGTTGGCTGGGAAGATGGACCTTTTCAAATTCCTACCCCAAATGCTTTCACGCTCATTTTCTGATTGCAGCTCAGCCATCAAACAGGTTTGGTGCCTTTTCTTAGAATGGTGATGTAATTCTTGGCACTCTCGATATACAAGAGAATGCATTTAAATATATATGAAAAGTAGTACGATGAACGATTGAGGGAACTGGGTATGCCTAGTCTAACGAAGAGAAGGACTAGGGGTGATACGATAGCAGTCTTCTACTACTTGAGGTTCTGTCACGGAGAAGAGGGGGTCAACTTATTCTCCAAAGCACCTGAGGTCCAGGATGGAAGATTATCAAAGAGAGATCCAAGCTAGAAACAAGGAGAAATTTCCTGACAGTGAGGACAAGTAATAAGTGGAACAACTTGCCTCCAGAAGTTGTGGGTGCTTTATCACTGGAGGCTTTTATGAAGAGACTGGACAGCCATTTGTCCGGAATGGTATAGGATCTCCAACTTGACTAAGATGTTGGACTAGAAGACTTCCAATGTTCCTTCCAACCCTATTCTATGTTCTGTGTTCTAGTGGTGCTACCAGAGTTGGCATGATCCCCAGAAAGATGTCCAATATTCCACACACAGACACACTTGAACATTCTCACGCCTTTCACCAAAGTCTCCTGCTGGTTCTTCTTGTCTCTCCTCTTTCTCCCATTATCAATAGCAATAGCCCTTAGACTTATATACCGCTTTACAGTGCTTTACAGCCCTCTCTAAGCGGTTCACAGAGTCAGCCTCTTGCCCCCAACAATCTGGGTCCTCATTTTACCCACCTCGGAAGGATGGAAGGCTGAGTCAACCTTGAGCCTGGTGGGATTTGAACCGCCGAACTGCAGCTAGCAGTCAGCTGAAGTAGCCTGCAGTGCTGCACTCTAACCACTGCGCCACCTCGGCTCTACATCACTCAACACTTTGTTTTTTCCCCTTTAACTTTGGGAATGCTGCATAACAAGGTTGTTATAATTTCACTTCTTACCTTCTCCAAAGGATTTTCAGGGGAGAAGAGGAGGAGGAGGAAGAGAAGGAGGGGAGAAGGAGGAGAGTATCGGGATTGATGACTTTTGCATTTTTATAAAAGCACGATGCTGGAATTGGGGCACCCTTAAGCTTTTGGTTCTGGACTTATTCCAGAGAGTCTGGTCTACATGGCACCACTGATTAAAATATGTATATTAAGGCTTCTCTCTTTTTTTTAAGTGGGAACAGGTTGGATTAAAATTATGTGATTGAGACATACATGTATATAGAATTCCTCACAGGTTTGCCAGAGGCCGTCTGCAAAAAAAAAAATCCTGCAGGATCTAAGACAGTGTTGTTCCTCCACCTTAGGAAGCCTAAGACTGGCGAACTTCAACTCCCAGAATTCCCCAGCCAGCATCTCAGACAGAGAAATGGTGAACCAATCTCTTCTTAAAAATTTCCAGTGTTGGAGCATTTACAACTTCTGGAGGCAAGTTGTTCCACGGATTAATTTTTCTCACTGTCAATACATTTCTCCTTAGTTCTAGGTTGGTTTTATTATTTACATTTCTATTTATTTATTATTTACATTTCTATGGTTCTCTCCTTGATTAGTTTCCACCCATTGCTTCTTGTCCTGCCCTCAGGTGCTTTGGAGAATAGCTTGACTCCCTCTTCTTTGTGGCAGCCCCTGAGATATTGGAAGACTGCTATCATGTCTCCCCTAGTCCTTCTTTTCATTAAACTAGACATACCCAGTTCCAGCAACTATTCTTTATATGTTTTAGCCTCCAGTCCCCTAATCATCTTCGTTGCTCTTCTCTGCACTCTTTCTAGAGATTCAAGAGATTCCTTGAGGCAAGAAATGGTTGAGCAGTTCTGATGTCTCCATAACTTTGGGTGTGTTGAGAGAAATTGCTGACAGCGCTAAGACGGAGACCATCAATATCCTTTTATAAAAATGCACCTACGGTGAAGTCTAGATTTAACAGCCACCCCCCCCCCCATTTAACAGACTTCCAATGCAACATTTCCAGGTAGACCTACATCCCCTCAAAGAAGGAAATTCATCACACCCAAAATCGTTGGAGCAGGAAAGTTAAATTTAGATTCATTTTGCAACCTTTGCAGCAATTTCCAATATTTGGAATGACGTAATTTGATGTGACTGAGTCATGGTGTCACTACATGAATGGTATAAATCCCTAGAGAGAGAAAAATTGGCCATTTAATTCACATTTGGGAGCATGGACACCTTCAGGCAATGGAGACATTAAATGGATGCTGCAATGTAAGATCTTCTTTCTACTTTTCCAGCATGACCTCTCTGGTGCTCTTACATCTGTCTACTCATCTCTCTATCTCACTATTCCTCAACCTTGTGGCTCCTTTAAGCTGTGTGGGCTTCCAGAATTCTCCCGCTACCCATCTTCAAGAGTCTGAGGTTGAGAAACACTGCTTTACACACTACATGATAAGCTGAACAGGCAACCAACAACACGCGTTGATAACACTGATAGAAGAGAATATTTGTAGCTCAGGGATGAACTGTGGGGTCCTTGGTACTCTCTGAGCTTGGTTATTTTCTTGCAGACGTTTCATCATATGCAAGTAGGAAACATCATCAATGCTAGCACAACACTGATGATGTTACCTAATCTGATAATGAAATATCAGGAAGAAAACAACCGAGTTTAGGGAGCACCAAGGATCTCACAAACTGTATTGATCGTGTTTAGATTTGCCAATCAATTTTTTTTTTGTTCTTAAAATCCTAATTCTGAAATAGTATAGGTTCTCTTGCTTGAGCAGGGGGCTGGACTAGAAGACCTCCAAGGTCCCTTCCAGCTCTATTCTATTATTCTATTATTCT
>QLTV01003959.1:1325145-1360226 GCA_003457575.1 Thermophis baileyi | reverse complement strand
TACGACGGGTTCTGTGGGCGTGGCTTGGTGGGCGTGGCGTGCCTTGGTGGGTGTGGCTTGGTGGGCGTAGCAGGGGAAGGTTACTGCAAAATCCCCATTTCCTCCCGATCAGCTGGGACTCGGGAGGCAGGGAATAGATGGGGGCGGGGCCAGTCAGAGGTGGTATTTACCGGTTCTCCGAACTGCTCAAAATTTTCGCTACCGGTTCTCCAGAACTGGTCAGAACCTGCTGAAGCCCACCTCTGCTCTGCACACCAGAACAACTAGACACAAGGACAGTTTTTCCCCGAATGCCATCAATCTGCTAAACAACTAATTCCCACAACACTGTCAAATAATTTACTAAGACTGTATTACTATTCTTCTTCTCATCCTTCCTATTACCTATCTCCTCCCACTTATGACTATAACCATGTTGCTTGGATCTTTACGATTTATATTGTTTTATTTAGTCTCCTAGTATGATTTGATTGCTTATTTAGTATCCTATTACTATCACTAAGTTTTGTATCTTATGATTCTCGATGAATGTATTTTTTTTTAAATGTACACTGAGAGCATATGCACCAAAGCAAATTCCTTGTGTGTCCAATCACACTTGGCCAATAAAGAATTCTATTCTAAACATTCTATTCTATTAATCCGCAAATACATTCAAAAAGAAACC
This sequence comes from Thermophis baileyi, assembly GCA_003457575.1. Classification (NCBI taxonomy): domain Eukaryota; kingdom Metazoa; phylum Chordata; class Lepidosauria; order Squamata; family Dipsadidae; genus Thermophis; species Thermophis baileyi. The sequence continues at coordinate 1,359,559 of QLTV01003959.1, read as the reverse complement.
ATTAAGGAGGGGAAACTCCATCCAAACGTGGTTTGTCCAAACGTGGTTTCCTGCTTCTCAGCTCAAAATCTTTTGGGTCATTCTTTTTTGTATTTTTTTTCCCCCGCCCACGCCAAAAATCTCTCGGGAACGGAGACTTTGGGTGGATCCCCCAAAGCAGCCTCCCCAGGAGCCAAACCCGCCAGCAGAGGCCGCTGCTTGGCCGGCCGAGCCCGGCGCTCTCCCCCACCCTCCGGCCCATCCCGTCTCCAAAACGCCGGAGCAGCTGCCGGCGGGCAAAGAGCGGGCAGCGCGCCTCGGAGGAGCCGCTCGGGCCGGGCTGGGAGCCGGAGAAGGGAGTCGGCCGGCCATGCAGCGGGACGAATGGGACGAGCAGAGCGAGCTGCGGGAGCTCAACGCCCGCCTGGAGCTCTACGTGCGGCGGGTGCGGGACTTGGAGCAGGAGAACCGGCGCTTAGCTCACGAGCTGGCCGCCTCGCGGGGCCGGGAAGGGCGCGCCTGCCGCTGGCAGGAGACGGAGCAAGAGGTGGCCGAGCTGCGCTGGGTGGTGGCCGACCTGAGCCGGGCTAAAGGCGAAGCCGAGCTGGAACGGGATGCGCTGCGCCAAGAGTTGGAGAGCTTGGAGAGGCTGAGCGCGCAAGTTGGAGAGCTGCGCCTCCGCCGCCTGGAGCCCGAGCTGGCCCGGCAGCAGCAGCAGCTGGCGGGGCTGCGGGCCGACTGCGCCGCTCTGGAGGCGCTGCTGGAGCAACTCCTGGTCGAGCACCATGGGCTGCAGGAAGCGCGCAAGCAGCGGCCGGCTGCGCTGCTGCCTGCCCCGCGCGTCCTCCGGGCTGGGCGCTTGGAGAGGCGGCAGCTGGAATCCGACTACGCGCTGGTGCTGAGCTGGAGCTGCGCGCAGAGCCTGGAGCGCTACGAGGCCGAGCTGCGGGCGTTGCAGGAGCTGGAGGGCCGCCTCGGCCACCAAGACCTGCGCAAGCTGCGCGCCCAGAACCAGGAGAGCCGCCGCCGCCTCGAGGAGCTGTGGCGCCGCTGCCAGGAGCTTTGCGCGCTGGGCGAGCGGCTGGAAGAGGAGCGGCGGGCGCAGCGGGAGCGCCACGGCGCCCAGCTGGCCGAGTACCAGGTGAGGCTGTCGGGCAGGGCGAGCGAGGGAGGCCGGGCGGAAACCGGTGGAGCTTGCCAAGATGCTGGGGGGGCTAAAGGGTCCAGAAGCTCCGGCTGCCCTTTTTTTAGAAAGCCGGTTGGACGTCGGAAAAGTTTCTTGGCGCGTTCCGGGTTTTTCTTTTTTTAAACAGCCGGTAGGAAAAGATGACTCGCCTTCCTTTTCGGACTTGGCTTTCCTTTGCCAGACCCCGCGAAGCGATCTGAAGTAGTGATTGTATGCAGAATACAGAATAACTGAGTTGGAGGTCTTCCAGTCCCACCCTCTCTCTCCAGCACGAGAGCCTGTATATCCCGGAGAAATGGCTGGCCAATCTCTTCTGAAAAACCTCCAGCGATGGAATGGTTTTGGTCAGGGCAACCTGGCCTACCCGATTATGGGTCGGAGCCGTTTTCACCTTTCAGCCCCAATCCAGGAGCCTTCGCAGGCAGTCGCTTTCCCGACAAACTATTTTTGTGTTTGTCAAACATAAATTTAACACAAAACTCCAGTGATGGAGCACTCACAACTTCTGGAGGCAAGCAGTTCCATTGATTCATTAATAATAAATTTAGTTTTCCTCTAATGCTTTCATTCCTCCAAGCATCACACACATATGTATAATCTCAGGGAACATTTACAGCCTCCTGATAAAACAGGTTAACATTATTCCCCATTTCAACTCAAGAGAGCTGGTGGAGGGAGTAATTTGCCCCCAAACCATGTTTCTGCTGATATTTTAACCAAGCTTTTCAATAAAGCGAGGAATCAGGTTTATACTTCGACATCCTTACTTATAGATGTGGCGTTTGTCAGTACGGGTAATCTTCGACTTATGACCACAATTGAGGCCAAAATTTCTGTTGCTAAGGGAGGCAGTTAGTTGATAAGTGAGTTTTGTTCCATTTTATGACCTTTTTGACTCGCTTGTCAAATGAACCGCTGCAGTTGTCAAGTTAGTCACGCGGTTGTTAAGTGAATCTGGCTTCCCCATTGACTTTGCTGGTCAGAAGGTCGCAAAAGGGGATCACACGACCCCGGGACACTGCAACCACCATAAATATGAACCAGTTGCCAAGCATCTGAATTTTGATCATGTGACCATAGGGATGCTGCAACGGTCATAAGTGTGAAAAACGGTCATAAGTCACTTTCTTCAGTGCCGTTATAACTTTGAACGGTCACTAAATGAATGGTTGCAAATCAAGGACTACCTGTACCCAATATACGTTTGCTGAAATGGGATTGAATGCCAACACAATTTCACGAGTCACAGCCTTTCTGCCGGTTGCCCATCCATTAAAGGCTCCACCCCCAAGAGACCCAGGCCCATACTGCCCCTTGGCCCCTGGAGAAAAGAGGGTAGGGGACAGGGTTAGCCCTTCAAGCTGATTGTTGAGCTCATCTCCCAATCCTTTCTTGGGGTGTTCATTTACCCATTTATAATTCTGATTTCAGTGAACACGTTCTGACTGGCAACAATATGGTCAATACTGTAGAATCCCAAGCAGAACTCTCTCACTCTGCTTTTAGTAACGTTTTGTAAACTGCTCTAGGCCGGGGATGGCGAACCTTTTTGGCACCGAGTGCCGAAAAGGGAGCACTTTGCACGCGCTCGTCTGGGCCGCGACCAGGAAGAGGAGTTGCCCAGGGGGCATGCGCGTGCCGGAAAATGTACTTCTGGTTTCCGGCGCGCCAGCAAGTCTTCCGGTTACTGCCACGCATGCACACGCGCCGATCAGCTGGCCGACGCGCATGCTCACGCCGGAAAACAGAAGACCAGCTCTTCTGGTTTCCGGCACTGCCGCATGCATAAAGGCCAGCTGATTGTCGCGTGTGCATGTGCGCCAGGAACCCGGAAGAGGAACGGGCGACACCGCGCGTGCCAGGCGACATGGCTCCGTGTGCCACTTCGGGCACGTGTGCCATAGGTTCGCCATCACGGCTCTAGGCTAATTCCGGGATTTTTGCAGTTTTCACGAAGTGATAGGGTCAAGAAACCAACAGTTTCAAACCAGTATTTTGCAGCCTTGGCAGCTTTAATATGTGGACTTCAAGTCCCCAGACTAGCATGATTAAGTTGTTCTACCTATATTACAGCTTCCAGGGCTCCTAAATTAATTCTTACTAGGTTGGTGATGGTGGTAACAATGAGGAGCTGGCCTACCTTTCTGCACAGACTTTAAAATATGTTCTTTTCAGCCTTTAAAATTTAAACTGCAATGAGAGGACTAAGCTTTCTTAACCAGGGCCATCTTAACAGCATTATGGGCCCCAAGCAAAGCAATGTACTGGCTGGGGCCCCTACGACAACTACTCACAGGAATAAAAATGTAAGTGGTCAATAAAATGAAACATATATTTGCATGTTAGTATTAATAAAAAATGCAGTAAAATGTAATAAATGTTGCTGTATTTATAAGATACAAGGTGCATTGAAGGGTTAACATACACAGATTAGTATGGGGCCCCTATGCTTATGGGGCCCATGGGCAAGTGCCCATGCGTTAAGACAGCCCTGTTCATAACTACTTTTCTGATCTTCGGACTCCTTGCCTAATTGCAGATCAGTGTTCCTCAACCTTGGCAGCTTTCAGACGGGTGGACTCCAATTCCCAGAATTCCCCTGGGTAATTCTGGGAGTTGGAGTCCACCCGTCTGAAAGCTGCCAAGGTTGAGGAACACTACTGTGGATACGTATTCCTGTTACTTTCCCCTTGCTACAAGTCTAGATGTAGTTATTCATCTAGAGGATGGGGAAACAAATTCAGCCTGCAAACTTCTTCCATCTTATCCCCATGAAGCAAAACAAAACGATTGGATGGCTCACATTTTGGCTTCCGCTGTCCAAGCCCAGGACAAAATGTTCTCTCTGGAAGAGAGAAATTAAGACATGTCACCCTTTCCAACCTCCCCTGTTGAGAATAGCATGGCCAGGTTTAAATTTCACTCAGGGCAGCCTGCCATGGCTATTTTGCAGTGATTTTGGCTCCAGGGAAAGACTATAAAATGGTCAGATGGAACGGCAATCAGCTATTTCCCCCCCCCTCAAACAGCCAATTGAACTCAATGTGGAAAAAACAGGGGTTATGACACCTGTACCATTGAGTGAAAAAGCAGCTAGGAAAGTGTAATAAATATATCTCTGGGGCAGTCTGGATAAGCAATATATTTATCACACGAATGAGGGCAAATAGACGTGTCCCAGGATAATGTTACAGGATCTAATCTGGGTTGGTCACGGGGACCAAAGGTTTTGTCTTTTGAGCTTTCGGTCTCGTGCTGGAGCCCATTCTCAGGGAACTTCTCTGTAAGGTAGAGGTAAAGGTTCCCCTCGCACATATGTGCTAGTCGTTCCCGACTCTAGGGGGCGGTGCTCATCTCCTTTTCTAAGCCGAAGAGCCAGCGCTATCTGATGACGATTCCGTGGTCATGTGGCTGGCATGACTAAACGCGGAAGGCGCATGGAACGCTGTTACCTTCCCACCAAAGGGGGTCCCTATTTTTCTACTTGCATTTTTAACGTGCTTTCGAACTGCTAGGTTGGCAGAAGCTGGGACAAGTAACGGGAGCTCACCCTGTTATGCGGTGCTAGGGATTCAAACCGCCAAACTGATCTTTCAAGACCTTTCTGATCGACAAGCTCAGCGTCTTAGCCACTGAGCCACTGCATCCCCAACTTCTCTGTAGGCTAGGCTTAAGATGGGACCCAGCACGAATCTGAAAGCTTGGAAGACAAAATCTCTGGTCCCGGTGACCAACCCAGATTGGATTCTGCAGTATTTATTACACTTCTCTAGCTGCTTTCTTAAAGATTTTGTATCTCAGCTTTATTTTGTCCAGCTGAAGGGGAGAAGTCCTGTTTTCCCCACAAGAACCCTGTGAAGTGGGTGGGGCTAAGAGAGAGAGATTGGCCCAAAGTCACCCAGCCGGCTTTCATGCCAAAGGTGGGACTAGAACTTACCATCTCCTGGTAATTGGCCCCAAATCACCCCACTGGCTTGCATGCCTGAGGCGGGACTAGAACTCACCATCTCTTGGTGATTGGCTTAAAGTCACCCAGCTGGCTTTCATGCCTAAGGAAGGATTAGAACTCAGTGTCTCCTGGTGATTGGCCCAAAGTCAACCCATCAGATTTCATGCCTAAGGAGGGACTAGAACTCACCATCTCTTGGTGATTGGCCCAAAGTCACCCAGCTGGCTTTCATGTCTAGGAGAGGACTAGAACTTCTGATCTTCTGATTTCTCTAGTTCAGCACCTTCACCATTATATCAGTTGGGGTCTATATGTGGTAGCTGGAAGAGTCACTGATCCGGACGTGTGTGAACTTCAGTTGCTATCAGTTGAACACACTGTGGTTTCTTGTTGCACTTGAGATAACATAATTGTCATTGTGCCTATGGAAACTCTCACAAGGTGCATCAAACTTCTACTTACTTCACATTTTGCTGTCCCACTAAGTGTCTCTGAGAAACTCCCAAATGAGGAGAGGAGGGAAAGAAAGAAAGAGCTATCCCTCTTACTGTTCCCAAACCCTTGGCATTCAGGGTTATATTGCCTCTGGATTCTCTGTGCTGAAAAGCCATAAATTCATCTGCTGAAATTTGCTTCTCCTGTTTTACTGCCATTAAGCTAATGGCCATTGCCTTGCCTTGCCTTTTGGCAACACAGTTTGGAAATTAATTACAAAATGAACATCTTTGCTTTGTTTTGGATTCCAGGCCATCAGTCACCTTAGATGGCTTGTATGATTTTATATTGGAAGGGAAAAGGAACTTTCTCTGAACCTTTTCTTCATCTTTTAGGAAGGATGCAAACTGCTGCAAAACAACCTTTATGATATCCTTACTATAGTGAGTAGGGCCTTTCCTCCCCTGTGGCTGCCGTTTTTAATAAGGCTTAGGTGAAAGTTAATTAATTCAGCTCTCTATCTCAATTTCCAGTGGTGAACATTTTGTTCCCACTAATAGCAATAGCACTTAGACTTATATACCGCTTCACAATGCTTTACAACCCCCTCTAAGCAGGGGTAAAATCCAGCAGGTTCTGACAGGTTCTGGAGAACCAGTAGCGGAAATTTTGAGTAGTTCGGAGAACCGGCAAATACCACCTCTGGCTGGCCCCAGAGTGGGAAGGAATGGGGATTTTGCAGTATCCTTCCCCTGCCACGCCCACCAAGCCATGCCCACCAAGCCACGCCCACAGAACCAGTATGAACCAGAACCAGAGCCAAGATGGCACAGTGGTTAGAGTGCAGTACTGCAGGCTACTTCAGCTGACTGCTAGCTGCAGTTCAGCAGTTCAAATCTCACCGGCTCAAGGTTGACTCAGCCTTCCATCCTTCCGAGGTGGGTAAAATGAGGACCCAGATTGTTGGGGGCAATATGCTGACTCTGTGAACCGCTTAGAGAGGGCTGTAAAGCACTGTAAAGCGGTATATAAGTCTAAGTGCTATTGCTATTGCTAGTAGTAAAAAAAATTGGATTTCACTACTGCCCCTAAGCGATTTACAGAGTCAGCCTCTTGCCCCCAACACTCTGGATCCTCATTTTACCGACCTCGGAAGGATGGAAGGCTGAGTCCACCTTGAGACTGGTGAGATTCGAACTGCCAAATTGCAGGCAGACGACAGTTAGCAGAAGTAGCCGACAGTACTGCACTCTTAACCACTGGGCCACCATAGCACAATGAAGGATGAAGCCAGCAGTGTGCTGCAGCTGCCTAAAAAGCCAATGCAGTCCTGGACTCCATCAACAGAAGGATAGCATCAAGATCACGAGAAGTGTTAGTACCACTTTATAATGCCTTCGTAAGACCATACTTGGAATATTACAAATAGTTTCGGTTGCCATGATACAAAAAAAAAAGATGTTGAGACTCTAGAAAGAGTGCAGAGAAGAGCAACAAAGATGATTAGGGGACTGGAAGCTAAAACATACAAAGAACGGTTGCAGGAACTGGGAATGTCTAGTCTAATGAAGAGAAGGAAGGACGTGATAGCTGTTTTCCAATATTTGAAGGTCTTTTCACAGAGAAAAGAGAGTCCACCACCTATTTTGCAAAGCACCTGAAGGTAGGATAAAAAGTAATGGGTGGAAGATCATTAAAGAGAGATCCAACCTAAAATTATGGAGAGATTTCGTGACTAATCAGTGGAACGGTTTGCCTCCAGAAGTTGTGGGTGCTTCATCACTGGAGGTTCTTAAGAAGAAATTGGACAATGATTTGTCTGAAATGGTATAGGGTCTCCTGCTTGAGCAGGGGGTTGGACTAGAAGACCTCCAAGATCCCTTCCAACCCTATTATTTTATGTTCTAAGAATCTTTGAACTTAATGAGTTCTCGAACTTAAAGAACTTAAAAAGTATTAAGTGAATAATATTTTTACTCACATGTAAGTACTAATACAGATCATCCTTATTTAGCAACCATAGTTGGTACTGGGAAACTCAGTCATTAAGAGAAGCAGTCACTAAGTAAAACCACACCTGTGCTTACCATCTGACTTCAGCTTTCCAAGTCGGTAAAGGTTGTAAAATACAAAAAATTGTTGTAAAGTCATCTTTTCATCACCATCAGAACTAGGAATGGCCACTAAACGAGGCAGTTGCTAAACAAGGACTGCCCGTAGGTGCATGATGAGCAAAAGGAATGGCCAATTCTGAGAACTCTGCAATGACAAGAGGCAGAATTATATTTATTTGGATTGTCAGAATGCTTTTTATTGTATAAGTGACATGGCAGATTGCAGATGATTACAATCCTGTCTTCTTTCTCTTACTGTTGGCAGGAGATACTCTGATATTTTAAGACCCCCATTATGTCTCCCCTTAATATTTCCCTGGCTAAGCTGTCCGAGCCTTTTCAACAGTAGTAACGGAGCCAAAACACTTTCCCTGCTCTTGAGTTAAAGCACTAGTCACCCCTCTCTTGTCAGCAAAAGGTTGGCAAGATGTTAGCCAGCCCTCTTGCCGGTTCCTACCCTGCCCTCTGTTGTGACTTTCCAAGTCACTACTCAACGGTGTTGATTTACGAGTGTGCCAGTTGTTCTGGGCAACACGATGACTTTCCTCCCCTGGCTTTGCTGTTCAGCTCACCAGCCATCCACCAAGTAGAATCCTGCAGCGGAGAGAACCAGCCTGACTCCAGGGTTTTACTAGTGCTTCCGTAATTTAATAATCTACTCCTCCTCCTACCCACCCCAACCCCCTGTTTGAGCATTCTTCCAAGTTGAAATAATGGGGAACAACAACAACAACAACAAAAAACCCACATCAACAGCAGGAGATAAATCATGCCATGGAGGAGAGAAGCAGGATAAGTGAAACTGACTGGCTCAGGGGTGGGTATCTATGCCCCCTTTCCCAGCTGTGGACTTCAGCTTCCAGAATTCCTGAGTCAGCATGGTCGCAAAGGGATCGTAGTTGCCCAACCCCTGGACTAGCTGAACAAACATGGGGAGGGGGTGAAATGAAATGATTTAAATTGACAAGGATTGGGAAATTGACAAAATTCTATTCAACATCCCCTATTATCTGCAGCACTGAAGAGGCAACAATTAGAGAAGGAGGGAGGGAGGGAGGAATAGGGAAGGGAAGGGAAGGGAAGGGAAGGAAAGAAAAGAAGGAAAGGAAAGGAATAGGGAAGGAAGGAATGAGGAAAGGAAGGAAGGAATATGGAAGGAAAGGAAAGGAATGAATAGGGAAGAAAGGAAAGGAAAGAAGGAATAGGCAAGGAAGGAAAGATAGGGAAGGAAGGAAGAAGGAAAGGAGAAAGGATAGAATAGAATAGAATAGAATAGAATAGAATAGAATAGAATAGAATAGAATAGAATAGAATTCAATTCTTTATTAAGCAGAGTAAGGAGAAAGGGGGGGAGGGAAGGAGGAAGAGAGGGAAGGAGGCGGGCAGGGAGGAAGGAAGGAAGGAAGGAAGGAAGGAAGGAAGGAAGGAAGGAAGGAAGGAAGGAAATTGATGCTCACGTTTTTGGAATGGGTGGGATATGTAAAGAACCTGGTGGGATCAACTGATCAGGGGCTGTGATCAAACAACCGACTACCTGGCTATCACAATGGAAAAAAAGATTGAAATCTGCAAAGAGATTTGAAATCTACAAATCTCTAAAGAATCATTTCCAGGTAACCTATGCACAGGTGCCAAGCAATAATAGACAATCTTCACCCATACAGGAGGAGTACAAATATCTAGGAATATTTGAATCAGATAATATACATATATATATAACTTTATTACGGTCATAGACCAGCAATAGACATCACTATTTACAATATATTAAAAAATAGTACTGACATTAATAGTCTATAATTACATCCCTGTTAAGAAAATACCTGTTCTCAGACCGTGAGGTTCACTCCCTAGTATACGTGAGTGGAGACCCGATAAGTATGTGAATAAATACAGTGTTTGGCATACAATTTACTAATAACACTCAGAAGACTAATGGGTCTATAAGTGCCTGGGTCATTTCTATTACCCTTTTTATAAATTGGTATAATAATTGCTAATCCCCAATCTTTTGGCATACGGCCCGTTTTATCTATAAATGTAAACAGAGATGCTAAAAGTGGAGCCCACCAACTGGCATTCTTTTTGATTATTTCTGGCAGGACATTATCAGCACCAGGTGCCTTATTAGCCTTGAGGGTTCCGATCAACCGGGATATCTCTTCTGGTGTAACAGGGGGCAGTAAGGAGTTTGTTCCACACTAATTTGGCTCTCCTTAGTTACATAGTCGGGGTCTGTATATAGCTCTCTAAAATATTCTTCCCAGGCATGAATCGGTACAGGTGCCAAGCAGTTTAAAGCTTTAGTGTGGAAAGGCCCCCTCATTGCAAACTAAGAATTGATAAAGCTGGGCTTTTGGTCATATATCTACAGGTGTCCTCAATTTACAACCTTATGTTTAGTGACAAAGTTACAATGGCAATGAAACAAGAGACGTACGACCGTTTTTCACACACTTATGACCGTTGCAGCCTTCCCATGGTCATGTGATCAATTTATGACGGTTGCAGTGTCCCAGGGTCATGAGATCCCCTTTTTCGACCTTCTGCCAAGCAAAGTCAACGGGGAATCCAGGTCCACTTAACAACCATGTGACCAACTTAACAACTGTAGTGATTCACTTAACAACTGTGGCAAGAAAGGTCGCAAAATGGGGAAAAGCTCACTTAACTGTCTTCCTTGGCAACAGGAAATTTTGGGTTCAATTGTGGTCGTAAGTCGAAGACGACATGACAACAGTCATGTTTATTTCTGTGTTTTCAGATGATAATTGAAGCCCTCCAAGAAGAGAAGAACTACTTAACCATGTCCATTGCAGAGTACCTGAAGGATTACCATGAACTCCTGCAAGTGAAAGCTGGACTCAGCCTTGAAATTGAAACTTACAGGTAAGAATATTTTTACCCTGCAGGAAGACACAAGGGAAACCTTAGCTTCATTTTACACTCGGCCAAATTCTAGAACAAGTTTTTGTTGGAAAATTCCTGCTGGAATGAAATTTCTGCAGAATTGGAAGGAAAGATAAGAAGCCTTGATGAGTAACAGAATGTCTTATCGTTAAGAATAAACTTGAAAGCAATTTAGAAAAGGGCTGCTGAGGTGCAGGTGACAATATAGAAACTGACTAAAATTTAATCCAAGTAATATTGGGACTCTGGTAATTTGGTTGGGGAAATTCAGTCAGGTGTGAAGTTTGGAAGTATTTGGGCACTTGTCTTTAGATATATTAATGGTGGTAAAGATGGTGAGAAGGTTGGTTTGGTCTTTTCTGGAGAATGTAGACCCTAGTTAGGTCCCCCAAAAGCCTCAATTGTTATCTAGAAACTTTAGTTGTGCTACATATTGATTGGTGCTCAAAGCACGGAAAACAGAATTTCACTCTTTCTATACATTTATTAGGGGGTTATTAAACTCACTTAACAATGGTCTCACCTAGCAACAGAAATTTGGGTCAAGGACTGCCTGTATTGTGGTCATATGTGGTCGTATGTCAACAACTACCTGTATTGAAGAGATTAGTATAGGATTAGGATTAGTATAGGATTAGGATTAGGAAGTTTGAATAAAATGTTCTCTTTAAAAGTTGTCCAGGTATGTCCATCTGTTTCTTGATTGGCAATCAACTGATCCTGTTATCTTGGAATTCTTGCAAAATTAAATCTGTTAAATTATGATATTTCTAGTTAAGGTTGATTTGCCAAGCAAATTTGACCCAATGGAAGGGTTTTTTAAAAAGCTTTGCTAACGAAAGAAAAAAAAATTCTAAAACCTAGTCGATCACTCTGTTAAGATGCCAGATTTACTTCTGCTCCGTGCTACAGCTTAACATAATCTCTGCAAACATTCAACTATAAAAAAGGCATTGTAAAAGAATCTCTGGTCCCTTTGAAGCAACCAATAAAATTTTTCCATGTTTCCTATTGTGTAAGAGTCCTAATGCTTCTCCTTGTTTGAATAATAACTTTGAATTGAATGAATTCCTCCACTGGGTGTGACTTCATAATACAATTAATCCTTCTGAAAGAACCGAATGCAGCTCTGGAATACTTTCACTTTTTCAAAAGAATAAATTTCAGCAAGACTGATTATATCACAGGGAACAAAACCAGTAAAGCCCAGAATTTAGTTCTTGTTCCGTTTTTTCCTGCCAGTACTTATAAAACTCATGTTCAAAGCGCATAAGAGACCATTGAAATAAGCAGCCAAACCTCATTGGTGAATAAAAAAAGAACAAGAGGCTAGAAGTCCACTTCAGGAATATAGGTAGTCCACGACAACCACAATTTTTGAGCCCAAATTATTTGTTGCTAAGTGAGACAGTAGTTAAATGAGTTTTGCCCCATTTTACGACCTTTCTTGCCACAGTTGTTAAGTGAATCACTGCAGTTATGAAGTTAGTAACACAGTTGTTAAGTGTCTATGGAGATTCTCGGTCATCCAGGTCATGGTTGTCCCAAAGGTGCTTTTTTCAAGAGGCAACTGGACTTTCTTCCTTTTCTTTGAAGACGTTTCGCTTCTCATCAAAAGAGCTTCTTCAGCTCTGACTGGATGGTGGGAATAGATATCTATCTTCAATATCATCATATGAGCCCAGGACACTGCAACATCATAAATACATGTCAGTGGCCAAGCATCTGAATTTTGATCATTTGGAAAAGATATAATAATTTAGGTAAAAAGTTCATTTTGTGATTGCTATACGACCTAGTATGGATAATTGTAGTTTCCCCCACCTTTCGAGATCAATTTTTATTTGTTGTACTAGTTTCGTAAAGTTGTTTTCTTTTATTGAGGAACATCTATTTGTCAAATTAATACCTAAGTATTTGATTTTTTTTTACAATTTGTAGTCCCAATTCTCCTTCTAATTTTTTCCCTTGGTTCAATGTCATATTTTTGATATTTTTGAATTTTGATCATGTGACCATGGGGATGTTGCAACAGTCGTATCAGCGTCATTGTAACTTCAAATGGTCACTAAACAAAAAGTTGTAAGTTGAGGACTACTTGTGCTGAAATCAGGTTCTTTAACCTTTCTTCAAGGTATTCATCCTGCTGATGATTTGTGTATAATTAATAAAGAGCCGAGGTGGCGCAGTGGTTAGAGTGCAGCACTGCAGGCTACTTCAGCTGACTGCTAGCTGCAGTTCAGCGGTTCAAATCTCACCGGCTCAAGGTTGACTCAGCCTTCCATCCTTCTGAGGTGGGTAAAATGAGGACCCAGATTGTTGGGGGCAATAGGCTAACTCTGTAAACCGCTTAGAGAGGGCTGTAAAGCATTATGAAGCGGTATATAAGTCTAAGTGCTAAGTGCTATTGCTATTATTGTGTAAAAAGATCCTTTTCAACAAAGGATCCCTTTACACATTACACTTCATTTGTTTTCAGTGTGGCTTTTTACTGACAGGAGAACTTAAATGCAAACAGGCTTTTTAATTAATTTGGCACTTAGATCATAAAATAATAGGGTTGGAACTTGGAAGGGACCTTGGAGGTCTTCTAATCCAATCCCTTGCTTGAGAAGGAGCCTCTCTGGACAAATGGTTGTCCAGTCTCTTCTTGAAAACCTCTAGTGATGGAGCACCTACAACTTACAAAGGCAACCCATTCCACTGATTAATTGTTCTCACTATCAAGAAAGTTCTACTTAGTTCTAGGTTGAATCTCTCTTTGATAAGTTTTCTGTCCGTTAACTTCTTGTCTTGCCCTCAGGTTCTTTGGAGAATAAGTTGTCCCCCTCTTCTTTGTGACAGCCCCTCAAATATTGGAAGACTGCTATCATGTCAATCCTAGTCCTTCTCTTTGTCAGGCTACATATGCCTAATTCCCACAACTGTCTATCATACGGTTTCGCCTCCAAACCCCTTACCATCTTTTTGCTCTTCTTTGTGCTGTTTCTTACACGCCCACAAAATTAGACGACGATTCAAAATGTTGCTTCAATGTTCCAAACCATTGCTGATTTCCTTTGTGCTTTTCTCCAAAATTATAAACCTCAAAACCGTTCATTTCATAAATTGAACCAAAGACAGACCAGAAGCAATTCAGCATCTGCCGTTCCTTCTTTCCTTTCTGTGTTTGTCAAGTGGTTTTTATCTGCGATATTTAATGTTAATGCACGGCTTGTTTCTAGCAGTTCATGCTGTGAGATCTAACATTTAAAGATGTGCTTGGCTCCCTTTTGCCATATACAGTGAGTGCTTCAGCTTGGGACTTATTTTTAGTGACTTCTGTGTTGCTCTGGAAACTGCGCAAACTGTTGTTTTATCAGTAGCCAACAATCATTAGTCAAACTTCCTGCATTCCTGCTTTCTGTCATCATAGTTAAAACTTTCAAGGACTTCAGTTGGGAAGGAGTTAGAGAAGATCTTCAGATTTTTTTCCTGGATTGTAATCAGGGGTGGGTTCTAACTTACCTTGCTGCCGGTTCGCTTCCTCCCGCGCCGCGTGGGCGCGCCTCGCATGCGCAGTGCCGAAAAATAAAAAAAAATCTCCCCCCCAAAAAGCCAAAAACAAGATGGCGATGCGTGCGCAGTGCCGGAAACTCGGCTTCTGCGCATGCGCAGAAGAAAAAATAAAATAAAAAATCCCCCCCCATTATTATTTTTTCAAAAAGAAAATATCCAAAAAAAAAGATGGTGGCATCCACGGACCGGCACTGACCGAACCGGCTCCATGACATCACCATGACATCACCAGCGGGTTGCTACCGGTTCAGGTGAACAGGTCCGAACCGGGAGGAACCCACCTCTGATTGTAATGGAGAAATGGGAATACACTGCAGTTTTGGGAGACCGAGAATAGCAATAGCAATAGCATTTAGGCTTATGTACCAACCCATAGCACTCTTACAACACACTCTGGGTGGTTTACTATGTAGAACCATTATTTGCATATTGCCCCCAATAATCCAGGTCCTCATTTTACTGACCTCGGAAGGATGGACAGCTGAGTCAACCTTGAGTTGGTCAAAATTGAACTCCTGGCAGTGGGCAGAGATTGCCTACAATACTGCATTCTAATCACTGCGCCACCACAGCTCCTATAGATATAAATTTTCTTACAAATGAAGGTGAATATACGTGTCCCAGGATAATGTTGCAGGATCCAGTGTGGGCCGGTCACCGGGATCAGAGGTTTTGTTTTCCGAGTTTTCGGACTCGTGCTGGAGCCCATCTTCAGGGAACTTCTCTCTGGGCAGCCACTTGTCTGGAATGGTATAGGGTGTTCTGCTTGAGCAGAGGGTTGGACTAGAAGACCTCCAAGGCAGGGGTGAAATGCTCCCGGTTCGCTCTTACCTGTCGGTCACTGTAGAGCCAGTCGCCAAGGTAGCGTGAGGTGCTGCCCACCCGCCCGGACGCCGCCATTTGGGTTCTTTTACCCTCTGCGAATGCACAGAACGCTTTGCGCATGCGCAGAGGTAAAAGAACCCAAATGGTGGCGTCCGGGCGGGTGGGCGGCGCCTCATGCTACCTTGGCGACCGGCTCTACGGCGACCGACAGGTAAGAGCGAACCGGCAGCATTTCACCCCTGCTCCAAGGTCTCTTCCAATTCTGTTATTCTGTAAAATTTGTCTCCAGTGAGAGGGAAATCCATCACATCTCAAATACGAGCTGGTCCAAGGCAAGAGCTAGTGATTCCAGGGCAGATAAAATGGTTATGTCTACATTACACAGGTAATTTTCTCAAGCCTGTGAAGAGAAAATAAATTATTTTTTAACTAGAAAAACCAAGAGGAAAAGGCCTAGAATTTAAATCCTGGAGCAAACACACATATGAATTTTCTGTGTTATAACTTTGGTAGATCAGTGTTTATACAGCTTCTGTCTTGTCTACAATAAATCAACTTAGTTGGTTCTGTCCTGTTTGCGAGCTTCTGTTGGAAGCAAGTTCCTACATACTGAATCATGTTCAGAGAGTAAAAGTTTATTGTCCAAGACATTGTTTCATTATTGGCCCTTTTTTTAAAATACTGAGAATTTGCTCCTAACATTTAATCAAATGCTACTTCCCTGCAGTTTTTATCCACTGATACTACCGTGTTTCCCCGAAAATAAGACCCTGTCTTATATTTTTTTGAACCCTGAAATAAGCGCTTGGCCTTATTGCCATGCACTCAAAAGCCCGATTGGGCTTATTATCAGGGGATGTCTTATTTTGGGGGAAACAGGGTAGAGCAACAGAGATCACATCTGTTCCGCATTCTACATCTTCCTAAGCAAACCATTTCAAATATTTTTATAAATCTTGTAGTACACTTTGTCAAAGTCTTTGGCTATTAGCAGTTCTCATAATATATCAGATGCTGTCTGATTGGAACAGAATGATCACAATGCTTCTAAATAAATGTTTTTTTTAAAAAGTTGATTAAGCACTGTATTCAACACAGAAATATATCCATTCATTTATTTACTTCCACTGTATTTTACTTATGGGGCATTTCAATTCGTGTAGCAATATTTAAACCGATTACAAATCAATGAAACTCCTTGGCTGCATTATTGTTTTATAACTCCAAATGAACAGAATAAGTAAGATTTCCTCGGTGTTTAAATATTGTGGGTCTTTAAAGGCAAATGACTTAAATTTCATATTGCTTTCCAGGAATCTTAGCTATCTAGAGCGTAGATAGTAGTCCTGCATTATCAGGTCAAAGCAGTTGGCAGAGCAAAACTGAAAATGTTGTTTTGAGAGATTACAGAGTTTAAAATATTGTACTTGTTGCCTTTAATGAACCCAGCATTTAATAGCAGCTGTAGGAGAATGTCCATATTGCTATAGTTTTAACTTTAGCATTTCTTACGGAGAGGTTTTTTATCAGCAATCAAAACTGATTTATTGTACCTTAACTATGTTAAACACCCTTTTATATTTTTATTAATTATTATATAGATATTATTTATATCTATATTAATTATTTAATATAATTAAAAAGACTCAAAGGATAGATTTTTCACAAATTCTGTTTCAGAGGATGAGCCAATTGTCAGTTAGCAATTACACTAAAAACGATATCCTAACAATAGAGGCAGCTGTCTTATGGTCAATTAGAGCTATTGAATTTTCTTATTTAATATTACCGATCACCTGAATTGCTTGAAGCATCCGGTGACTTTTTCCAATCAAGCGCCAGGGAAAATCAAGAGATCCAGGCAGTTCAAATGGTTATAAAGATTTATTGCAAGCTTAAGCGCTCTACAAGAATCTGATCAACTAACGGTCAAGAGAAATGAGCAGGAGATAAGAGAGGCATTCAAGATGGGCTGGACTTAGATCTCCCACGGGGGCGCAGAGACTCATGACTGATGATGCATTTGACACTTCCCTTTGGCTCAGCCTGGTCATCTCCTACACTTACTTTGAAGATACAGTAGATTGAACAGGAAGCCTTCCATAGAGTCCATGTGTCAGTTCCTATACTGGTAATCCTTTTGTTTAGCATCTGTTTGAAGTCACAATGGCAGAGGTGGGTTCCTCCCGGTTCGCACCGGTTCTATAGAACCAGTAGCAAACTGCTGGTGATGTCACGGAGCCGGTTCTGTCGGTGCCGGTCCGTGGACGCCGCCATCTTTTTTTTTGGATTTATTTATTTTTTTGGATATATTTTTTGGGGGGGAATTTTTTACTATTTTTTTTCTGCGTATGCGCAGAAGCCAAGTCCCCAGCATTTGGGGGCGGGCATGCGCCGCCATCTTGTTTTTGGCTTTTTTTTTTTTTTGGAATTTTTTGCGAATTTTTGGCACTGTGCATACGCGCGTGGCCATGCGGCGCGCAATGCGTGTGCAGCCACGCGGTGCGGAAGGAAGCAAACCGGCAGCGAGGTAAGTTAGACCCCACCCCTGCACAACGGCACTGAAAAAAGTGACTTATGACCAGTGCTCAAACTTTAAAAGGCACGTGATCAAGCTTTGGTTGTATTTATGACAATTGCAACGCCCCAAAGTCACGTGATTATCTTTTGCAAATCTACCTAGACGGCTTCCAATAAGTCAATGGGGGACGCTGGATTCTCTTAACAGCCATGTGATTCACTTTAAAATTGCAGTGATTTCCTTTACGACGGTAGCAAAAATGGTCATAAAAACAGGCACAACTTACTTAACCACCTTCTCCTCATCGGAAACTCTGGACTCAATAATGGTCTTAAGTCAAGGACCAACTGTGTTTGCAATAATGACATGAAGCTTAATTTGCATGGAGTATTCAATCATTTTTTCAGTGATATTATCCCAGTATGCAAAATTCCCCTATCTTTCCAATTCTATTAAAAAAGATAGAACATAGAAGACTGAATTTCAATTACATGCCGTGTTAATTCAGTCAGTAGGTAGACATGTAATATGCGTTCCCTTCTGGTTCTGCAAATGCTGTAGTGTGAACGATTTAACTTGAATGTTCTTGATTTAAATCGGTTAAAAAAATGCAATTAGCCAAAGTTATTTAGAGACCTCGGTTAAAGTTAATCAAGACTGATTCTATTCATGGGCCAGGCAGAAAAATTAATTTCCCAAAGGGAAAAGAGATGTAAATTTTTATGTGAGACAGAAAGTGTAAGAAATATGAAGAGGAAATACGAGCTCGTAGCATTCTTGCTTTCATAAGCAGTACTGTGAATATTAAGGAAAGCGGATGTTGCCCTGGATCAGTGCATCCCAACTTCAGCCACTTTAAGATGGGTGGACTTCAACTCCCAGAATTCCCCAGCCAGCATGGCAGCATGGCTGGCTGGGGAATTCTGGGAGTTGAAGTCCACCCATCTTAAAGGGGCCGAGGTTGAGAAACACTGCCAGCATGGTTGCTTGGTTCATGTTTATATTTCTGATTGATAAATACTGCAATGGACATACACATTTTAATTTGTTATTAATTCAGTTTTTGTTTTTCTGTACGGCAGAACTTTGCTAGAAGCAGAGAGCAACCAATGGATTCTCATGTGGAATGAAGAACATGGGAGAAGATTACCCCAAGGTACGAAAGATAAGAATTATATCGATGCATTTAAAAGCAGAAGGGATGGGTCAATATCCATTCCTGCTTTGTTCCAAACTATATGGAGCCTGTATAATTAGATATGCTGTATACAGGTAGTCCTCAACTTACGGCATTTCCATGATTAAGCAAGACAGTTGTTAAGTGAGCTTTGCCCCAGGTTGTAAAATCAGGGGCTTCCGACATGCAAAGTCAATGGGGGAAGCTGGATTCTCTTAACAACCATGTGATTCACTTAACAACTGCAGTGATTTCCTTAACAGTGGTGGCCCGAAAGGTCGTAAAATCAGGCCCAACTCACTTAACCACCTGGCTTAGTAACGGAAATTCTGCTCCCAATTGTGGTTGTAAGTCAAGGATTACCTGTACTAAAAGTTATAGGATTCATCCTGCAAAATAAGAAAGGAACGTAGCAATTTGTAAGATTATCGTTATATTTGGGTTACGTTAGTAAGTGCAGTGCGTGTATAGTTATTGCTTTGTCTAGTGGATTTCACATCAGCTGATTGAAAGAAATTAAAACTTTATTTCGGCTTCCGTGTAAGTTTTTTGTAGTAGTTACACACTGAATACGTGTCATGGGTTTGCATTTCATTTTGTGTGCCAAAATATCATTTTGTCACTTTTCAGAGTACAGCGGGCGGCATATATATTTAATAAATAAAATAATAATTTGCTTGTTAGACAGGGAAAATTTCATTTGCTTTGGCAATGTATAGTAATAAAGAATATAAAAACTGGAGCAGTTATAAAACCCGATAGCCCAAATGGTCATCTTTTGTTTTACAAAGAGATGCAAAAATGAATAGAATTGATAGCATTTTTATAGGTTCAGACTGTGATTAGCGTTAAGCCTAAAGTGTATTGCTGTGTTGTCTAGTGGTTAAGGCCACTAGATTGTGGCCTTAAGACTGTGGAGACTGGGAGTTCAACTCTTGCCTTAGCTATGAAAGCCAGCTGAGTGATTGGGCCAATCATCAGAAGACTGTGAGTTTTAGTTCCTCCTTAGGCATGAAAGCTGGTTGGGTGATTTGGGCCAATCACCAGGAGACTGTGAGTTCAAGTTGCGCCTTAGCCATGAAAGCCAGCTGGGGAATTTGAGCCAGTCACACTCTCTCTTTGCCAACTCACCTCACAGGGTTGTTGTGGGAAAATAGGAGGAGGAAAGTGTGTTGTATATGTTTGTCGCCTTGAGTTATTTCTAAAAATAATAAAGGTGTGTTACGAAATAAATAAGTAAGTACCGTAAGTACATGGTATTAATAGCCATTTTCGTTTATCTCTTGGCAGGTGACCGAAATCTGCGTTACGAATATAGCAACCGATACTCCGCTTATCAACAGGAGAAAGGAAAGAGAGCTCTTCCCGCAGTCCCAAATGTTGACCTAAGATATAAATTTCCACAAACAAATATTAGCCGCTCTGTGGTTTCTTCATCTAGGACAGAAAGTGCTGGAAGGCAAACAGTTCTCCCTCAGAAAAAAGCGCTACCAAAAGAACCCTTTAGGCCAGGACAGCGTCCTTCAACTGCTACCGAAAGGTACGTGACTCACGAAAGAAGCCTGATAGGACAAAGAGAAAGACAAAGCTTTACGTCCCCTTACCGGATGAGCAGAGAAGGTGACCTTCAGCCAAGGCCACCAGTGCCTGAAAGGAAGACAACCGAAATGGGAAGTATGGCATCTGCTTTGAAAGAGTCCACCATCCTTCAGAAGCAAATGAAAAGGCCAATGAGTTCTGAAGGCATCAGGGCCACAGTGATCATCTCTTCACCTCTATCTTACAGCTCAACGTCTTCCTCTAAAGGAAGCCAATATGAGACGAGGGAAGGAATTTTGGGTTACATCAATGAACTAATCAAAGAGGGCAAACCAGGAAAAGAAGAAAAACACGTTTTGGTTGAAGGAGTTGAGCAGAAGGAAAAGTTGGCCAAAGAAACAACAGGTTCTGCCATGAAGAACTTTGAGAAATCGAACGGGATAGAAAAAACAGTTCAAAAGAAGGCTGAAGTGAAGGAAGGCGTGGAGAACAAAGAGGATACAGTGGAAGAGAGTGTCTTTAAGAGAGAGGAAGAGAAATTAATGAAAGATAAGATGCCTTCTAGAAGATGGGAGGAACAGATTAAAGTGGAGGCAGAAGGAAAGAAGATTCCAAAAGACACAGCAACATTTGGAAGGGAGAAAATTGTGAGCATCTCCTCAAAAAGCCAAGAAACTATTGAAGTCCCTGTTCATTCAGGACATACTGAAGGCGAAATCCTACAGAAGAATCACAACGTAGAGATAACACTGCAAGACTTCAAAACTTCTCCAGAAAAATCAAAAGGTGAAGCTAAATTTAAACTCGGCAATGAAATGACTCAAGGTAATAGAAGCAAAGAAGAGAATTCTAAAATAGATGCTTCGCTCACTGAGAGTATAGCAGAGAACATTGTTTCTGACATCCTTAAAGGTTTTGTACAAAAGTCTTCAGAAGAAGGACTTCCTCCCGAAGCTAAAATAACTTCCTTCGAAAAGAAAGAAATTTCTGAGGATGGAAAAGTGAAAACCAAGATCAGCATAGAGTCCACAGTTCAAGAAGATGACCTTGATGTGTCTAATAAGTCTGAATTGGGAAGTTTCTTAGAGAAAGATATTAAAAAGGTATTGGAGGATACTAAAGGAAGTTTAGATAAAAATGTCCTAGATGATATAATTAATGTTGGGATGAAAGGAATGGAAGACAAGGCCAAGAGGACCATTAAAGTTGAGATCATTGAAGAGCCTGCAACTATAGTTGATGAAAGGGTGGAGTTTTCAACCCCATTTGAAGTAGAGGAAGCAGAAGATACGTTACTCAATATGAGAGAACATCCATACTATAGTGATAAAGAGAAAGCTACTACAAGTGTTACTGGAGACCTTAAGAAAAAACAACCTGGTGAGATTGTGTCTCGTGTGGAAGAAGTATCTGAGGGAGATGACGTTGTGGATGAAGAAAAGTACTTTGTTTCTACTCCAGATGAATACCCGTTTGGATATGAGGAAGGAGAAAATTCCACCTATGGTCAAATCCATTTTGAAGAAGAATCAACGGTGAAATATTCTTGGCAAGATGAATTTCTGGAAGGGTCTCAAACCAACATAAAGGAGAGTATGGCTTCACCAGAATTGATTTATCAAGTAATTGGCGCAGATGCCGGGCCCTTTATCTCAAAGGCGGAACCCCCCAAAGAACAGGTGGCCCATGCTGAATCTGTAGTTATTGAAAAGGAGATTAAAATCCCACTTGAATTTCAGGAGTCAATAAAGGAGGTTTTTGCTCGCCATTCAAAGGATCCTAAACATCAGTTGAAAGAGGCACTAGGAAAGCTTGAAGCAACTCTTCCAGAACTTGTGAAACAGGAACTCGGTGAACTCACCAAAGAGGACAAAACTGATTCTAGTACCTTGGAGGTGGATATTAAAAAAGTACAGCACCCTGAAAAAGAGGGTTTATTTACTATCGTTGCAGAAGTTAATTTATCCCAGACAATAGACTCTGACCAGTTGAGTACAGAATTGCTTGGTGAAGTTGTGACTGATCAGATGAAATTGTCCAAAGAGTCACCAGATGAAGGTGGCTTTGATCAATACATAAAGCAAGAACCAGAAACTTGGCAGGATGAAAAACATCACGTAGATGTTTCCTCCACACTTTGGACCACAGAAGAAACCAGTAAGAGAGAAGGTGCCTGTCCTTCTAAGGAGTCATTTGATATCAACAAACGCATCCGGCATGTTGTAGTTGGTCCAACTGAAATTCGTAAGACTGAGCATGTCTTTTATGAAGGTCCTATTTCTGACACTCTGGAGTTTGGAACAGTGGACTTTACAACAGGAGTATCAACAGACGCAGGTCAATTCATGAAGGAAATAAAGTTGAGTCCTGAGACAACAGAAACCACAGAAAAAATAATTTATAGAAGTCCTATTTATACATCTGAAGAAGTGAGTAATCCTGAAAATTCTACTCAGATCCAGGTTTCGAGTGATATTAGATCCTCCAAGCATATCACATTGGATTCAAAACAAATTGTTGAAGAAATCATGTTTGAGGGATCAGCTTCAGACTTGTCATCAGATAATAGAAGGGATATCTTTGCACAGATGAAAGATCCCACAGCAATCAGCACGTCAATAAGACACATCCAAATAGATCCCAAAGAAATACATGTTGAACGAGAAATATATGAAGTGCCTTTTTCCACTGGAGACCATGATCTGTTGGAAGAAACAGTAAAAAAGATTACATTAGGACAGAAGGACACATCAACATCTGACCAAAACATTTATGAAGGTTCCTTCACCAAGACATCAGATGATGGTTCAGTCAAGCTTGGTGAGGAGAAGGTGCTGGATGTTAACACCACAATCAGACACATCAAATTAAGTCCAAAGGAATTTGTAAGCGAGCAAATTGTTTTTACAGAGCCCATTTCTGAACAGCACCAAAAGGTCAGTGAATTGGGGCAAATGTTTTCTTCTGAAGGGTCGGTACATCGTATTAAATTAGGGCAGAAAGAAGTCCAGAGCCATGATATCATGTCCCAAGATTTCGTTTTGGAATCTCCAGGAATCGGTTCTTCACAAGAAGACACCTTGGAAAAAATAAGTCCTGCAGAGATCAGCAGATCAACACATCACATTCAGATTGGCCAAGGTCCTCATACTCAACTCTTCAGCGGTATGGAATTTTCCCACACAGATGGACCCTCAGAAAACAGCAAATCTGTCGGGCAAATCAGAATCGGACAGAAAGAAACATCCTTTACCTTCCAGATGGACATAAGCAAAACGGGTGGGAGAGAGCCACAAGCTACCCTAGTTGTATCAAGTAGGCAAGAAGCAGGCGACGGTCAACCTGAAGGCAGCAGGGAAGAGGTTTGGACAGACCCAGAAAGTGAACCAAAGTCAGAGGAGTCCACGTTTGATCAAACTGTGCAACTGCAAAGAATGGTTGACCAACGATCGGTCATTTCGGATGAAAAGAAAATTGCCCTTCTCTACCTGAACGAAAACGAGGGGGAAGAGGAGGACGACAACGGGCCCTGGTTTTAAAAAGTAACATTTCCAAGTTTTGTTTTTGAAAGCCTAGAAGCTTAATTGCTGCATCGTTGAGTTTTAAACCTGGGGGTATCTCGTCATTTCGCCCTTATCAAGGAACTGAGGACTTGGAACGTAAATTTTCTGATACAATAATATCTTAGTAGCATTCTTTGCTTAAATTATGGAAGGTTTCATTTTACTGATGCTGTGGACTCTCAAAGTGATTTTTTTTTGTAGTTTTCTTGTTTCTGTTTGAGAAATAATTTCAGTGGATATAGGAAAATAGCATTTTCGCTCAATTTAAAAAGAGTAGCCTTTTTTTTTAAAAAAAAAAAGACATTTAAGTCAAAATCATTCACGTGGATTGCCCAGAAGAAACATACAGATAGCCTTTGACTTACAAACACAATTAGGACTGAAAAATTCCTCGTTAAGTGGGATGGTTGTTAAGTGAGGCATTACGTGATAACATTTAATTTTATAACCATTTTTACTGTGGTTATTAGGTGAATCTAGCTTTCCCCCCATAGAGCTTGCTTGTTGGAAGCTGGAAAGGGTGCAAATTGTGATCACAAGACCACAGGTGTATTACAACTGTCCTAAGTGTAAGTCACTTTTTTCAGTCCTGCTGTAATTCTGAACTGTCGTTCAACGAATGGCCGTTAAGTCAAGGACCACCTGTATTAACAATCTAAGGAATAAATAAAGACAGGCTTGTCATGATCACAGTTTATGGAAAACACGTCTAAACTGTGTACACTATTAGTAAAAATGTGTGGCTAATTTGCCAGGTAATCTCGTTCTAAACTCTTATTCAGCTACATTTTTGAAAAATAAGTGACCAAATAGGAACAAAAGAGACTTGCTAATATTATGTCAGATCGTTGGCCTTTTCAGTTCATTGCTCGCGCTCTCTCTCTCGCTCTCTCTCTCTCCCCCTCTCCCTCTCTTTCTTGTTCTCTCTCTCTCCCTCCCTCTCTCCCTCTTTCCTCTTTCCCTCTCCCTCTCTCTCTTGTTCTCTCATTCTCTCTTTTTTGTTCTCCTTCCCTACCTCCTTCCCTACCTCCCTCTCCTTCTTTCCCTCTTTCCTCTCTCTGTCCCTCTTTCCTCTCTCCCTCTCCCTCTCTTTTTCCCTCTCCCTCTCTCTTTTGTTCTCTCATTCTCTCTCTTTCTTGTTCTGCCTCCCTCTCTCCCTCCCTCCCCCTCTCCCTCTCCCCCTCCCTCTATCCCTTTTTCCTCTCTCCCTCTCCCTTTCCCTCTCTCTCTTTCCCTCTCTCTCTCTTTCCCTCCCTCTTTCCCTTTTCTCTCTTTCCCTCTCCTTTCCCTCTCTCCTCTCTCTGTCCCTCTTTCCTCTCTCCCTCTCCCTCTCCCACTCTTTTTCCTTCTCCCTCTCTCTTTTGTTCTCTCATTCTCTCTCTTTCTTGTTCTCCCTCCCTCTCTCCCTCCCTCTCTCCCTCTTTCCTCTCTCCCTCTCCCCCTCCCTCTATCCCTTTTTCTTCTCTCCCTCTCCCTCTCTCTCTTTCCCCCTCTCTCTCTTTCCCTCCCTCTTTCCCTCTTTCCATCTCCCTCTCTCTTGTCTTACACACACAGAAACATACAGTCACATTCTACCCTCTTGTTGCAAAGTGGAGACTGCAATGAGCACACTTTACTAATAATGCCAGTTTTGTAAGGATTTAGGTTCTCACCTTTTATGCATTTCCATATTTCATGAGGTAAAAAGCATGGGGAAAGCTTCAGTTGCTAAATTGACGTGTCGTGCTTTAATTCAAGCCACCAGAGCAGGGCCTTATTGTGTTTCACAGGATCTACTGTACCTGGAGCACAATTCTTGCACAACTGCATTTCTTTGGAACTGGCTGGGTCCCAAAGAAGAATGCAATCACCTTGTACCTGGACTGCAAAGTTTTGGATCCAGTCATCCTAAGCTCCTTTTTTAAATAGAGGTTTGGATATTGTTCAACATTTTAAATTAATTAAAGTAGCAGCCTGCGATGCTGGCAAATCAATATGAAGAGAGCAACTGCATTAAAAGATGACTATTTTCTAACAGCAATTTTCTCCATATATCAAAGATCTTCAACTGCATACGATACCGAGATACGTTCCTAGCATAAGCTATGTATGACTTAGAATGGATTCAGTTACGTGACTTACGATTTGTTCAGAGTGGAGAAAAGCCAACACCACTACAGCTTTGAATCTAAATTAAGAAGTGTCCATCACCCACAATGCTTATTTTAATAGCGACCAACCCAATACCTTTGGGAAACCCACAAGCTCAGGATCAAAATAATCTCCTTGCTGCAGATACTACTACGGAATATACCTCCCTCCCCAAATGGGAGCAGATTATGAAATCCATCAAATAGAAAAATAAAGTTACAATATACAGGTAGTCCTCGACTTACGACCACAATTGAGCCCAAAATTTCTGTTGCTGACTGAAACATTTGCTAAGTGAGTTTTGCCTCATTTTACGATCTTTCCTGCCACAGTTGTTAAGTGAATCACTGCTGTTGTTAAGTTAGTAACATGGTTGTTAAATGAATCTGGCTTCCCCATTGATTTTTGCTTGTCAGAAGATTTCAAAAGGTGATTGCAAAAGGTGATCACATGACCCCGGGACACTGCAACCATCATAAATACCGGTGTTCTCTCCTTTTTTGCATTTCCATATTTCATGAGGTAAAAAGCATGGGGAAAGCTTCAGTTGCTAAATTGACGTGTCGTGCTTTAATTCAAGCCACCAGAGCAGGGCCTTATTGTGTTTCACAGGATCTACTGTACCTGGAGCACAATTCTTGCACAACTGCATTTCTTTGGAACTGGCTGGGTCCCAAAGAAGAATGCAATCACCTTGTACCTGGACTGCAAAGTTTTGGATCCAGTCATCCTAAGCTCCTTTTTTAAATAGAGGTTTGGATATTGTTCAACATTTTAAATTAATTAAAGTAGCAGCCTGCGATGCTGGCAAATCAATATGAAGAGAGCAACTGCATTAAAAGATGACTATTTTCTAACAGCAATTTTCTCCATATATCAAAGATCTTCAACTGCATACGATACCGAGATACGTTCCTAGCATAAGCTATGTATGACTTAGAATGGATTCAGTTACGTGACTTACGATTTGTTCAGAGTGGAGAAAAGCCAACACCACTACAGCTTTGAATCTAAATTAAGAAGTGTCCATCACCCACAATGCTTATTTTAATAGCGACCAACCCAATACCTTTGGGAAACCCACAAGCTCAGGATCAAAATAATCTCCTTGCTGCAGATACTACTACGGAATATACCTCCCTCCCCAAATGGGAGCAGATTATGAAATCCATCAAATAGAAAAATAAAGTTACAATATACAGGTAGTCCTCGACTTACGACCACAATTGAGCCCAAAATTTCTGTTGCTGACTGAAACATTTGCTAAGTGAGTTTTGCCTCATTTTACGATCTTTCCTGCCACAGTTGTTAAGTGAATCACTGCTGTTGTTAAGTTAGTAACATGGTTGTTAAATGAATCTGGCTTCCCCATTGATTTTTGCTTGTCAGAAGATTTCAAAAGGTGATTACATGACCCTGGGACACTGCAACCGTCATAAATATGAGTCAGTTGCCAAGCATCTGAATATTAATCTCATGACCACGGGGATGCTGCAATGGTCATAAGTGTGGAAAACGGTCATAAGTCACTTGTTTCAGTGCTGTTGTACAGTCACTAAATGAACTGTTGTAAGTCGAAGACTACCTGTATTAATAAAGAGTCTTGTGCTCTACTTTAGACGTAATTCAAGTTGGGTTTGAAGAAAAAGAATCTTAAGAAGGAAGAATAGAGACACTCAATGTTGTCCATCTACTGTCCATCTAGAGCAGGGGTGTCAAACTCGATTTCATTGAGTGCCGCATCAGGGTTGTGTTTGACCTCGGGGGGGAGGGTGTGTGTGGCCATGGTGGGCGTGGCCAGCTCAATGTCACTCGTGTCAGGGGCGCCTGTGGTGGCCCGAGCGCTCTGCCAGTGAAAACAGGCTCCCGAGCTCCGTTTTCTGCTACGACGGCCTCCTGCAACGCTCTGCCATTTTTGCTGGCAGAGGCCGGTCCTTCGCTGTTTTCAGGGCGGTCCTGCAGGCCAGATCTAACCACCCCACGGGCCGGATCCGGCCCCCGGGCCTTGAGTTTGACACCCCTGATCTAGAGCAGTGTTTCTCAACCTTGGCAACTTTAAGATGGGTGGACTTCAACTCCCAGAATTCTCCAGCCAGCCATGCAGAGCCCAATACTCTTTATATATGATTGGCTGGGGAATTCTGGGAGTTGAAGTCCATCCATCTTAAAAGTTGGCAAGGTTGAGAAATTGATTTAAAGGCTAGGCACACAGCTCACCAACCACAGTCTTGCCGTCATGATATGATAGACACGATTTCTGCAAGTCACAGTAATTATTTTTGAATATTTATATAGCTTAATATGCACAAGTTTTAGGTCATTTTTTTTGGTCCTCTTTTTTACTTTAGGTGCTATCTTAGACGATCTATTGGCTATCTGTTGGCAGCATTGCCAGGATTTTAAACAGGGGTCTTTTCAGCGCTGATTTGATGGATTTTTTCCAGCAGAATTTTTCAATGAATGCTTACATTTTGAGACACAAATGAATGGATTTGCACTTATAATTTAAACTGATTTCACTATTTTTTTGTACATCAACAACTGAATTAGATTTCGGTTGATGCTTGAGTTTTTGTCCACAAAGAAGATGAAAGTTTATTAATTATCTTATAAATATGCACGAATCAATTCCATTGAAAAGTGTGCTTTGATCACTAAAGAAAATATTACGATTACCTCAACAATAGTAGATCGTATTTAAAACTTTTTTTTTCCAGAAGAACGTACGCAATATGATGTTTTGGAGGGAAATGTTTTATTTAATACAAATATAGGCTTCCTTGGTTATTTTTTCCAAAGGGTGGAAGAATCTTCCATTTTATAATGCTGCAAACCTAATTTGGAAGCAAATTTCTTTTCAACACAAGTTTTCACAGAGATATGTGCCTTTACTTCTCATTAAAATGCAGGCTCTGAAAACTAATAAAAGTGCCCAGGATTTAAGTTAATTGAAAGCACCAAGAGTGGAGGTACTTGTAACTAACTTGCTTCATCACTTTTAATTCTAGTAAGTTTGTTGTAGTTACGTAAGTGAAATTAAGAAAAAAACACATTTGAGCCACAGTGTGAACTCTGTACAATTGTAGGCTGACATTGGCTGTAGGAAGTGATCGCAAAGGCTGTAGTACATGTTTTAACTAGTGAGTAATGTCAGGTGGGATTTGATGGTCTATTTTGCCCTGGAAATAATCATAGTTGTAATGTTGGTGATGGTTTAACACTGTTAGAACTTATCACTTTTTTTTTCTGTTGAGCATTAAACTTTGAAAAAGAATGTGTCTCTTTCTCCTTTTTAATTTAGCTAACTTGGCTAGTCTGAGGAAAAGAAGAATTAGGGGTGACATGATAGCAGTATTCCAGTATTTGAGGGGCTGCCACAAAGAAGAGGGGGTCAAATTATTCTACATAGCACCAGAAGGCAAGACAAGAAACAGTGGAAACTAAGCAAGGAGAGAAGCAACCTGGAATTAAGGAGAAACTTCCTAACAGTGAGGACAATTAACCAGTGGAACAGCTTGTCTCCAGAAATCGTGGGTGATCCATCACTGGAGGTTTTTAAGAAGAGACTGGACAGCCACTTATCTGAAATGGTATAGATTCTCCTGCTTGAGCAGGGGGCTGGACTAGAAGATCTCCAAGGTCCCTTCCGGCTCTATTCCTATTCCTATTCCCATTCCCATTCCCATTCCATTCATGCCAAAGATCTGCTGTGGAACAAGAAAACATCCCAGAAATAATTTTCAAATCTTACTTTCTTCTTAGTTTGGATCCTCTGCAAGCAATTGAGTGGGCTCCATCTATAGTGATTGGATTCAGCTGCAAAACCCTACACAGGTAGTTCTCAACCTATAACCACAGCAGGGATGGGTTCCGAAAATTTCCACTACCATTCTGTGGGCGTGGCTTATGGTTACGCGCGCGCGGGCCCCCCCGGTGCAATTCTGTGTCCGCGCATGCTCAGTCACTATAATCTGCCTGAAACACAGCTGAGGAGCTGATCAGCTGTGCTTCGGACGAAGAATAAAGGATAGCATTAACCCGGGGGCGAGTGGGAGGGCCCTTTCCAAAGCAGCAGCAGAGCACAAACAGCCCAAAACGTAAAAAAGCCGCCAAAAATTCACGGAAAAAAATGGCAGCGCCCACAGACCGGCACCAACCAAGGCGGGTCCACGACGCCATCATTACGTCACCAGCGCCTCGCTACCGGTTCGAGCGACCCAGTACGAACCGGGAGGAACCCACCCCTGAACCACAGTTGGTACTGGAATTCCATTTTAGGTCATGGCAGCCATAAGTCGAGTTAGACCTGATTTTACTACAATTTTTACAGCAGTTGTTAAAGGAATCCAGTTTCCCCCATGGGCTTTTTTTGCTGGAAATTGCAAAAAATAAAAATAAAAAAAAGGTAACCAGTTGCAATCATATATAGCAGGATGCTGCAGATGGTCACAAATTTGAGCCAGTTGCCCTGTGCCCAAATTGCGGTCACATGATGAAGGTGATGCAACAGTCTTAAATGTGAGTACAGGTCGTAAGTCAGCTTTTCTGAGGCCATTAAACTATTTTTAAATGCACCATTGTAAGTCGAGGACTACCTAAAATCCAAACTATTGAATTTTGCTCCATCTTACAACTTTTCTGGCCACCGTTGTTAACTGAATCACTGCAGCTGGAAGGTTAGTAACATGTTGTTAAGTGAATCGGGCTTCCCCATTGACTTTGCTTGTCCGAAGGATGCAAAAAGGGGATCAACATGACCCAGGACACTGCCACGGTCATAAATATGAGTCAGTTGCCAAGCGTGTGAATTTTGATCACGTGACCATGGGGATGCTGCAACAGTGTGAAAATTGGTTATATGTCCCCTTTGTTCAGTGCCGTTGGGAGCAACTTCAAACAGTCACTAAATGAACTGTCGTAAGTCAAGGACTACCTATATAATTCCCTGAATATACCGATGTGTTTTTAGCAAATTGGACAATTGGTTCATTTTGCCTCTTATTATTTACATCTCAGCTTTTGGTAAGAGTGATAATACTATCAAGTGTAAAACTGCCCAGGGACTCTTCAAATGTCACCAGGCCAGAATTACAGGAGCGGTGCCACCATTGGAGAAAGGCAAAATTCAAAACTTATCTATTACTGTACGAGCTGGTAATCTTGGATTGATTTCAGGACCATGACTCGTGTGTATTTCGTACAGTGGTTTTGTGACATAAGTCGCCTGTCACTCTTGTTTGGGAACATGCATCTTAAATTGACAAGGACAACTGTAGAACTGGATTCTCATCAAAACCTTGTTTGCTTTTATGCTTCCAATCATGTTCTATGCATTGCAACGTTAAAATAAGTTTCTTTTATGGATTTGATCAATTACCTATGTGCAATATGATCCATACAGGTAGTCCTCGACTTACAACCATTTGTTTAGTGATTGTTTGAAGTTATGACAGCAGAGGTTTATGACCAGTGTTCACATGACCCTTGCAGCATCCCCATGGTCATGTGATCAAAATTTGGATGCTTGGCAACTGGCATGTACTTATGACGGTTGCACTGTCCCAAGGTCACGTGATCACCATTTGTAACCTTCCTAGCTGGCTTCCGACAAGCAAAGTCAATGGGGGAAGCCAGATTCGCTTAAGGACCAAATGATTCACTTAACAACTGCAGGGAAAATGCGCATTGCATTTTGGGGGTTCGGCCGCGCTTTGGGCACTCGGTCCAGAAAAGGTTAGCCATCACTGGCATAACTCATATAAAGGAGGAACAAGTATAGTTCTTCTTGTATAACCTGCTAGTCAAAAGTTTGCTTAGTCATAGTTTATTCAATTCGATTAAGTAGGTTTACAAGACTCACCGGTAAGCTTTTAGATAAAATTAAGTTGGCTAATCTGTAAGTCTATGGGCTGTACAAGCCTAGCCAGCAAAGTCAAAATGAAGATAAAGCAATTCACTTCCCTTCAACTTCCATCTGCTTTTTTAAAAAAAAAACACAATACATTATTATTTAAAAAAAAATGAAGGACAATTTTAATATGCAATGCACTTTTAAAAAGCTTTTAAAAAAAATCAATGCTTTAAAAAAACATAGTACATTATAATAAAAAAAATATGGACAGTGCACTCAAGGAATCATGTTCCTATTGTGCCACCCAAAATTCTTACCCTTAAAAAGCAGAAATAGGCTTAACTTATTTTGCAAAGTTTTTTAGGATGGGAACCGAGGAGAAGAGTATAAAAATAGGCATGCAGCTCCAGAAGAGTAAACTCTGACAAGGGAGCTGCACAAACAGCTTAATACTTTAAAAGGCTTCCCAAGCAACCAAGTTTACTCTGCTTTAGGCAAACTGCCCTGCGAATTCCGCCCTCCGTTTTCTTATGGGAAGCAATCCGAGGCAACATTTTTGAACTACTGAATAAGGGCAGGCTTCAAAAATACCACTGGAATGGTAGCTGTCTTGCACAAATTTAGCTTTGCAGCTGACTCCCAAGTACAAGGAGCTCTTGACTTAAGACCACAATTGAACCCAAAATTTCTGTTCCTAAGTGAAATAATTGTTAAGTTAGTTTTGCCTCATTTTATGACCTTTCTTGCCACAGTTGCTAAGTGAATCACTGCAGTTGTTAAGTTCGTAACACGGTTGTTAAGTGAATCTGATTTCCCCATTGATTTTTGCTTGTCAGAAAGTTGCAAAAAGTGATCATGTGACCCCGGGACACTACGACCATCATAAATATGAACCAGTTGCCAAACGTTTGAATTTTGAACTCGTGACCTTGGGGATGCTGCAACTGTCATAAGTGTGTACAACGGTTATTTAAGTCACTTTTTCAGTGATGATGTACCTTCGAATGGTCAGTGAATGGTTGTAATTCAAGGACTACCTGTATTCAATTTTCCTGGATCTTCTGTTTTTTTAAGCAGGCATACATATAATTGCTTTTTTTTTTTAATGTCTCATGGGACTCGATGAATAATGAGAGATTTAACTGGTTTTTGGACGTGTTTTAAGAACAGCTGAAGCACTAAATGCTAAATACTTTACTAACATTGGGAAGAGGAATTTTGGATGCAATTAAATGTTTCCAGGCACATCACTTCTGGGAATTTGGGGTATTCCCTCACTTGCCTCATTTTATAGCAGTGTTTTGCTCACCAAGCAACTCTCTCTGAAGGTAATTTATCTCCATAAAGATGTTTTTCACCCAGTTCTGCCAGGCGTAGGTGGAGTTTTAACTACTTAAATATCTTGCGTGCCAATATTTGCATCTTTAACAACAATGTCGTCTCCTTTCTGCAGCCAGTAAGTCTCTATACCAGGGGTGTCAAACTCCATTTCATTGAGGGCCGCATCAGGGTTGTGTTTGACCTGGGGGGGGCCAGGGTGGGCATGGCCAGAGATGGGCATGGGCATGGCCAGCTCGACATCACTCGTTGAGGCTCAGTTTTCAGATGCGATGGCCTCCTGCAGCCCTCTGCCAGTGAAAATGGAGCTCGGGGAGGCCACGTGTGGCCCACCCGAGCTCCGTTTTCGGCTGCAACGGCCTACTGCAACCCTCTGCCAGTGAAAAAGGAGCGGCCCTCCCGAGCTCCGTTTTCAGCTGCGACAGCCTCCTGCAACCCTCTGCCAGCAAAAATGGAGCTCGGGGAGGCTGCGTGTGGCCCACCCGAGCTCTGTTTTCGGCTGCGACAGCCTCCTGCAACCCTCTGCCAGTGAAAAAGGAGCGGCCCTCCCAAGCTCCGTTTTTGCTGGCAGAGGCCCCACGGACTGGTCCTTTGTTATTTCCAGGGCGGCCCCACGGGCAAGATCTAAGCACCCCGTGGGCTGGATCCGGCCCGCGGGCCTTGAGTTTGACACCCCTGCTCTATACTCTAAGATGGAAATCCTTAAACCCCAAAGCTTTTGTAGCCCATGACATTTTAGTAAGATCACCCCTAGAATACTGCATCCCATTTTGGTCACTGCAATATAAAAACGATGTTGAGACTCTAAAAAGAGTGCAGAGAAGACCAAGAAAGATGATTAGGGGGCTGGAGGCTAAAACATAAGAAAGATGTGATTGCAGGAATTAGGTATGTCTAGTTTAATAAAAGGAAGGACTAGGGGTGACATGATAGCAGACTTCCAGTATTTGAGGGACTGTCACAAAGCAGAGGGGGTTCGACCTATTCTCCAAAGCTCTTGAGGGCAGGATAAGACGAAACCGATGGAGACTATTCAAAGAGAGATCCAAGCTAGAACTAAGGAGAAATTTCTTGACAATGAGAACAATCAGTGGAACGACTTGCTTCTGGAAGTTGTGGTGCTCCATCACTGGAGATTTTAAAGAAGAGACTGGATAGCCATTTGATTAAATTAGATAGATAGATATCTATCTAGATAGATGATAGATAGATAGATAGATAGATAGATAGATAGATAGATAGATAGATAGATAGATAGATAGATAGATAGATAAGAGATAGATAGATAGATAGATAGATAGATAGATAGATAGATAGATAGATAGATAGATAGATAGAT
>QLTV01003959.1:1306815-1323037 GCA_003457575.1 Thermophis baileyi | reverse complement strand
AGAAAGAAAGAAAGAAAGAAAGAAAGAAAGAAAGAAAGAAAGAAAGAAAGAAAGAAAGAAAGATCTGGAAATTGGTCTTACATCTGAACCAATCAAGAACGACTCTTTGGCAGTGGCAAAATGAGTCCTAGAAAATAAATATAAAGTATTTAGAAGAATAGTTATATTGTCAACTCCATTATTACTGCTGCAAAGGGTGGTAGGAACGCGTTGTTAGATAAAGATCCTTCCAGTTTTTACTGTGGAGTTCATATTCAGATATTTTTAATAGCATTCAGCTATGAGAAGACGTCGCCGTGGACTGCAGAGAGCAAAACAATTCCTAACAAGGCTGCCAATTTCCATTTCATTTTACATGTTGCCCTTTAAAGGGTTATACTGCTGCTGTTCAGAGAGATTCTGTCTGAATATAATTTATGCACCATCTGTAAACGAAACTGAAATGCCTTGCATGATTCTTCTGCTGGGGTGAAATGTTAGCATAGAAGTGATAGTAACAGTTTTTTCAAGTTCACAGAGCTTGAAAATTATTTTCATTTTGCAACCAACAAGTTAACTGGGGGTTACTGGAGGGCCTCTGGAATGCATTCTTAATGCAAACCTTTTTAGCAAATAAATCTCACTGATTGGATTCATACATGTTGTTAAAACAAAATGTTAATCATGGCTCTCAATGTGATCTCTGAATCTAGCCAGTGTAGTTTCAAATAACAGTTTGCGTTCCTTAGTGGAAGTCAAATAAATTGTGGTTTGTTATAACAAGAGGCAATAATAGATTGTGCAAAGTGGACCTTTTGTATCGTTTCACAGGCTGAAAATAG
The DNA here is from genome assembly GCA_003457575.1 of Thermophis baileyi. Taxonomy (NCBI): domain Eukaryota; kingdom Metazoa; phylum Chordata; class Lepidosauria; order Squamata; family Dipsadidae; genus Thermophis; species Thermophis baileyi. The sequence continues at coordinate 1,322,216 of QLTV01003959.1, read as the reverse complement.
GAAACAATTAATAAAAGGATGACTAAATCATATGAATAAGTTTTTAAAATTTAGAACATGAGAATCATCTCCTTTTTAAGACCCCATAATCCCTTGCGGGGTGGAGTCTGGGCAACTGAATGGAGCTAGCAGAGTGTTTTAATGGCCGGATGCCCTTCCTGTCGCCAATGCGGAATTTTGTTCAGCAGATATATTCTCAGTGTACCCAGAGAGATAAATACCTGCCTCTACCTAGGATCGAACTCACAGTCTCCTGATTCTGAGGCGAGAGCTCCACCTCTAGGCCACCACAGCACTACATTTAGAACATGAGAATGGTGCAAACAAAATATTTTTAGGAAGTTCGAATACGCAACCTAAGAAAAATGTCAACTGTGTCACATGGTAAACTACAGAAACACTAAGCATTTTTTCTTTAGAAAAATCATCAGATTCACATTTGCTATGTGTTAATCCAGGGGCCTTCAAACGTGAGAACTTTAAGACTTGTGGACTTCAACTCCCAGAATTCCCCAGAATTCTGGGAGTTGAATCCACAAGTCTTAAAGTTGCTACATTTGGAGATTCCTATGTTAATAGAAGAAGTAGGATAGGAAGAATATTGACATCTTTGAATTTTGATATTGGGGAAGACTCCTGAGAAGACTGGGGAAAGCCAAGAAAACAAACTAATGGATCATCAAACAATTCAGCATGCTCACTGGAACACAAATGACCTGGTTCAAATTATCTAACTTTGGACATATTATGCAAAGACCCAGAACTCTGGAAGAGGCTCTAATGTTGGGAAAGGTGGAAGGAAGAAAGAAAGAAAGAGAAGAGGATGACTGGGTGGGAGGACTCAGTTGTAGTGGATCCTCACTCCCAGAATGCTGGCTAGGGAATTCTGGGACTTGAAGCAGTGGTGGGTTCCTACCGGTTTGGCCCGGTTCGGGCGAACCGGTAGCAGCGGCGGCGGGAGGCTCCGCCCACCCGGCAGAACGTCATCATGGAGCTTCTGCGCATGTGGGAGGAAGCGAACCGGCAGCGGGGTAAGTTAGAACCCACCCCTGCCTTGGAGGTCTTCTAGTCTAACCCCCTGGTCAAGCAGGAGATCCTATACCATTTCAGACAAGTGGCTGTCCAGTCTCTTCTTAAAAACTTCCAGTGATGAAGCACCCACAACCTCTGGTGGCAAGTAGTTCCACTAGTTAATTGAGCCGAGGTGGCGCAGTGGTTAGAGTGCAACACTGCAGGCTACTTCAGCTGACTGCTAGTTGCAGTTCGGCGGTTCAAATCTCACCGGCTCAAGGTTGACTCAGCCTTCCATCCTTCTGAGGTGGGTAAAATGAGGACCCAGATTGTTGGGGGCAATATGCTGATTCTGTGAACCGCTTAGAGAGGGCTGTAAAGCACTATGAAGCGGTATATAAGTGCTATTGCTATTGCTAATTGTCCTCACTGTTAGGAAGTTTCTCCTTAATTCCAGGTTGCTTCTTTCTTTGATTAGTTTCCATCCATTGTTTCTTTTCTTGCCTTCTGGTGCTTTGAAAAATAGGTTGACCCTCTCATCTTTGTGATAGCCCCTCAAATATTGGAACACTGCTAGCATGTCTCCCATAACCCTTATATATAATCCCTATCATTATATCTAATGGTTCTTGAAGGTTGTCATCTGGCTGTCAACCCTACAGTTCAAACCTGTGTTTCTCAATCTTGGCAGCTTTAAAGCTATTTGGACTTCAACTCCCAGGATTCCCCAGAGAGCACACTATGGAATTCTGGGAGTTGAAGTCCACTCAGCTTAAAGTTGTGGAGACCAACAACACTGCAAGTGAGCTCCAAATGCTGAATGCTGACCATTAGATATACAAGGGCGCCCTCTCCCGGACAGTGTCAAGTACTTTTTGAAGAAAGACATGGAAGAATCAGTGAGAACATCAGCCTCGATGCTTTTATGCACATTTCAGCCATCTTGCATTGGTTAACAAAATAATCTGGATGTGGCAAATACGTATGAAGCTACCAAGAGAAGAGAATCAGGAGTAGTAGAAGCAGAATGGACTGCTGTGGCCTAGAGGTGGAGCTCTCGCCTCACAATCAGGAGGTTGTGAGTTCGATCCTAGGTAGAGGCAGATATAGGGTCTCCTGCTTGGGCAGGGGGTTGGATTAGATGACCTGCAAGGTCCCTTCCAACTCTGTTAATCTGTTAAAGAAGCCCATTGAAGAGCGCAGCAACAGATTGCCCAACCCGTATGATGAGATTCCCTTTTCAGCAAATTTAAATCTTCCCTCCATTCCCCACTATCCTGTCAAAGCTGAAGAAGCTTCTTGGATGAGAAGTGAAACATCTTCAAAGAAAAAACAAGAAAGTCCAGTTCACCTCTTGAAAAAGCACTTTTGGGACAACCATGACCTGGATGACTGAGAATCTCTACAGACCTTTAGCTATACAATGTGGGATGAACACCCTTCGAATTGTGTGGGAACATAAACGTATTTCCAGAAAAATTGCAGACTACAGGAACCATTTGCACCACTCAGGTGACCCTGAGGATACAGACAAACCTCCAGGTGGCCTCAACTATTCTCCAAAAGAATGCAAATGACCAGCTGTCTGCAAGGAGCATCAATCCTTCCATTCCCCGCCATCCAGTCAGAGCTGAAGAAGCTCCTTGGATGAGAAGTGAAATGTCTTCAAAAGAAAGAAAAACCAGAAAGTCCAGTTGCCTCCTGAAAAAGCACCTTTGGGACAACCATCACCTGGATGACTGAGAATCTCTACAGACTTCCCTCCTACAGTGTCTCTCCAATGAGAACCAAAAGTTACATTCTTATTCCAATGCCGTCTTCATGTTTCCTCTTCTGGGGAATCATATGGATTCCTTCTCCAATCTAGCTATAGCTTCTAGATGACCACACCACTTACAACATAGCTTCCAGTTCCAATTATGGTCATATGTCAAGGACTACCTTATATGTCAAGATCCAAAGCACCTTGTAAATCGTTCCAGACACCAAAGAGAAGTTGTGCTCCATTCCAAAACTATTTTGGAAATAATAAGCGTTTTAAAACCAGATTCTACGATGGAATGGAACATTCCCAAAGCCTTTAGTTATATTTCCTCTTAATGTGCTTGGTTAGGAAATACAATTAGGATTCTTTATAAAATAACACCAGTTTCTTATTGTTTAAATGAAATGTCCCCTTGCATTTTGTTAAGGTTAATGTATGATGTCTGAAAAGTAAAGAAAGCATGGCAATTTTTTTACTAATCAGAAGTATTAGAAAAGATATTTCTGATTTCCTGGTTTGATAAGACCATCTTTAAGAGTGTCATAATACAGATAGTCCTTACAACAGTTCATTTAGTGACCGTTCAGAGTTACAACGGCACTGAAAAATGTGACTTATGACCATTTTTCACACTTCTGACTGTTGCCACATCCCCGTGATCATGTGATCAAAATTCGGATGCTTGGCAACTGACTCCTATGTATGACAGTTGCAGTGTCTCTGGGTGACGTCATCCCCTTTGCGACCTTCTGACAGGCAAAATCAGTGGGGAAGCCAGATTCACTTAACAACCGGGTTACTGACTTAACAACTGCAGTGATTCACTTAACAACTATGGCAAGAAAGGCTGTAAAATGGAGCAAAATGTCTCACTTAGCGACATAAATTTTGGGCTCAGTTGTGGTCGTAAGTCGAGGACTACCTGTACTTTTTCCATAATTTTTGGAAAACTCCAAAAGCTCTTTGCTGTAAATCAACTGCTCCATCACAATTTCAGCCAATCTGCTTCTGAATTAGTGCAAGAAGTGACTTAACTGATACGAGAACTCCGATCGGATGTCTATGTTGACCTTGCCTTGATTTCAGTCACAGAGTAAGCATCAATGTGTGTACTTAAGATTATCTCGTTTTCACTGTGTGTAAAAGCTCTTTGATATGACTAATTATAATACTAGCTGTACTGACAACGAGACAATAAAAGGAACAAGTACTGGTCATGTTTCTGTTGTTGTACAATCTCATTTGAAAGTGGCTTTCAATTAGGATACACGGAGCTTCATCACTGGAGGCTTTCAAGAAGAGACTGGACTGCCATTTGTCAGAAATGGTGTAGGGTATCCTGCTTGGGCGGGGGGGGTTGGACTAGATGACCTACAAGAACCCTTCCAACTCTGTTAATCTGATACATCCAAAACTATAAATCAAAATGAAGTGAAGCAATCTAAGTGACATTTATTGATATAGTTTCACATCTACCGCTTTCTCTTTCTTTTCTGTTTTTGTGCCTGCCCCTGAAAGATTTAGGAAGATATAGAACAGTGGTTCTCAACCTTTCTAATGGCACGACCCCCCCGCAACCCCCCGCCGCGTCGCCAAGTGTCTGAATTTTGGAGACTTCGCCCACCCACCCGGACGCCGCCATTTGGGTTCTTTTACCCTCTGCGCATGCGCAAAGCGTTCTGCGCATGCGCAGAGGGTAGAAGAACCCAAATGGCGGCGTCCGGGCTACCAGCTGACGGCGACCCGCAGGCACGGCCGAACCGGGACCTTTTTACCCCTGCAGTGACGGTGGCACCAAGATGGCGGGCTAACGCGCGCGGCGACCCCTGTGAAATGGTCGTTCGACCCCCAAAGGGGTCGCGACCCACAGGTTGAGAACCGCTGATATAGAACATCTGGCTAATTGTTCTTTATTGAATAAAAGTGGGAAAACTGAAGCTGGGTTTTTTCTAGAAGATTGTCAACAACAGAGAAAATACCTCCCCGCCAGAGGTAGGTACCTACCGGTTCTAACCGGTTCTTTAGAACCGTTAGTAGCTCGGCGATGACATCACAGAGCCGGTTCCGTCGGTGTCTCCGTGGGCGCCGCCATCTTGGATTTTGCTTCTGCGCATCCGCAGAAGCTATTTTTTGATTGCTGAGTGTGTGCGTGCACGGCACGACCCTGAGCGAACCGGCAGCAAAAGGATCCAGAACCCACCCCTGCTCCCCGCCCCATTAACCAACGTCTCTTCTGGCTTGCACCAATGTGTGTAGTTAATGGCAGTGACTCCAGTTGTGTCCGTGCATTTCAGGCAGGAATGAGCCCATTACAAGTCGATCAAACAGAATCTTCAGAATTCTGTTTCAGAAAACCAAAAACGCTAAGTGTGTTAAAAACCTTCCTCGTGCTATATATACACTCACACTTTAGGAATGATATCCTGTGCTACTAGGCCCCAAGACGTGAAGAATGTAGAACATAGAATAATAGAGTTGGAAGAGACCAAAACTCCATGGTCCAAATCATTCTGAATAATTTGGAGAGCTTTTTTTTAAGAGAGATATCAGGCCACAGGAGCTGCATTATAGGTTTTCTCGGGAGAACGGTGAAGAAAAATAGAACATTCCCAAGCAAACTGTTTTGATCTGATTGAGAGATAGAAAAATAGAATCATAGGGTTGGAAGGGATCTTGGAGGTCTTCTAGTCCATCCCTGCCCAATGTAAACCATCCTGGGCAAATGGTTGTTCAATGTATTCTTGAAAACCTTCAGTGATGGAGCACCCAAAGCTCTGAGAAGTGAGCTATTCCATTGATGAAATTGGTTAAATGAGGACCCAGATTGTTGGGGGCCAGAGGCTGACTCTGTAAACCGCTTAGAGAGGGCTGTAAAAGCACTGTGGTATATAAGTCTAAGTGCTATTGCTCTCTATGTCTTATCTGTCTCTCACTGTTTCTATTTATCTGTCGTCTGTCTGTCTGTCTGTCTGTCTGTCTGTCTGTGTATCTATCTATCTATCTATCTATCTATCATCTATCTATCTATCTCAATCTATCTATCTATCTATCTATCTATCTATCTATCTATCTATCTATCTATCTATCTATCTATCTATCTATCTATCTATCTATCTATCTATCTATCTATCTATCTATCTATCTATCTATCTATCTATCAGAATGTAGTACTGCAGGCTGACTCTGCCCACTGCCAGGAGTTCGATCCTGACTGGCTCAAGGTTGACTCAACCTTCAATCATTCTGAAACGAGAACCCCAATTGTTGGGGGCCATTGGCTGACTCTGTAAACCGCTTAGAGAGGGCTGTAAAGCACCGTGAAGCGGTATATAAGTCTAAGGGCTATTACTATCGTTCTGTAACCGACGTTACACTGGTTAGGGAGGAAGCCCAGAATCCAAGAGACTGTACAGCCATCCGTTTTATTATTTACATTTAAAATTATTCATTTGCTGTACAGTCATCTCCTGTATGGCACTGGGGGGGGGGCATGTTCCTGAAAAAGGAGAAGGATCATCAATCAAGCCGGGCAGCAGGTAGATTTCTCTCTCGGTTAGAAGCTGGCACCAGGAAGGCAGGCACTATTCAAGCACTCATGTTTGGTTCAACAGCTGTGGACGCATCATGCCGAGAAGTCCTGGGGTTCAGGGGTTCAGGGCATCGCCTTCAGCACGGCCATGCGCGATCCCAGATTTTCCTGGAGGTAGTACAAGAGGTGAAGTTCGTAGTGTTCTCCAGATTCAGGGACCCGGATGCTGTGCCTCTCCTGCGGATAAATCTGGGGGAGGAAGAAAGCAAAAGAAATCCAGCTGTGGCTGGGATGCAGAAGGCTGGGATCCAATCCTCAGGATCTCTGGGGAAGAGGGCGCCAGGCGTTCACCCACGTCCTAGCACCTCAAGAAAATTTAGACTGTTTCTTTCCACCTAGAGCTAAGGAAAGCTGAGCCGTTTGTTGCCAACCTTTGAGAAGGGGGGAAACGATGTCGGCTTTCCTGCAAAACTGTCGTAAAATCTGGTCACGTGACCAACGAACTCTGCAAATGGCAGTCAACATGTGTTGCCTAGCACCTGAAGCGTGGTCACGTGACCCCTGGGGGATATCAGAAGAGTGGTCACATGACTGTGAGGAAGTAACCATCAGGGCTGGGTTGTAACTCCCTTATCCCAGGAAGGTCGCAACGTCAAACAGTTGCTAAGAAACAGTGGAAAGTCAAGGACGACCTGTACAACACCTTCATTCATCCTAAGTTCGTTTTGTAATTTCTCTGTTCTACAAGATTCTGAAGGTCTGAAAGAGCTGCAGGCTGTTAAAGCCAGGAAGAAAAGGATTGACCTGGCTGGATTCATTTTATCAGGGGTAGAAGAACAACATCTCTCTTGAGAGTTAGCCAGCAGCTCTCCATGGTCCTGATCCTGCCTCAGCCTTGCCCCCTCCATGACATCCAGCCCAAACCAGACCCAATTGCATTTTAACCTTTGCATTTTAGAGCTGCACAAATTTCTCTGCTACCTGGAGGTCGTAGGGTTTTCCAGCCCTGACCAGGAAGCTCAGCAAAATACTAGTATGTGCAAAATGAACATTTTCATCCAGGAATCCATGCAGTAGCAATAAACGGTTGGGCCTGAAGAAACCGACAAAAAACAGGAAAAATGTAATTAGAAAGACAATCCATTGGCTTCACAGAAATTAACTATATTTCCTGCAGATTTTTTTCCCAAATCTAGGAATGCAGTATTTTATAAAATCACCTAATGACAAACAAAGAACAAACAAAAGCCAGTCAAAGTGAGCAACTGGGATGAAAAGCAAAAAGCTAAATCCAGCAACAATTCTAGAACTGGTTTTTTCCCAATAATTTCATCGCTCACAGCACATATATTTGTGCCTCAGCTTCTAAGGCATACTCAGATTAATAATTTGTCGAAGCCATCACTGGAAAAAATATATCTTATTACAGGTAGTCCTCGATTTACGACCACAATTGAACCCAAAATTTATGTTAAGTGAGAAATTTGTTAAGTGACTTTTGCCCAATTTTACGACTTTTCTTGTCACATTTGTTAAGTGAATCCCTGCGGTTATTAAATTAGCAACACGATTGTTAAGTGAATCTGGCTTCCCCATTGACATTGCTGGACAGAAGGTCGCAAAAGGGGATCAAAGGACCCCGGGACACTGCGACCGTCATAAATATGAGTCAGTTGCCAAGTGTCTGAATTTTGATCACATGACCACAGGAATGTTGCAACAGTCATAAGGGTTAAAAATGATCCTAAGTCACTTTTTTTCAGTGCCGTTGTAACTTTGAACGGTCACTAAGTGGACTGTTGTAAGTTGAGGACTACCTGTATTAGAGATATGCATGTTTTCTTTTTTTTTTTGTATAAAAAACATTTTTTAATATTCTTTATTTAAGTATCACGTATACTTACTGTGAAGGGAATTTCTCTGCCTGCATAGCTACAGAGCCCAAACAATAGCCCTGTTCGTTATTGTCCGGGTGTCCCATGTAGCGCTCGGTGTAACCCGTGTCGTAGAAAAGCCACAATGTGACCGGAGCACCTGCAACTGCAACCTGCACACACACACACACAAAAAAAGGTCAAGTTGGCTGTAAGCATTTGGAAGAATTGTCTTGACTAGATCAAATTGTTTCTTGTCTTGCCCTCTGATGCTTTGGAGAATAGGTTGACCCCACTCTTCTTTGTGGCAGCCCCTCAAATACTGGAATACCGCTATCCTGTCCCCCCTGGGCCTTCTACACATCCACATCACACGGGCCCAGAGGAAGGGAATGGTCCGTGGCAGGGGAACCAACCTTGAAGATCTCTGGCCTCTGCCGCAAGGCCATCAGCGAAAGAAAGCCACCGTAAGACCAACCATGAATGCCAACCCGGTCTAAATCGATGAACTCGTATCGGGAAGCCAAATACTGCAAGCCCTCCACTTGGTCACCAATTTCAATTTGTCCCTGTTGGAAGGGAAGAAAAATAGGCATGGGGGGAAAAATATCACCAAGTGTATAAATTACAGAATAACAGAGTTAGAAGGGACCTTGGAGGTCATCTAGTCCAACCCCCTGCTCAAGCAGGAGACCCTACACCATTCTGGACAAATAGCTGTCCTGTCTCTTCTTAAAAGCCTCCAGTGATGGAGCATTCACAACATTTAAATATAGAATAGAATAACAGAATTGGAAGGGACCTTGTAGGTCATCTAGTCCAACCCCCTGCCCAAGCAGGAGACCCTACACCATTTCTGACAGATGGTAGTCCTGTCTCTTCTTGAAAGCTTCCAGTGATGAAGCATCCACAACTTCTGAAGGCAACTTCTGTTCCATTGCTTGATTGTTCTCACTGTCAGAAAATCTCTCCTTGATCAGTTTCCAACCATTGTTTCTTGTCTGGCCTTCAGGTGCTTTGGAAAATAGGTTGACCCCCTCCTCTATGTGACAGTCCCTCAAATATTGGAACACTGCTACTTCTGAGGGCAAGCTGTTCCACTGTTTAATTGTTCCCACAGTCAGGAAATTTCTCCTTAGTTCTATGTTGGATCTCTCCTTCATAAGTTTCCATCCAAAACCTCTTGTCCTGCTTTTAGGATTAGGCTGGTGTCCTTACTCAAGTATGGAAAGGATATTGAACTCAAGCTGCTCTCTTCACATTCCCAGCTAAAAAGAACTTCACTCTGGCTTGCATGTTTATTCACTGTTAATGTTTACTGTCACTTTTGAGGGCTCTGCTCTCCCACAACTGAGAATGAGAACAGAGAAACAGAGAACAGGTAGGACTTCAACTCCCAGAATTCCTCAGCCAGCATCTCAATGTTGCCAAGCCTGGTCCAGAGGACACCCAAAATTACAAAAAAGACATATCAAAGGACCGTTGGTCCCTGTGATGACCTGGGGCATGGCACAAAGGCAACACAGCCAGAGAATAAGTATGAGTCCCTTTATTAGCTCCAACTTTGCCCCTAATGTCCCTTTTACTCTCTGGTCTGGAGAAAAACTCTCCCACAAACCTGTAACAGCCTTTGGCTGAAAATACTCCAGTCCAATTGTTATAAGCAGAAAACTTCCAATTATAAATCCAACAAGGCAAGATAAGGTAATTAATCCGGCAGGGCAAGCAAGATAAGGAGTTCCCGAAGTGAAGTAGCACGGCAGTAAATCAAACCAGTTGGGAGTATGCCAGGAACTCAGATAAAGCAGTTAACACAAGATGAACTCAGTGTTTGTTCCCGACAACCGCAAGCCACGCGACCCACGTTGCTCTCTTCTGCGTTCTTCCCTGGGTTCCCTAGGATGAGGAGGGGTGGGCCTTCATCTGAACCCCCTCTCCCTTGTTCTACCTCTTCCCTACTCTGCCCAGCCTGACTTTGCCCTTGCCCAGTTTCCTCCACCACCAATGGAGCCACTCTCCCGCTCTCTGTCAGCTGTTCGTCTTCCCCCTCGGATTCAGACTCCGAAGGGGGCATGACAGTCCCTTTCAGCATTTGCTACCTCCATTCGTGAGACAATTTACCATCTTATATTTGAAGGCGCCTTCAAAGGTCAGGCCCCGGTGGCAGGAACCTCGGTTGTCCACCACCACAACCACGTAGCCCAGGGAAGCCAACGTGTTCAGTCGGAAATATTTGACCCCTTTAAAGCGGTTGTTTACAAGCTGCACCTGGAAGGAGACATCAAAGCATCATCATCATCATTGTTGATGTTGTTTTTATTCATCAACGAACAATAAGAGACACAAATAATCACATCTTGGACTGGTATTCTTTGGAAATTCAGATTCCAGCCAAAAACCTAGGAAATATTCAAATATTCCTGTAAATTACGACATGCTGAGTAAATCCACAGTTAATGTCCACACAGAATATTTTTTTTCTTCCTGAAATGAGATAGTAGTCATTCATTTATGTGAAAAATAAACCAAACACAGTTTTCCCCATCCACATGTGCTCGTCTTGACATCAAGAATAGATTTCATTATCTTTCATCTGGGTCCAAAGTGGCATCTATAAATTTAGTTCCAGAGAACTTAAGTAAATAAGATGATGACCTCCATCATCTTTATCATAATTATGATTTTTATTACAGATAGTCCTGTAAGAGGTACAACTTTTCATTTAATGACCATTCAAAGTTACAGTGGCATTCAAAAATATCACCATTTTTCACACTTACAACCGTTGCAGCATCCCCATAGTCACAGGATCAAAATTTGGAGGCTTGGCAACTGGCATGTACTTACGACAGTTTCGGTGTCCTCGGGGTCACGTGATCCCCTTTGGCGACCTTCTGACAAGCAAAGTCAATAGGGAAGCCAGATTCACTTAGCAACTGTGTTACTAACTTAACAACTGTAGTGGTTCACTTAACAACGGTGGCAAGGAAGGTCATAAAATGGAGCAAAACTGAGTGAACAACTGTCTTGCTTTGCAACGGAAATTTTGGGCTCAATTATGGTCATAAGTCAAGGACTGCCTGTACTCTAGTGGTTTCCATCTGCCCTTTCAAGTACAGTTCTCAATTCTAAAACACGAAATCATTTATGGGACATAAACAGCTTTTGCAAATACAGACCATTCCTGCAAGTCAGAAACTGAGCTCCTTCTGGGCACCAACATTGGGATTCACTCAATGCAGACTTTCTTTTATTCCCCCCACCCCCAAATGTGGCTGAAATACAAACATGGAGACTCACCTGTGGGCCCCCATAGATGAAAAGCACCGTGGGGTATTTCTTCCCAGGTTGTAAATCATGGGGCTTGTACATCATCCCATAAAGCACAAACCCTGAGGAGCTCTCAAAAGAGAAGATCTCCGGTGGGACGTAATCTGGGAGAGATCCTGCAAGAAGCAGAGAAGGCATTGTCAAGGAGAGAAACAGGAGAAATAGAGAGAGAGAGAGAGAGAGTGAGTGAGTGAGGGAGGGAGGGAGAGAGAGAGAGAGAGAGAGAGAGAGAGAGAAAGACAGAAAGAGAGAGAGAGAGCGCGCGCGCTGATGTTGGATTTTGAGCTTTCTTGTTGGTGTAATATCCCAAACCTATCTGCAAGAAGTCAGATTTAAATTGGGAGCAAACTGGCTGCAAAAGGCTGAAATATGGGGCATGGGACAAATGGGGCACCTGAATTAGGTCTCAATGCCCATTTCTGCAGTTTCAGGAGATCCAGGAATGTTTTCCACTAAAAAATAAATTCATTCTTTCCTTTTCTTCCCTCCTTCCTTCTTTCCTTCCTCCCTTCCAGTGGTGGAATTCAATTTGTTTTTACTACTGGTTCTGTGGGCATGGCTTGGTGGGCGTGGCTTGGTGGGCGTGGCAGGGACAGGATACTGCAAAATCCCCATTCCCTCCCCACTCCAGGGGAAGGTTACTGCAAAAATCCCCATTTCCTCCTGATCAGCTGGGACTCGGGAGGCAGAGAATAGATGGGGGTGGGGCCAGTCAGAGGTGGCATTTACCGGTTCTCCGAACTACTCAAAATTTCCGCTACCGGTTCTCCAGAACTGGTCAGAACCTGCTGAATACCACCTCTACTCCCTTCCTTTTCCTTCCTACACTTCCTTTCCTTTCCTTTCCTTTCCTTTCCTTTCCTTTCCTTTCCTTTCCTTTCCTTTCCCCTTCCGCTTCCCCTTCTCCATCCCATCCCATTCCCTTTTTCTCAAGTGCCCAATTTCCCACAGTAGAAGCCAGAAGTTTCTGCCTTCTGGCACAAAACAATTTTATTTTCTTTCTCCTTCCTTCCTTCCTTCCTTCCTTCCTTCCTTCCTTCCTTCCTTCCTTCCTTCCTTCCTTCCTTCCTTCCTTCCTTCCCTCCCCCCTGCCTTCCTCTCAATTTCCTCCCTCCCTCCCTCATAAAACCAGAATGCCTCTGAGCATTGCAAGCCCCACAGCACCCTGAGCATTCCTCCTAGATCAGAAACATGACCGGCCTCCAAGAGAAATTCGCCTACCTGAAGAATGCAAAATGGTGGCCCAGAATTCCTTGCCCCTTTGAGCAATCCCCTCTTCCAGTCCAGTCAGCTTGTAGAGGGAGACTTGGTGGGGGCATTTCTGGTTACTGAATTTAGATATAACCATGTCGCAGTCCTGCAAAAAGAAAGAGAAATCATACCAGACCCCTAAACCAATGTTGGCTTGCATTCCAGTTCCTTCTTCACTTTTCCTCAAGGACAAGGTCAACTCTACTACAGCTGGACCGCTGTTTTTCATGATAGAGCAAATCTCCAACCAAGCATTGGAGATTTTCTCTATCATGAAGGACAGTCTTTCTCATCCATGGCAACTTGAAGATGTGTTGACTTCAACTCCCAGAATTCCCCAGCCAGCATGGACATGTGTGAAGACCCAGCTCTCTGGAAAAGGCTTTAAAAAGCTGGGAAAGGTGGAAGGGAAGAGAAGAAGAGAATGACCAGCAGCAAGGCGGAGGGACTCAGATGTAATGGTTTCTGACTCCCAGAAAGCCTTGCTGGAGAATTCTGGGAGTTGAAGTCCAAACATTTTCAAGTTGCCAAGGCTAAGAAACACTGACTTAGATATCCAACCACTGGCTTCAAATGAAAGGAATTCCAGTCCCCAACGCAAATAGAGATGCTGGCAAATTGGAGAAGGTTGTTAAAGACCAAATCTAACTTCCTGCAAAGCTATCATGCAAACCAGCGTCTGCATTTCCTACGTCGGATGAGGAGAGCACATCTTTCTCCTTCTGTCCCGGCCACTTTTTACAGAGCCACGATTGAGAGCGTTTTAACAAACTGCATCAATGTTTGGTTTGGTGGCAGCAGCGCCTCAGACAGAAAGTCCCTACAGAGAGTGGTGAGGACAGCGGAGAAGATTATAGGAAGCTCGCTTCCTGTTATTCAGGATGCTGCTTATAAGCGCTATGCGCTTAGAGCTCGAAGCATTGTTAGAGACCCCACCCACCCACTTCATGGTCTGTTTCTGTTGCCCCCCTCTGGGAGAAGGTTTTGAAATATTTCTACCAGGATTACCTGATTCTGTTACCACTTTGTTCCCCATGCCATCCATCTGGTAAACTCGTAAGATTCGTTTTTCTTGTCATGTTACATGTATACATCCGAACTAGACTGTGTTGTTTCTCCGTGTCGTATAATATATGTGGATATATGCATAATTATGTATGTATGTATGTATGTATTTATTTATTTAGTCATGTTTATGTAGTATATATTGGAGGTGGTGACCCTTTGACAGTTGTATGCAACGAAATTTCATTTTAATGTATGCCAATTAGTGTACATTCAAAGTGACAATAAAGTTATTCTATCAATTTTCTTACTTTTGACTTTGTGGCAGGGGTGAAATGCTCCCGGTTCGCTCATGCCTGTCGGTCGCCGTAGAGCCGGTCGCCAAGGTAGCGTGAGGCTCCGCCCACCTGCCCGGACGCCGCCATTTGGGTTCTTTTACCCTCTGCGCATGCACAAAGCGTTCTGTGTATGTGCAGAGGGTAAAAGAACCCAAACGCCGGCGTCCGGGCAGGTGGGCGGAGCCTCGCGCTACCTTGGCGACCGGCTCTACGGCGATCGACAGGCACGAGCGAACCGGGAGCATTTCACCCCTGCTTTGTGGGTTGTAGACCCTAACTACTATGGTGTATAAACAATGCGTTATAACTTGGGTCTACACGTGAATGTTGATTTTGCTTATTTCCACGAAGTGGGATGTATCAACTCAACTCCAGACTAAATCTGAACATCATGCTCTGATAACTGACTTGGTACACACCAAACACGGTAGAACTTGGTGGACAAACTCACAGTAGCTAAGTTCACACATCTGGCTAAGCTAAAAGAATATTGCTGCTTGGTGCAATGTCTCTCTGTCTCTTCTACGGGTAGTCCTTGACTTATGACCACAATGGAGTCCAACTTTTGTGTTGCTAAGCAAGACTGTTGTTAAGTGAATTTTGTCCCATTTTATGACCTTTCGTGCCACAGTTGTTAAGGGGATCACTGCAGTTGTTAAGTTAGTAACATGGTTGTTAAGTGAATTTGGCTTCCTCATTGACTTTGCTCATTAGAAGGTCGCAAAAGGGGATCACATGACTCCAGGACACTGCAACTGTCATAAATACATGCCAGTTGCCAAGTGTTTGAATTTTGATCATGTGACCACAGGGATGCTACAGTGGTCGCAAGTGTGAAAGATGGCCATAAATTACTTTTTTCAGTGCTGTTGTAACTTCAAATGGTCACTAAATGAGTCGAGGACTACCTGTACCAAATTTATGGTCAGGACAAGAAGATAACCAGGTTCCCTTGTAGACCGGCCCTTTTCATGATGGCATGATTGTTATGTTCTAACTGTTTAAACTATGTTGCATGGTTCCAACCAGGTCCAGCGTTTGAGCGGGAAAAAGCTCAAACGCTATTGGCTGGTCTGTCTGACAGCTCCCTATAAAAGGGCAAGCTGTCAGACTGCTCTTTGCTGGTTGCTTACACAAGAGCTGAAATAAAGAGCTGCTTTGGAAGTCTGTCTCCTGTCATCTCTACCCACTATCTAACAGTGGCGACGAGGGCTTGGGCCAGGAGAACTGTGACTAGTTTCTTCAGCACTTTCAACCAGCCAGGCAGACATCTTCCTGCCTCCTTCTGCCGCTATGTC
>QLTV01003959.1:1280334-1299500 GCA_003457575.1 Thermophis baileyi | reverse complement strand
AAACAAGAAGCTTCTAAAGCTCAGAGCTGAAGACTTCAATGAAACATCTTCAAAGAAAAACAAGAAAGTCCAGTTGCCTTTGAAAAAAGCACCTTTGGGACAACCATGACTTGGATGACTGAGAACCTCTGTAGAGTTTTAGCTATGCACTTTGGGATGAACACCCTTCAAATGGTGTGGGCGTATGAATGGATTTCCAGAGAAATTGCAGACTACAGGAACCATTTGCACCACTCAGGTGACCCTGAGGACACAGATAAACCTCCAGGTGACCTCAACGATTCTCCAAAAGAATGCAAATGACCAACTGTCTGCAAGGAGTATCAATCCTTCCATTCCCCACCATCCAGTCAGAGCTGAAGAAGCTTCTTGGATGAGAAGCAAAACGTCTTCCAAGAAAACCCAGAAAGTCTACTTGTTTCTTGAAAACAAGCATCTTTAGGAACACCGTGCAAGTTACTTCTTATGCCGATTAAAGATTTGGCAGTTAGCCAGACAGGGCATCGAAGGAAATTGCTCCATCTTCAGAAAAGACAAAGGCTTCCACTTCACACCTATACAGTCTTGCTGCCTTACAGGTAGTCCTCAATTAACAACAGCCATTGAGCCCAGAATTTTGGTTGTAAGTTATTGCAGCTGTTAAGCGGGTCACCATGTGACATGGCTCACTTTTTTTTCAGTGCCGCTGTAACTCCGAACGGTCAGTAAACAAACGGTTGTAAGTCGAGGACTACCTGTATTGAATTTGAGACCTTCTGCATGCACACCTAACTTCTTCCATTTATTACGACACAGAAGCAAAACAGGGGGTTACTTGGAGCTGGAAGTCCCCCCGAAGATCGTCGGTATTTGCTCTCTTTCAAAACGGTGGAGATTTTGTACAGATGTCGGAACCCTGTTTTGCACTCGGAGGCAAAGATAAATTCTATCACATCCTCGTGAGTTTGGGGGAAAACATGGAAGATATCATGGATCTGCGGAAACAAGGAAGAGCTGCAAGTCAAAACAAAGACTAGGAAAATGAGGAGGGTTAGTTCAAATGGGGAAAGGAAATCTCCTTTATAGAATAGAATAGAATTCTTTATTGGCCAAGTGTGATTGGACACACAAGGAATTTGTCTTTGGTGCGTATGCTCTCAGTGTACATAAAGAAAAAATAAAATACATTCATCAAGAATCATAAGATACAACACTTAGTGATAGTCATAGGATACTAATAAGCAATCAAATCATACTAGGAAACTAAATAAATCAATATAAATCGAAAAGATACAAGCAACAATACCTTGTTGCTTGTATCTTTACGATTTGTATTGTTTTGTTTAGTTTCCTAGTATGATTTGATTGGTAAACTGGTAAAGGAAATCTCCTTTACTTATAACTAGTCACTTAATGACTATTCAAACTTATGACAGACCTCCCCAAGGCTACTTATGACATGAGTTTGAAGTTCTGATGACCTGTGATCCACCAAATGTGATCATGTGATCCCATTTTAGGTTTTCAGCAACCAGCCTACATTTACGGCTGTTTCCAAAGACCACGATTTATGATGCTTTTTGATGGAAAGCAGTTTTTACTTCCAGTTTCTGGCAAAAAACACCTAGGGTGGACAATGTATTCACTTAATGAAGCGAGCGCGGAGGGGGGGGGGGGCGGAGTAGAGGGGGAGGGGGGGGGGGGGCGGGAGAGAGAGAGAGAGAGAGAGAGAGAGAGAGAGAGAGAGAGGGAGAGAGAGAGAGAGAGCGAGAGAGAGAGAGCAAAAAGTTATACAATTGGGTGCACGATTTATGGGGTTTTTTTTATGAAAAGAATGTTTACTTGAGTTTTCTGGCAAAGAACACCCAGGGTGGACAACATATTCACTTAATGACTTTGACATTTACTTAATGACACCCACTCCTGCAAAAAGTTATACAGTTGGGTGTTATCATGTGTGGATCTGCTTAATAATTAGCACAATTTACAACCATAATTCCAGGGTCATAAGTCGATGATTATCTATATTTGTTCCACAACTAACTACATATAAAACAAAGTGCACATCCAAACAACACTAGACCCAACTGGCTTTCATGCCTAAGGCAGAACTAGAACTCACCGTCTCCTGATGATTGGCCCAAAGTCACCCAGCTGGCTTTCATCCCTAAAGTGAGACTAGAACTCACAATCTCCCAGTTTCTAGCCTGGTATGTTCACCACTAAACCAACGTAGCTTTCTGCATGACTTGACTAACAATGTAGACTTTCAAAAGTCCCTTCTATTTCTGTCAATGCCACATTCATGAGCCGTGGCGGCGCAGTGGTTAGAGTGCAGTACTGCAGGCTACTTCTGCTGCCTGCCGGCTGCCTGCAATTTGGCAGTTCGAATCTCACCAGGCTCCAGGTTGACTCAGCCTTCCATCCTTCCGAGGTCGGTAAAATGAGGACCCAGGTTGTTGGGGGCAAGAGGCTGACTCTGTGAACTGCTTAGAGAGGGTTGTAAAGCACTGTAAAGCGGTATATAAGTCTAAGGGCTATTGATATTGCTGTTCGGCTCTTGGGCTCTGCCGAAGCTAATCAGTTCTTCCTGTTGATTGAAAAGCTTTCTTATCAAACTTCATTAGCTGATCCCCCCCCCCCCCTATATCTCTGGACCCATATTCCATGACATCCCAACAATTCCATCCAAAGCTAGAAAACTTTAGCAGGCCTACCCTGAAGGAATACATCCTTACGTTTATCCAGATGTCTGTTGTTTCTTCGTAAACGATAAAGGGGGTAACGGAGTCAGGCACGGCATCAATTAATTTCTGTCTCTCCATGGCGTCGTCTTCCACGGGGATAAATAAGGCTGGGGGAAGCAAAGCAATCTGCAGCCGGGTTTGAGAACGATCAAGCAGGATGGCCCAGGCGCTAAGCAGAAAGGAGTGCGAATCAGAAAACCAGATGGTGCTACCACCATTGCAATATTACTTGACTTTTTATCTCCTGGATCTGAATTGATGGACAAGGAAATTCCTGAAGTTATGGGGCTTCAATGACTGGAAGTATTCAAGAAAAGACAGGACAGCCTGGGCTGGTCTGAGAATTCTCGCACTGGGTGTAGGGGTGGACTAGAAGATCTCTAGGCTCCTTTCCAACCCGTGGATGCTATGAACCACCAGGGCTCAGAACAGCCCAATCCAAAGGTGAGAAAATGGAGGAAATATAAAATACATACTATTTTCCCCCTTGTGTCCATCCTGCTCTGGCGATATATTCTACTCCATCGAATAAGATTTCAAAGGGTTGGACCAGTTCTTTGTCAACAGCACCCAAAATCTTCAGGGAAGAGGGGAAAACACCAATTAGAAAAACTACTAATACCTTTCTCCAAAATATATTAAGAGGCATGGATGAAAAACAAATGAAAAATAAATTCTGGATAAATAATAGAACTTGGCCATAATCTCTTTCCAGGAACCTTCACAGGTTTCATAGTTTGTAAGGCTCTTAACTTGCTCCCATTATGTTAATTTTGAATCTTTAGGGCAGGAATGGTCTGTAACCAAGCCCATAATCCTACTTTGTTTTCCTTGGAGTTTCCTCAGCCATACATAGCGGCACAATCTGCCAACTATTTTCAAATAGGAAATGTAGAAAACCTTGAGTGTTTTGACCCTAAATTTGTTATAATGCTAAGAGCCGCTTAGAAGGGAGGGAGAAAGAGAAGAAGGGAAGGAGAAAGAAGGGAAAGGAAGGAAAAAGAAGGGAAGGGAAGGAAAAAGAAGGGAAGGGAAGGAGAAAGGAAGGGAAGGGAAGGAAAAAGAAGGGAAGGAAAGGGAAGGAGAAAGAAGGGAAGGGAAGGAAAAAGAAGGGAAGGGAAGGAAAGGAAAAAGAAGGGAAGGGAAGGGAAGGAGAAAGAAGGGAAGGGAAGGAGAAAGAAAGGAAGGGAAGGGAAGGAAGGGCGGGGAGGGACGAGAAAGGCAAGGGAAGGCAAGGAGAAGGAAGGGAAGGGAAGGGAAGGAGAAAGAAGGGAAGGGAAGGAGAAAGAAGGGAAGGGAAGTTCTTGTCTTACCTGCAGATGCAATGACTTTCTATAACACACGTGTTTCAAACTTGGCAACTTGAAGATCTTTGGACTTCAACTCCCAGAATTCCCCAGCCAGCATATATGGACTGACTGGGGAATTCTGGGAGCTGAAGTCCACATATCTTCAAGTTGCCAAGTTTGAAAAACACTTTTATAACACTTTGACATGATTGCCTCACCCACTCTAACCAATTTTTAAATCTCCAAAAGTTTCCTGATCCTGTCTTGTGACAAACTTCTTCTTTGTCATCCATTACCTGACCAAGTGGCTGGGCATGTTTTTCAAATTAACCCACAACTCGACATGTCCCATAACATCACATTACTAAGGCCTAGTTTGAAATCACCACTAATTACCCTAGAAACCGGAGTGGCTTGTTCATGTTAAGTCATCAGCCCCAACTCTTGGATTTGTGCGATGTGCGAAGGCCAAATCAACCACGTTGTGGCTTTGCGCAATGTGGAACCAAATTATGATTTATAGCGAGGTGCTTTGTGACTCAGGGCCCTACAGTTAATTCAATGCACCACAATTCAAACAATACAAGCCATCACATTATAGACATTTATTCGAGACATAAAAAAATGGAGCAGACTTACTCTGCCATCAGATCCAACAGTTATTTCAGATAATTTGAAAGTGACTTTGGGATTTGGAGTGCCTAGAAGAGGGGAAAAAAAAACATTAAGAGTTATAGAAGAATTAAAGGCTCCTGATTATGTTTGTTCTCCAAGGTCAGTTGGTACCCAGATCCTGATGCTTAGGGTTGTGTTTCTTAACCTCAATCCACTTCAAGATGTGTGGACTTCAATTCCCAGAATTCTCCAGCCAGCTATGCTCCTGTAGCTATGCTGGCTGGAGAATTCTGGGAGTTGAAGTCCACACATCTTGAAGTGGTTGAGAAACACTGCTTTAGGGCATCACTGGGCCCTTTCTGGAATATCCCACCAGGTTCTCTCACCTGTCTTGGGATAACGAAAAGAATCCGTCCTCCTGGTTTCCAACATGGGGGATGTGACATGAATAACTTCCACCTCCGACTCATCGTTTTCTTCATACAGAATTCTAAGGATTTTTCCTCCGCCAACAGCTACCAAGAGAGAAACCAGAGAAAGGCCAATGTATTTAACTTCTCCCCAACAGCTGCTTGACCTCAGATTCTGTCTGATGGTTCACCTTCCAAGAGACAACCCAACTTAGCTTTAGTAACATGTACTTTTTGCTAATCATGAGTTCGAGAGCCTTTCTGTTCTAGTACGCCAATGGGGGAGGGCTGACATCAGGGAAGTTAAGTAAACTTCTCGGGCTGCCCACTGTGATTACTTACTTGGCTCAGCTGCCGGGCACCACCAGTAGCCCGTGTATCTGTCAAACTCCTCCTGTAGCACAAAGGTAGCAACACCAGCAGCCTTGGGATCCTCTTCAACGTTGGCAAGTTCTGTGCAGGCAACATACGAGGCAAAAGAAAGAAGATAAATGACGGTTGCAAGTGGCAAATTGTCCATTATGAGCCGCAGTGGCATAGTGGTTAGAGTGCAGTACTGCAGGGTACTTCTGCTGACTGCCAGCTGCCATCAATTTGGCAGTTCGATTCTCACGAGGCTCAAGGTTGACTCTGACTTCCATCCTTCCATCATTCCGAGGGCGGTAAAAGGAGGACCCAGATTGTTGGGCGCAAGATGCTGACTCTGTAAATCGCNTTCATCGTTCGGTTTAACCTCCAGTTAATCTTTGTTGTTGTGGTGGCGCAGTGGTGAGAATGCAGTATTGTAGGTTAATTCTGTTGACTGCCTATTGCCAGCAGTTCGGCAGTTCGATCCTTACTGGCTGAAGGTTGGCTCAGCCTTCCATCCTTCCAAGGTCGGTAAAATGAGCACCCAGATTGTTGGGGCAGCAATATGCTGACTCTGTAAACCGCTTAGAGACAGCTGTAAAAGCACTGGGAAGCGGTATATAAGTCTAAGTGCTATTGCTATTATGCTGCCCAGAATTGCTAAGACTCCCTAGGAAAGGAATGCATTTATCCTCTGCATCCTGAAGTTTTGTAACACGGAGCTGGGAGGCTCAAACGTTTCCTTCTGTACGGATCCAATGCCAAGTAGTCCTTGAATTACGACCAAAATTGGGCCCAAAATTTCCACTGCTAAGCAAGGTGGCTGTTAAGTGACTCACACGCGATTATATGACCTTTCTTTGCCGGGGTTGTTAAGCGAATCACTGCAGTTGTTAAGTGAATCATATGGTCATTCAGTGAATCCAGCTTGCCCCATTGACTTTCCTTGTTGGAAGCTGTCAGGGAAGGACGCAAATGGCAAACAAAGGCCCCAATGATGCTACAATCATTGTGAATACATGTTGGTTGCCAAGTGCCCAAATTTTGATCACAAGGGGGATGTTGCAATATTGCAAGGGTGAGGATTGGTTATAGGTAGTCCTCGACTTACGACCACAATTGAGCCCAGAATGTATGTTGCTAAGTGAGAAATGTGTTAAGTGTGTTTTGTCCCAATTTACGACTTTCCTTGCCACGTTTGTTAAGTGAATCACTGCAGTTGTTAAATTAGTAACACGGTTGTTAAGTGAATCTGGCTTCCCCATTGATTTTGCTTGTCAGTTGCAAAAGACGGTCACATGGCCCCCCCGGGACACGGCAACTGTCATAAATATGAACCAGTTGTCAAGCATCTGAATGTAAATCACGTGACCATGGGGATGCTGCAAGGGTCATAAGTGTGAAAAACGGACATAAGTCACTTTTTTCAGGGCTGTTGTAACTTTGAATGGTTACTAAGTGAACTGTTGTAAGTCGAGGATTACTTGTATTAAGTCACTATTTTCAATGCCGTTGTAATTTCGAACATTTGCTAAATGAATGGCTGTAAGTCAAGGATTTAAGCAGTGGTTAAGAACAGGCTACAATTGGATTGAATTTCCAGCTTCTGGCTTGTGTAAACCATGATGGAGCAATCACGGCAACATCAAGGCACTTTTCCAACTTTCCAGGCAAGGCCTTGTGATAAAGAGACTGCTGAAACTTTGCAGCATAAAATTGCCCTTCTTACTATCATTACAAGAAATTAAAATACAGGTATTCCTCGACTTACAATTGGTCACTTAACGAATGTTTGAAGTTACGACAGACCTCCCTGGCAGGGGTGAAATCCAGCAGGTTCTGACAGGTTCTGGAGAACCGGTAGCGGAAATTTTGAGTAGTTCGGAGAACCAGCAATTTTGCAGTATCCTTCCCCTGAGAGTGGGGTGGGAATGGAGATTTTGCAATATCTTTCCCCCAGGAGTGGGGAGGGAATGGGAATTTTGCAGATCCTTCCCCTGCCACGCCCACCAAGCCATGCCCACCAAGCCACACCACACCTACCAAGCCACGCCCACAGAACTGGTAGTAAAAAAATTTGGATTTCACCACTGCTCCCTGGGTGTACCTATAACCAGGTTCCAAAGTTCCAATGGCTACACACACACACACACACACACACACACACACGATCACGCAATCACATGTTGGGTGTTAGAAACCGGACGGTATTTACGGTTGCGGACATGCAACTGTGTTTTACAAGCATTTTGCTGAAAACCAACATTTACGACCGCTGCAAAAAAAGGTCGTAAAATCGGATCGGTCATCTGGGTGACCCAATTTATGACTACCATGACTTAAGACGATGATGTGCAGGCTCTATTACAGTTGTAAGTCAAGGACAACCTGTAACTGAGTTTAAATTTTAAGTAATATACAACACACTGGTGGTTCGAAGGCACCACATTGGAGAGCTCAGGCTGGGAGCTTTGTTTAGAAAGCCCAATCATGATTTAAAATCAGAATGAAACTAATCAGGGACAAGAAAATAAGCCATGGTTTGGTCTAATCGGTTCCCGTTAATAATTCTGCAGATATCTGGCTTTGGGGGGGAGAGTTTGGTTCATTCACTATGCTAATCCAAAATAACATTCATTTCTGCACATCCAGTCAACTCTACTTTATTCAATAAACCATCATTCAACAAACCATGGATCAGCCAGCATCACCTTTATGTACAAAGGTTAACCTCCGCTCTTCTTTGGTTGCCAGATTGGAGATCCAGATATCGTTGCTATGAATAAAGGCAGTCCAGTTGGGGTCTGCGGGGCAGATCTTCGGATCCATCCGAATATTCGGGCAACTGGTCTCAACCAGATTGGGCTGCAAAGGTTGTTGCTGTAATGATAAAAGAACATGGAAAGGACCCTTTTGAACCACGTACTTGCCTCCCCAGGACTATTGAGTGAAATAAGAACAGCTCAGGATGGACGTTGAACAGGATGGGCTAACATCTGACACCTCCAGAAGACTGGAGAACATAAACCTATCTGTCAAAACAAAGCCCCTTCATGTAGACTTCAAGACAACTTGTGAAACTGTTTGGTTAAAACAAATAGAAACAAGAACAAAATAAAAAATATTTCATTGTCAATTTTGATCTACCCAGAATTGTTTTTGAAAAGGCATATATCAATGCTCACAAAAACAACGGAAGACTTGGGTCCTCTCATAATAACAGGCCTGGAGTAGGGTCAACCAACAACTGGAGAGAAGGAATTCAGAGATTCTAGCCAGTTGGATCTAATGGTGAAGGTACCAGGTTAGAAACTGGGAGACCATGAGTTCTAATTCTGCCTGGGCATAAAAGCTCGGTGGGTAACTTTGGGCCAATCACCAGGAGACAGTGAGTTCTAGTTCCACCTTAGGCATGAAAGCTGGCTGGATGACTTTGGGCCAGTCACTCATTTTCAGCCCAACCCACTTCACAGGGGGGTTGTTGTTGTGGGAAAACAGGAGGAGGAAGTAGTATTAAGTATGTCCGCTGCCTTGAGTTATTTATGAAAAATAGTAAAGGTGGGATATACAGTAAATAAATAAATTAAAAATAACAGGTCCTCGAGAAGGACTCGATAGATGGATAAAAACGCAAAATCCATTGTAATCATTTGGCTGACTGTGTGGATGATGATGATGATGATGATGATGATGATGATGATGATGATGATGATGATGATGATGATAATAATAATAATAATAATAATAATAATAATAATAATATGGATGAAACATGTAACAGTGATACCCATTGTCATCGGGGCACTTGGTACCATGTCCAAGAATTTTACAAAACACATCAAGAAATTGCAGCTTCCTGCAATAACACCAGCAGAACTGCAAAAAACTGCGCTACTCAGAACATCGTACATCTTTATAAGCACTTTGCATACCTTTAATGTTTGCTTCCCATGGGTGCTGGCAAGCCCTAAATTTCATCAGAGCTTCTCAGAGAGGAGAGGCTCCTTCTGGGACCCGCTGCATAAATCACACGGTAGCTGCAGTTCTGCCATTTCCCTGATAACCTGATTATAGGAAGCATGGGGAGAGCTGAGCTAGGGGTAATAAATCAGTTCTGGTGTGACTTGTCACCTAATGATGGATGCCACAAAAGTTATGGATGTATGATTATGTCACGCATGAATACAGTAAATAACAACAACAACAACAACAACAACAAGTAGTGCCTGGAGACAGCAGAATAGAAGAGAAAGAACTGGAGAAGATAACAAAATACAAAGACCTACAAATAGAAATAGAACAACTGTTACAAAGGCAAGCAAGGGTAGTACCACTAGTCATAGGCGCCTTGGGTGCAGTCCCAAAACAACTGGAGCACCACTTGAACACCATAGGCATTGACAAATTTGCCATCAGTCAATTGCAGAAGGCGGCTTTACTTGGAACTGCTTCCATCCTGCGACGATATCTGTAACACTGTCAAGCATCCAGATTTGCCTATCCCAGGTCCTTAGTAAGGACTCGATTGTAGACAAAAATGCCAAACCCAGTCTGAACATCTGGCTGACTGTGCGATTAATAATAATAATAATGATGATGATGATGATGATGATGATGATGATGATGCTGGCAGCAACCCGTATCAACCATCAGTGCCAGTTAATAATATTTGTGATACATTTTTAAATGTTCAGTTGACTGAGTTTCATGTTTAATGAATAAAGTATATACTGTAACAACAACAACAACAACAACTTGGTCGATACCTAGGACGCTGGCAGCAACCCGTATCAACCATCAGCACCAGTCAATGATATTTGTGATACATGTTTTAATGTTCAGTTGACTGAGTTTCATGTTTAATGAATAAAAGTATAATAATAATAATAATAATAATAATAATGGGGTTCAGCAACCAACAAGATTGCTCCAAAGCTCCAGCAGGGAATGATGGCTGGAAGCTGGGAGAGAAGGAGAAGCATCCAGGCCCTTCTCCAACATTTATGATGGACTTCCGTCCAGCAGCAAAACCTCTCATCCTCTTCCCATCCATCCAGCAGGACCAATTTTCTCCTTCCTGCCTCTCCAGAAAGTAAATTATACTGTTCAGTGCTAACTGGTACACAACAACAATCTGCCACAACCGCTCACCGTAAACCCATTTGGGCCGCCATCTTTGACATGGTAGATCCCACTGCCGGCTTGGAATAAAAAGGTGCCACTTTCCCGGTGATAATCGTAGGAGGCGATCCCAAAGGTGCCAATGCGTTTCCTTTCCCGCAGCAACTCCTCCTCTCGAGAGTACATCCCATAATCCAGGCTGGCCTGATGAGAGAGGACAGGGACAGAAAGAACGTGCGGGAAAACTGAAACTGTTTATTACACATAGCCCTTGACTTATAACCATCCGTTTAGTGACCGTTTGAAATTACAACGGCACTGAAAAAAGTGACTTATGACCGTTTTTCACACATACAACCGTTTCAGCATCCCCGTGGTCAGGTGATCAAAATTCAGATGCTTGGCGACTGACTCGTATTTATGACGGTTGCAGTGTCCCGGGGTCACGTGATCCCCTTTTACGGCCTTCTGACAAGCAAAGTCCATGGAGAAGCCAGATTCACTTAACAATCGTGTTACTAACTTAACAACTGCAGTCATTCACTTAACAACCGTGGCAAGAAAGGTCGCAAAAAGGGGCAAAACTCACTTAACAAATGACTCACTTAACAGGATAAATTTTGGGCTCAATTGTGATCATAGGCCAAGGACTACCTGTACTTAACTTCATTTGAATTACTTCAAAAAACAACAACCCTGCTCTTATTTCAGCAATTAATACACTAATTAAGGGGTTGGACTAGAAGACCACCAAGGTCCCTTCCAATTCGGCTATTCTGTTAAGCTTCTCCCTGATATCAAAGCTGGTGATCCAAAGCAAACCCTTCAAGCAACTCAGACAAAAGGCTATTGATTAAAATTAAATACAGCCTACGAGCAAGTGCTTTGCATGTTTAATAAGTGAAGAAAGTAGCCAGCAAGAAGAACTGTTAGCACTATCAAGATATGGGTCTATGACTATTCGCCACGGCCAACTCACCATAGCCAACTCACCATGGCTAAGTCGCCACAGCCAACTTGCTGAAGAGCAACTCGCCACGGCTATTTAGCCACAGGACAACTCGCTGCAGGACAAGCGTTACACTAATATCAAAGAATTGGTGGAATAGAATCATTAAAGAAAGGATGCAAAAGGAGGAACAGAATAAAATGTGAATGGCAAAAATTAAAATATTTTTTATTTATTTAAAATAATTACATAGAATTGTTACATTGTCCTGCAGAGAGTTGTCCTGCGGTGAGTTGACTGGGGTGTGTTGTCCCGCAGCAAGTTGGCCGGGATGAGGTTGAGTTGGCCTTGATGAGTTGGCTGCAATGAGTTGGCCATGATGAGTTGGCTGTGATGAGTTGGCGGTGGTGAGTTGGCCATGATGAGGTGGCTGCGATGAGTTGGTCATGTTAAGTTAGCCATGGTGAGTTGGCCATGGTGAGTTGGCCTTGATGAGTTGGCTGTGATGAGTTGGCCATGGTGAGTTGGCCGTGGCGAGTTGACCATGGTGACTTGGCTGCAGCAAGTTGGCTGTGGCAAGTTGTCCCATTCCCCAAGATATCTAGCAAAAGTTTTAGACAATGCTTTCAACTGATCGGTGCAGCTTCAGAGGCATCGAGACGGGAGGAGGGGTCGAAAAAGTCAAGATTGTGACTGCAACCCTGCGACTGAAGCCCTGGGTTCCATCTTGACTTTTTTGACCCCTCACCTCTGTACCAGGGATTCAGATAGGAATTGTAGCACACCTTTAGGACGGGGAAAAAGATGAGGGATGAAAGAGGGAAGAAATAACCAAACGACATACCTGAAAGTGGTCTATAAGAGGCTTCCAAGACAGCATAAGAATGGCAGCTTTGTTTACCGTTTTGGGGATTTCGGAATAAAAAAGGGTGTTTTCCCTGTTTTCACCGGACATGGCTAATGAAAGAAAGAAAGAAAGAATGAAAGAAAGAAAGAAAGAAAAAAGAAAGAAAGAAAGAAAGAAAGAAAGAAAGAAAGAAAGAAAGAAAGAAAGAAAGAAAGAAAGAAAGAAAGAAAGAAAGAAAGAAAGAAAGAAAGAAAGAAAGAAAGAAAGAAAAAGAGAGAGAGAGAGAGAGAGAGAGAGAAAGAAAGAAAGAAAGAAAGAAAGAAAGAAAGAAAGAAAGAAAGAAAGAAAGAAAGAAAGAAAGAAAGAAAGAAAGAAAGAAACTAGTGAATTTTTCTTCTTACTACCAGAGTCCCAAGCAGAAATTGTCATATGGACTTAAAAACCAGCAAGTGCCTTAACCAGTTGATTTATAAATGCATTTATTTGCTAGTGGTTACATCCCATGCAGACCCAGAGACGTATCCAGAACAGCCAAATACAAATTCCTCATATCACAAGAGCCATCATAAGAGAAACAAGAACAACTCTTAAGATAAAAAACAGAGGAACCAAACCAGATGCCCCTCAGCATTGTGGATCTAAATTCCCAAGCATCTTTGGAAAGACCCAGCAAAAGGTGGCTATGGGGAGCACAGAGTTGCCTTTGCAACTGCCTAGAGATGCCTTTGGTGGACTGGACAGCATACAAATTTGATAACTAACTAACTAAGTTTGTGGGGGACATCCAATTCCACAAAACGGGAAGGGACTGAAAAGACCTGTTTTTGCAGCCTTCATACATGAAACCTCTCTTTATTCTAGATTCTGTTCTGACTTTCTTTTCAATCATTATTTAAATTTATTATCTTTAAAAACAAATCAACTGTGGATGATACAAAGCAACAAAATAATTATTAAAATCATAATAACAAGATTATGTAGGAACCTGATCCACCCACACGCTCCAGTTCCCTTTAATTAAACCATTTTTCCTGGTGGAATCCAGGATGTTCTTTCTCACATCACCAGCCCACTGGAACACTCCACCCACACAAGATTTATCTGGCTCTCTTAAACCAAACCCTTAACATCTGGCTCTTCCCCCCCAAGCCAGAACGGTGACTATTTCAAAAGAATGGTACCTGGACAGACATTTGTCCAGAATGATATAGGGTTTCCTGCTTGACCAGGGGTTGGACTAGAAGACCTCCAAGGTCCCTTCCAAACCTATTATTGTTCTATGTTCTGTGATTGAGCAATTATCATTTTTTAAAATGGATGTTATTGTCTTTCTTTCCAGATGTTCTGGTCGACTATGTCATTCCCCCCCCCATCTTGTTTACTGTTGTCTTCTGTAGGCCCTGTTTATTGTTGTGCTACAGCAGACTGGGCTGGCTTATCCATGGCAAGTGAGTGCATAAATAAATAATAGGAGGCAATCATTAGGCCTTTACTGCACATAAATAATGTTTATGTGCTCTTTCCTACTTTTAGGTTCTATTTATCACCATTCGTTTGCAGCTCATACAGTAGAACATAGGGTTGGAAGCAGAGGACTGGTTCGCCCGAACCGGTAGCGACTCCAGCACTGCGCATGTGCAGCCATCTTGTTTTTGGCTTTTTTTTAAAAAAAAATTTTTTGCAAATTTTTGCCACTGCGCATGCGCGTGCCCACATGGCGCGGCCATGCAGCGCACAATGCGCACACAGCCACGTGGCGCGGGAGGAAGCGAACCGGAAGCGAGGTAAGTTAGAACCCACCCCTGGTTGGAAGGGACTCTGGAGGTCTTCTAGTCCAGCCCCCTACTGCAGCAGGAGACCTTATACCATTCCAGACAAATGGTTATCCAATCTTTTCTTGAAAATCTCCAGTGATGGAGCATCCACAACTTCTGGAAGCTTAATTGTCAGGAAATTTCTCCTTATTTCTAAGTTGGATCTCTCTTTGGTAAGTTTCCATTTGTTATTTCTTGTCCTGCCCTCAGATGCTTTGGAGAATAGACTGAGCCCCTCTTCTCTCTGACAGCCCCTCAAGTACTGGAAGCCTCTAGTCCAGTGATGGCAAACCTTTTTTTGCTTGGGTACCAAAAGGGTGTGCGCGCGCACGATAGCGCACGCGTGTGCCCACACCCATAATGCAATGCCCTCCCCCCACGCATGCACGCACAACCCCCCACACACAAGCTGCTTCCCCCACGCATGCACGCAGGCCTCACTGAAGCCTCCGGACTTCTGGTAGGCCCGTTGGGCCATTTTTCACCCTCCGCAGGCTTCAGGAGGCTTTCCTGAAGCCTGGGGAGGGCGAAAAATGGCCCAACGGGCCTACCGGAAGTTGGTTTGTTCCTGAAGCCTGGGCAGGGTGAAAATGGCCTTCCTCCGTCCTCCAGAAGGCCGAAAACCAGCTGGCCAGCACGCACATGTGCGCTGGAGCTGACATAGGGCAACACCTCTCATGCCCTCAGATATGGCTCCATGTGCCACCTGTGGCACACGTGCCATAGGTTCGCCATCACGGCTCTAGTCCTTCTCTTTGTTAGAGTAGACACTATGCCAAGCCAACATGGCCTTGAAAGAGGTCAGTGCCTAATATCCTGCCCCTTTGGAGAGAGTCAACTCACCCAGATAGTACACCCGGTCTGAATGAGGACATTCCGGATCATTCCTCTTCACAAACGTGAAGTCGTGGGGCGCCTTGGCCATCAGGCAGCTGTGATATTTCCTGGTATCTGCCAGGAGCTTCTTCAGGTGACTCCATGAATATCTCTCCACGTAATATGGCTCCAGCGTGGCCGTCTCCTCGACGGCCACCACATTTTCCTTGCACTCGGCCGTCTCAAAGATTTCCAGGGTGGGTTGCTCAGTCTTCATGGCTGATGCCACCACACATCTTGGACTCTGGGAAAGAAATACATCAAAGCCCTCCTCTACTAAACTACCTACTCGACCCTGTGTCTTCCTTCAAGAACTTTCAATCACCTCCTTCCATTCTGACTCCGGTTGAGGAAACCTGGAGCATCGCTCAAAAAGCTGGAGAACATCTTCAGATGATTGGAAAGCTGTTTTATGGCAGGTGAGACTTACCAGCATCGTAGATTCCTTTGGGATGTTCCAGAAAGGATGTTCAGTGGTGGACAAGGGATCTTCTGGGAACTCCGACGACCACTGAACACTCTTTCTCTCATTTCTGAATTGTGCTCATGCTCCAGGCTAACCCTCTGGGGTATTAAGTCCACTTTGTATTATTACTATCATCTCCTTTAAATGACCCCATAATCCCTTGCGGGGTGGAACCTGGGCAACTGAATGGAGCTGAGTATTTATTGGCCGGATGCTCTTCCTGTCACCAATGCGGAGTTATATTCAGCAGATATATTATCATCGTGCCCAGAGAGAGAAATAGCTGCCTCTACCTAGGATCGAACTCACAGCCTCCTGATTGTGAGGCGAGAGCTCCACCACTGGGCCACCGCACCACTCACTTTGTATTATTATTATGGTTGGTCAGAATCCACCAGATGTTAGACTGGATTTGGTATTTTTGTCCACCTATCGAGTCCTTCCCAAGTACCTGGGGTAGGCAGATGTTGTTTAATAACATTAAAGGTATCATCACATTATTATCTGTTCACAACAATGTAAATCAGAGTTACCAATTATTTAGCTGGCTGTTATTATCCGTTTGTCACACAGTCAGCCAGAGACTGGATTGGCATTTTTATCCACCTACCGGTATTATTATTAATATTACAGGTAGTGCTCGACTTATGATCACAATTGAGCCCAAACTTTCTGTTGTTAAGTGAGACATTTGCTAAGCAAGTTTTGTCCCATTTTGCCATGGTTGTTAAGTGAATCACTACAGCTGATAAGTTAATAACACGGTTGTTAAGTGAATCCGGCTTCCCCATTGACTTTGCTT
This sequence comes from Thermophis baileyi, assembly GCA_003457575.1. NCBI lineage: Eukaryota > Metazoa > Chordata > Lepidosauria > Squamata > Dipsadidae > Thermophis > Thermophis baileyi. The sequence goes on along the minus strand of QLTV01003959.1, from coordinate 1,283,237 downwards.
GTCAGGTCACAAAAGGTGATCACGTGACCTTGGGACACAGTAACGGTCATAAGTATGAATCAGTTGCCAAGCATCTGAATTTTGATCACATGATCATGGGGATGCTTCAAAGGTCGTAACTGTGAAAAACGGTCATAAGTTACTTTTTCCAGTGCCGTTGTAACTTTGAATGGTCACTAAATGAACTGTTGTAAGTTGAGGACTACCTGTATTATTATTATTCCACCTGTATGTCACTGTTCTCATCAATTCTGGGCAGTGACACCCATTGAAGAAATTACAATTAAGGAAAAATTAAAAGATGGCTAGTGCGATGAAGTGAGGAGTCTCATTTTTCCTTACTACAGGCCTGGGTGAAGAGCAAGGTCTAAACAAATTGCTATTTATGCCTATTTATAAATATCTTTATAGATTTATGGCAAACCTATTGGTATGCTGCCTATGCGAAAGTCTTGGGACAGATTGCAAGACATAAAAAGTCAAAACATCCATTCCATGTTTTTGGCCCTTTGTTTTTTCTTGGAACCTGTTAACATGTTTTAGTGTGTTACTGTATTTAGTTTTTGCATTGTATGTTTTATCTCCAGTGTTAGTAAGGATTGTGGTAAGAAATAAACCATGAAAAATTTAAAAATACATAAATGTTTTAAAAATGAGTAAAAAGAGAAAAAGAATGAAAAGTATCCAATATTGTTTTGCTTAAAATGAAAAAAATTGTTTGGAAGATGCTCCGAGGGGTTTGAAAAAGGCCCTAGTAATTGATATCCTTTGCAACTCCATCTTGTTTTAAGTTTCAGGAGACGCCCAATTTTGTCTACTATTTCTGGATTGGCATTATACAACCGACCAAGTGGAGAAGCTGACTTTTCAAACATCCTCTGCTCTGCTGCTGTTCATTGGATATGTCACTCTGGTTGTCTGAATGCAGCCCACTGGGTTTGTTGAGTGTCCCATAGATTGTGCAAGCAACCCCAGAAAATAGCTTAGCTTAGGTTGGTAGCCTTGTGTAAACACAGGCCTCAAAGACATGAACATAGAATAATTGGAGTTGGAAGGGACCTCGGAGGTCTTCTAGTCCAACCCCCTGCTCAAACAGGAGACCCTATACCATTTCAGACAAATGCTTGTCCAATCTCTTAAAACCCACAGCTTGTGAAGGCAAGCTGTTCCATTGGTTAATTGCTCTTACTGTTAGGAAATTTCTCCTTAGTTCTTAGGAGAAATTTCCTAACTGTGAGAGCAATTAGCTAATTATGAATTAATGATGATACTGGCTTTGTTGAGTTAGAGTTTAATGTTTTGTTATAGTTTAATGAGTGTTGACCAAACCAACATGCATTAAACTATAAGCACAGATAAAGTCATGAAGTGGTTTGTTTGGTTATCCTTTTAATTAGGACCGGGGTTAATTACCCAATCCAAACGCAAAATAGATTTTCTATGTTCAAATTAATGGCTGCATTGTAATTAATATAGGTAGTCCTCGACTTACAACCCATTTGTTTAGTGGCTATTTGAAGCTACGATGGCACTGAAATAAGTGACTTATGACCAAATCTTGCACTTATGACCATGTCAACATCCCCATGATCAGAATTTGGGCACATGGGAATCGGCACGTATTTATGACCGATGCAGTGTCCCAAGGTCACCTGATCACCACTTGTAACCTTCACAGCTGGCTTCCAACAAGCAAAATCAATGGGGGTATCCAGATTCACTTAATGACTGCACAATTCGCTTAACAACAGCAGTGATTCGCTTAACAACCTTGGCAATAAAGGTTGTGAAATCGGGCGCAACTCACTTAACTACAGAGTAAATTCTGGTCCCGATTGTGGATGTAAGTGAACTTCTACCTGTAGTTCAGAAAATAGGGGAGAGGGGTGGGGGAAAATGAGACCACTGGCGTCACTTTTCATGCTCAGGTTTGATGCCCCAAATGGAAATGGCAGATGCCTTGGAACACCTAGATGAGGAATTTTAGAGAGCCCCCTTAGTGCTGGGGGGCAGGAAACTGGCAAGGGGGGGGCTATGATATACCCTATGCCCCCCCCCACCCCATGGATTAGATATAGGGTTAGGATAGGGTCCCATGTGGATAGGGAATTTTAGAGATCCTGGAGGGAGCCCCCTTCATGCTGGGGGACAAATGACCTGCGGGGGGGGGGGCTACGATGACACGCCTGGACTGACAGCTCCATGCCAGCTTGTCCAGAACCTGGCATGGCTGGAGGCAGCCATGCACCCACCGATGGGGGCAGCCTGGGGACCCCCCCCCCATAAATTCCGGAGCGGGGGAGGGTGTCTTGCAAAGTCGGTGCGCGATCGCAGAAACGAGGCGGTGTGGGGGGGAGTCCAATCGTCCCCACCCAGCCTGGCAAGCGCCCACCGCCCCTGGTATCCCCTCACCGCGGGGCGGGGGGCAGAGGGGCCGCCTGCCCGGCTGCTGCGGAGGGCACTACCTCGCCTGGCCTCGCCCGCGGTTGTTGCTGCTGCTGCTGCTCCGGCTTCCTCCCGACCCTGCCCGGGGCTGCAGCTTCCGCTCCCCGGCTCCGGAGCCGCCTGCCCCCGCCGCCCTCCTACCCACACCGCCCCCGCCGGACACGGAGGAAGCCCAGGCAGGGAGCGGTGCCCGCAGCTGCAAGGAAAGCCCCTGCCTGGGCAGCCCGAGGGGATGTCCCCGCCTGGAGCTATTGTAGGAATGAGTGGGGTCCAATCCATCCCGGGGGTCTCCCTTTGACCCCCTTTCCCTCCCTCCTGCAGGGGCACCCGCCCTGCCTGGGCAGCCCGAGGGGATGTCCCCGCCTGGAGCTATTGTAGGAATGAGTGGGGTCCAATCCATCCCGGGGGTCTCCCTTTGACCCCCTTTCCCTCCCTCCTGCAGGGGCACCCGAGCCTGA